>BMAU01019577.1:0-447215 GCA_019973935.1 Trichonephila clavipes
ATAACAAATCTAATTACACATAACAAGAAAACTGTTTGCCAAGTCTGATAAAAAAATTTAAAAAGCACCGGCACTACAGGCTGCATTTGTATTCGTGGCATTTCTTTTCCTTTTCTTTTGTTTTGTAGAAATATTCTGAGAAATGCGTCGTTATCTTGTCTTTCTGCAATAGTCAAGAAAAACTGTCATTTAGACATGAGTCCTCTTTCGCTTCAAGAGATTTTACATAGCCCAAATTGTGCTTTTCGATGGCATCCGTTACTGCTATTTACAGCCTCCTTTGGAGACGAATACCTCTTTTGGGCATTTCGCCAAATGCAGCTATGCAGACTTTCATTCGAATTTTTGCGTCTTGCCTGCTACGCATCTTTCAAGAATGGTGTCTGAAGCTAAACGTTGATAAACAGGCATAATTTTCTCCACTACTTGTGGCGACAAGTAAGTTTTCATGGAACTGTGTGACCCTGGGTCTCACCTTTGGCTATAGTTTTTTTATAGAAACACCAGGATGATTCCCCTTCAGGACACTTACCATGCATAAGCTTTTTGTCAGTTGACGAGCAATGCATCAGGCTAGCATATATAGCAGTTTTCATTTTTTATCAGTATCAGGGACATTATCTTTTATTGCCTTTCTATAGTAATTTGCAACTTTGTGATGTTTTTATCTGTAAGGCTTCCCTGCTTACGCCCACCAAAGTCACTTTTTTTTCACCTTCCATTCTTTCACTTTGTTACGTAACGATGTGCCTAGCCTCTTTCAATATGATTCAGGCACTCTTCCTTTTCGATTTTATATCAGAACCATATATTTTATTGTCCGACAAAAATTGAAACGTTTTGAGTCACCATCACTCAGCATGGAAACGAATCTCATTTGGCAATCACTAATTGATCGCCTACATATAATTAGTGCAGCGTGCATCTCCATGGCTCCAGAATTTCCATCGAAATTTTTGTCACACTCATCCGCATGTCCTTTTGCCATATGTGGAACTCGCACTATCGACTCCATATCTCGACCAGCAACTACACAATTATGACAGTATTTCGACAATACTTCAAAGTCAAGGACAAGTCCACTAAGGATATCGATGATTATTCTAATCTAGGTTAGATGTATGTCCTCGTTTTGCCAAGTACCGTCATATGATACACTCACATCAATTATTTCCTGATTTTCAGAGAAGCATCAACTTTTACGTGAGCTTCTCTAGCAGCTTGACGTGACATTTCGAGCATTTTTTCTTCACCTCTTTGTTTTCACGGATAAGTTGTGCATGCATTTGGCAAATGTTTTTCGGTCCATTGTTGGCATGTTGAGCACAGATGAAAACGTTTCCAAAGCAGCATGCCCTCTGCCTATGGATAGGAAGGCACTCACCAGTTTGCTGTTTATATCATGTGAATTTTTTGGCCTCTTCTTGGAAACTTGAAAAAACACTTCCATAGCTTTCACATGACATGATTCGCATAAAAGTTCCATCTTTGTAGAATACCGCATGGAATGGTGTTGTTTTATAACAAGGGTACAGTTTGTACAATATTTACAAGGAACTTTCTGCAATAATTCAGAAAACATAGCCTTGTGGGTGAAAATATAGCTTGCCTCAGGTTGGAAGATGTACTCGGTTCAGACAATGTATCTCTCTGCAATACCATACTATTACTGTTTTTTTCATCAACAGTTTTAGAAGATTTCTGCCAACGCTTCTTGCTATTTTCAGCCAACATCTTTTCTCCTTTTGGTAGGACAACCTTTAGGTTTTCTATATCTCGATGATATATAAGATCCATTATAAAAATTTTAAATAACAAAAGCAGTTTAAAATGAACTTTAGTTCTGAAAAGAACTTTTGTTTTGGTAAAATTAATATAAAGTTTGAATAAAATTGAACGAAAAATGCAAACGCAAGTTCGAACGAATTGTAAACAAATAATGTCGATTTATGTCTCAGATACAGTTAAAACAAATTGTTGCCATCCAGACCTTGATAAATTAACATTTAAAAATAAAAAATTAGAGAGGCTATGTCTACAGTAAATAAAATTCGTACCGTCAAAGTACATGACAACTTTGTCAGCATGACATCAGAATGTAAACAAAGGGGCGTGGTCATGGATGACTGAATCGGAACTACCTCATAACTCAGTAAAAAATACATGAAACCAAAAAAAAATTTTTGCGTTTGATAGAGAAGCTAATGTAATATTAAAATAAGCCAAAAAAATTTTTTCGATGTTTTAGTCAATTTTCCACATTTTAACTGTCCACTGTAGTCTTAAGGGTATTTTCTCGAGCATTAACTGCATCACTTATTGGAGGGTACCTTCATAAAGGAAAAAAATGTGTAAAAATGGACTTTAACGCATATTATCGCATGTACTAACCAGCCGTCTCTATATGCTTTTAAAGAGATTTACTTGAAAAGAGGAATTTGTTTACAACTTAAACAAATTCCTAGAAATTTAAGTATCTTCGTAGTATATGTGGCTGGTTATTTGAAGCTAAATGTAAAAAAGATTTGACAAGAGGTTTAATGAAAATACACGTTCCTTCATTTCAATCTACCCGTGTTTTGGTAGTAGGTGATGTGATGTTGGATCGTTATTGGTCTGGTGATACATCCAGGATTTCTCCTGGAGCACCTATACCGGTAGTGCATATAAAAACCTACCTTGATGAGTACTCAGGTGGCGCAGAGAATGTGGCTTTAAATACAGCTTCACCTGGTGTACAGGTTGACTTCCTTAGTGTTTGTGGAAATGATGAGGTAGGAGAAACTCTTGTCGCCACCGCAGTCAACTACTGTAATAAAGTTGTGCATACTCAGTTTGCATCAGCAGTTGATACGTCTTGATTTTGAAGAGACACCTTATCAATTTGAACGTACTAATCTAAAACAGTTATTTGAGCAAAAAGTCACCCAATGTGATGTAGTGATTCTCTCTGATTATGGAAAAGGACATTTCGCCGAAATTTAGGATATTATTCAATTAGCACAAAGAGCAGATAACACATATTCATTGATCCAAAGAGTAATGATCTTAATATTTATCAAGGTGCTACAGCATTGACAACTAATCGCAGAGAATTTGAAGCGGTAGTAGAAAAATGGGATAATGATTAAGTATTGGTGCACAGAGGGATGCAGCTTTTAGACAAGCATAATTTTCAAGCTGTACTTGTGATATGTGGCGAACAAGGAATGATTATAATTCGACAAGATCAACCGGAAGTTTATTTCACAGCTTATGCTAAACAAGTTTATGATACGGGTGCAGGCGATACAGTGATCACCTGTTTGGCGTTAACTTATGCAGCCCAAGCTAATTTAATTCAGTCAGCTCAATTTACCAATACTGCTGCAAGTATTGTTGTTGGAAAGTTAGAAGCAGCTACCGTCAGTCTAGCAGAATTGAGACGAGTGATACAAATTCCAAAGCTTTCATTTTCAGAAGATGAACTTAAAATTGAAGTTACGGATGCAAAACACATGATGAGAAAATTATAATGGCCAGAGGATGTTTTGATATTTTACATGCAGGTCATGTCGCTTCGATAGAACAAGAGAAATGACTGGGAGATCTATTAATCGTTGTTGTAAATTATGATGCTTCAGTATCAAAATTAAAAGTATTAGGAAGACCTTTAAATAAATCAGCTAATCGAATGACAGTATTAGCAGGATTAAATGTTGTAGATTGGGTAGTGTCCTTTAGTGAGGCCACACCAGAACGTCTCATCAAGTTATTGTTACCAGATGTTTGGGTCAAGGCATCTGATTATCAAATAGATCATCTTCCAGAAACGAAAGTAATACAAGAATATCTTGGCAGATTAAATTGTTAGATTTTGTTGATGAATGTGTTACACAAGAACTATTATTTCCAGAATTCAAAAACAAGAAAAGAAATCTTTATGATAGTTGTTACGGGCGGAGCAGGCTTTATAGGGAGCATTTTAATTAAACAGCTTAATATTGTTTATCCTGGTATGCAGGTTGTTCGAAACATTGCGGATTGTGCAATCACTGATTATTTTAATCAAAGAGATTCTTGGATCAAAAATTAAGAAAAATAAAGTTTTTTCAAAGTTAAAATCTGTTTTTCATCAAGGCGCCTGCTCAGTAACCACGGAATGGAATGGGTGTTATATGATGTAAAATAATTATGATTATTCAAAATGCTTGCTACATTATTGTTTAGTTTGAAAAGTTCCTTTTGTTTATGCTTAAAGTGCTGATGTTTATGGATTAAGGACTGTTTTTAGAGGAATTAGTCTATGAGAAACCAGTGAATGTCTATGCTTATTATAAATATTTATTTGATCAATATGTGAGAAATATATTTAATGAAATAAAAAGTCAGGTTGTAGTCTAATGTTATTTTAATGTTTATGGTAATAATGAAAATCACAAAGTCTCTATGGCAAGCGTGGTATTGCATGCACATAAGCAGCTTAATGAAACAAGGATTATAGATTTATTCGAGGGAACAGATGACCATGCTAATGGTGAACAATTGAGAGATTTTATTCATGTTGATGAACCCGTGACCGTTAATCTATGGTTTTTAGAATCAAAAGTGGAATTTATAATACTGGAACAGGAAATAGTGAGAGCTTTAATGCATTAGCTCAGACAGATATTGGTTTTTGTGGTCATGGAGAGATTCGCTATATTCCTTTTCCTGAACATTTACGGGATTTTTATCAGAATTTTACTCGAGCAGATCTTTTTAAATAACGAAATGCCGGTCATCGAAGAAATTTTCGAAACGTTGCGAAGGGAATAAAAGACTACCTTTCTATTATACATTAGAACATTACAATTTAATTCATTGTTTCATTCATTTTTTAATCCATAAAATATTCATTCCAAAAGAAAGATTTTAAAAAGGAGTTTTGTTTTAATGCATATTTATTAATTTAAAGACTCTTAGCACTTGAACTGTTGGCTACGTTGTGAGTCAAATCACAATCCTTCGCTCTTTTGGCAAAGTGATTCAGTATCTAATGGATGTTTCTGAACGGAAAAAAGGCTGGTCCTATAAGGATTTACCGAGCGCTTGGAAGTGAACTTGAGTAGGAAGGGTTTTTTGCAGTTCGTTTAGATCATGTAATAGCGAAACATTTTCTTGTGGAGGATAATGTACCAACTGCTCCAGCTGTGTTTTCGTTAAACTATTTTTTCGATTAAAAATCCACTCAGTTTGTTAGCTAAAAATTGTAGATTAGGAGGCACCATAACTGTATCAAAATTTTTTGTGTGAAAAGATTCGCATCGAAAAATGTAAAAAAGAAACACTGGCCAGCAATATTGCGATTCCCATTCTTTTTTTAACAGTTATATTCTCTTGGTTGCAGATAATAAATTAACACTATTTAGTAAAAATAATATCAAAGCAACGCCTGATGGATTTGCATGTCCTTCTATGGCTTTTTTATTGTCAGTCGTCAACAGATTGTAACGATGCAGTTGCATTAAGCCTGAACCTAGTTCAAAAGGCAAAGGATGGCAGAGTATAAGAGAGAAAATTTCAAAATTGAGAATACCTTCATCATGAATTCTGCACAAGGTAGTACCGATTTAATAGGCTTTGGCATTTAATTCTTGTAGTGTGTTTTGGAAAGTATATCTGAATATACGTTTGGGTGATGTAAAATATTGATAAAGTAGTGCAATGGTAGGAGTATTTCTTTTTGTTTGTTAAAAAAAAAAAAAAAAAGGCCATCGTTCTTCCTTGTAAAATGATATGCGCAATAAATGACTTTTAGAACAGACTGAATTTAACTATCGCAATTTTTTTGTTATAAAGCTATCAAAGAATTAAGCTTTACTAATTAATTTTAATGTTCGTAACCGTAATGAATTCCCTATAACTGAAAGGGAGCTTAAGGTATGTGACTAACTTCGGAGAACATTTTTTTTTGAAATATTTAAAATTTCAATTAAATATACATTTTTTATTTGATATGGGACATAAAAGTAAGAATTCCAACACAGTTTTTACAAAGTTAAAATTAATTTAGGAAATATTGGGAATTTTGAGTGAAATTTTAGTTAAAAATTGCAATTGTGGTAAAGATTGTATTGAAAGTTCTAATTAATATATTCTTATAATATTTATACAGTACATAAATGACATCATTATCTGTGTTGATAGCTATAAAATTTGTCAAAACTTCTGAAAGGTTTTGAAATATGTCAATTTATATGCAAAAACTCAATTTTTTACAAAACACTAATGTTATTTTCTCACAAAAAGTGTAATAAAATAAATAAATATATACACAGAGATTATAATATCGTCTATAACACAGATAACACTACATAAAACATTTTCTAAAAATTTCAAGTCAATATCTTAAAAAGAAATTCTGTAGTGAAATGTGCCGTGAAGAAAAAAATTGCATAACAGTTTTTCAGGAAATGCATTTAAAGATTTTAATACTATATGAAAAAATTTTCTACTAATTTTACACTTTTTAAACTCACTATATTTATAGTTCAAGCTCTTTTTAGCTTCATGTAAAACTTATTTGACCTTTATTTTACCCTTTTGTTGTTTTCTGGAGAGTTTTGTAGACTATAACAATTGTTTTTAGCGAAATTTTGGTGAAAAATTGCAGTTACGACAAATCTTGTGCACAAAATTCTAATAAATGTATTCAAATAATATCTATAGAGTACATAAATAACATTTTTATCTGCGATAGGAATCAAAAAAATTTGTAATGCTTTTGAAAGTTTTTTAATCATGCCAAGTTTTATGCAAAAATTCAAATTTAAAAAAAAATAATGCTTTTTCTTTCATAAAAAAGCAATTAAGTATATAAATATATACACAGAGATTAGATTTTGATTCATGACACAGATAGAAATACATAAAACATGTTCTGAAAATTTAGATTTAGTATTTTAAAAATATTTTTTGTAGTGAGCTGTGTGTATCGTGAAGAAAAATATTGAATAACAGTTTCTCGTAAAACACATTTAATAATTTTAACACAAAATAATTACTTTTTTACTAAACACACATTTTCAAAACTCCTCATATTTATAGCTTAAGCCCTCTTTAGCTTCATTTTTAGCTAATTTGGACATTTTTGGCATTTGTTTTTTTTCTGGAGAGTTTTGTTGAGGGTAATGACTGGCGTTTCGATTTTTGAATTCTCTCCGTGTCAATTCCCATATAAGTAGTTTTGAAGTGTCGTTGAATTAATTTCTATACATAAATAATTAAATACGGGCATGACCCTAAATAAACCGAAATATGTAAGATGACAGCCATGTATGAACCCAAAAACAAAGTTTTTTTATGAACAAAAATTTCTTTCGGCAAAACAGACCACAATACATTATTGAAGCTTTCATTATTATTTTGAATCTTGCCATGGAGGCATTTTTTTCAGCAACTCCTTATCTCAGAGTGCTAAATAAGTAGGCTTTATCACTTTAATCTCTGATATTGAAAGGCCTGCTGTTTTGTCCACGTTGGACATTGCCCATGCATAGGATTTTGACTGATTGAGCAGCAGTGAAAGAAGGCAAATATTACAGCAGATTGCATTTTTTCGAGGCATCCAACAATGCTGCGGGTGGAAATCCCATAATAGTTCCGCAGTTTATCGATAAATTTATCAGTTAATTTCCCCTTCGCACCAAGTCCTTTGGTGTTCTTTTTTAGTTTCCTTACTCTTTCTTAGTTTCCTTTACTCTTTTTTGTATATGTCCTATACATTCAAGTTTTGTGACACTGTTTTCACCATATATATCCGTCCCTTGTAAAAAGCCCTCTGGAATCACCATCTCCATAGTACTCGGTGTATTGCAGGTCTCGTTTGATTAGTGACCTTTCAAAAATTCTAAAAGCTCCAACAGCTTCCATGTTTCCAGAGGATTCTTTATAATTTGAACATACATGCTCACATTTCACACATTTTACAATACTCAGTCATTACATCCAGATATAAAATTTTTCCATTATCAATGGAAATAACTGAAACGCAGCCATTAAGTGACATATGGCCTCTCCGCTGCCATGTGCCATCTACCGAAACACCACAAGTTGTACTTTTTTTAAAAAATTTTTACTTTTTTAGATGCAGCTTTCATATTTTCTTCAGAACATAACTGTACTACTTCCAGCAGTTTGAGTTCATGAGCTCTGAAGGTATTTTTAGAAATGTATGGCAAATTTAAAGTGCATAACAACTTCTTACCAGCTGTAAATCCTCTACCAATCAATTACAATCCAAATACCAATAAAGTATTCAGAGAGAATTTTTTTATTTTCTTTAGGAGTAGAAGTAAAGCCAGTCATGAACTCACAACTGCAAGCCACACACAAATTAGAGCAAAGTCCTTCCTTAGAATCTTATGCCAGTTTCAATCCAGTTGCATAACATTCCGGACAACACAAGATTAAAATAATTCCCATCAAAGCTTGGAAATTAATAATTCTATTCCCTATAGAACCATGAAATTCAGGTTCGGGCAATCAAAACTGTCAAAAGTGCTCAATTTCGCTTCACTTGCAGACGTATTATCACTGTTAAATGCTAACTTGGTAAACCTCTCTCTCTCTATTACCATAAAACTTTCTCTTTCTAGACACGTTCGATCTAGCTTTCGGCATTTTGAAATTATTCGCAATCAAATAAAACGTTAAAATTAAATGAAAATGAATGAATAAACTGTAAAAATATCAAAAGTAAGTAATAATTAAGAAGAACGCTTTAGAATGAACAATGTAAACAAACTATAAACGATAATATTATTGCCGTTCAGTAAAACAAGCTTGAATTAAAAAACAGTTGCCAGATTAAAAAAATAAGTAACGGATACTTAATAAATAAGTAAATGATACGTTGATCTATATTTACCATAATTTTTAGATATTTATATTGCTTAAAAGTCACGAAAAAGACGTTCAAACTTTTTGTTTACATTTTTATGTCTCTTTAAACACCCATTTCCGGTTTAGAAAATCCCACTTCCGGTTTACGAAATAAGCTATAACTTAGCATCTAAATATCATAAGAACTAAAATAAAAAATTTTTGGACTCTTAAGCGTATGGGCTATGATATAAAAACATAAAAGCATTTCGAAAAGTTTCTCCAAACCAAGGATTTTGGGGTAGTCACATACCTTAAGCTGCTCATAGTGAGAGCGGCGAACATGGGATCCAGTAACCGTCCGCTCTAAGCGTATAAAACACCCGAGGCGATAGGGATACAGAGAATATATTATAAATATATGCTACAAATAAATGTTCATGAATATTTTTCAAGACTTGTTTACTCAGTAATTGTGCATAAACTATCCCCATCAAATCACCTTTTACTAAAATAACGCTCGTGTTTTGCATGGCTACATCCGTTCCGTTTCCCATGACAATACCAATGTCTGCTTGTGCTAAAGTCGACGCATCGTTGATCCCGTCCCCGGCCATTGCAACAAAATAGCCTTGTTTCTGGAGTTGTTTAATAATCTTATTTTTCTGTGAAGGTAATATTTCAGCTTCGACTTGCTGTATAGCTAATTTTTTTTCCGATTGCTGCAGCGCTGACCCGATTATCGCTCGTTACCATGACGAGAGTTAAGTCTTACTTTCTCAAGCTCTAATTTTATGGCCTGTTCTTCGATAATGGCGGTGGAAATTTTTAGATTTTTACAAAGCCTCTGATTGCCTAGAGCGATAGATTTATTTTACCGAAGCTCGAATACACCAATACCGATTTCAGCAGAAAAGTTTTTGATCGCATCTAAATGAAGCTGTTTTTTTCAGCGGCATTAACAAAATAATTCACTAATGGGGATGTTCGCTATATTTTTCTAAACTGGCAGCGACTAATAAAACCTCAGTTTCAGTAAAACTGGGTGTGAAAATAATGTGATTGACCACGGATTTTCCTAGTGTAAGTGTTCCAGTTTTATCAACGACCAACGCATTAACCTTTTCAAAGCGTTCTAAGCTTTCAGCATCCTTTATTAAAATTCCTGCTTGGGCGCGTCTCTACCCATACCAACGGTAATTGACATCGGAGTCGCTAAACCTAAGGCACAAGGACTGGCAATAATTAATACCAAAATAGCTGCAATTAAACCATAAATCATAGCAGGGTAAGGTCCCCAGATTGGTCATGCAATAAAAGTGATAAAGGCAATGAGAAAGACAATCTGTACAAAGTAACTAGACATTTGATCAGCCAATTTTTGAATAGGTGCCTCCGATCGTTGTGCTTCAGAAACAAGCTGAATAATCTATGCCAATAAGGTGCTTTTCCAACATGTTCGGCACATATCATAAAAGTTCCGGACATATTTAGGGTGCCGCCAATGAGCGGCGAACCCATTTGTTTTTCAACGGGAATAGCTTCGCCAGTAATCATCGATTCATTGATAGAACTATGACCTTGAATAATCACACCATCAGTAGGAATTTTTTCTGCTACACGTACCCTTAATTTATCATCAATCTGAATGTCATCTAAGGAAATTTCAGTTTCAGTTGGGTTTTTAATTCTTCGAGCGGTCTTTGGAGATAAATCGAGTAATGCGCGTAAAGCCCCAGCCGTTTGTTCTCATTCTTTTAATTCTAAAATTTTTCCCATCAAATACTATTGCGGTTATCGCAATGGCGGTTTCGCAACACAGGTTAACTTGGCCATGATTAGAATGAAACGCAGCTGGAAACAAATTTGGAAAATATACCGCGATGAAACTGTATCCATAGGCGGCGATGCTATTACCCAACCCTAACAGTGTAAACATATTTAAATGGCATTGTTTAAGCGAAAGCCAAGACCTTTTGAGAAGAGGATAAACACACCAAAATATAATGATGTTGGTAAAGCAGTACTTCTCAAACTTTCAATACTGGCGCCCCCCTTTTCAATCACAATTTTTATCGTATCTCACCCCTTATACATTAACCCTCTAACCGGATAGCACGGAAAATTCCGTCAGTGTAAAAATGCTTCGAAAATGGACTGCACGGATTTTTCTGCCTTCAAGTAACGTTTTCAAAAGCGGATTAGCCACACTATTCTGAAATCCGTTCCCCTTTCTAAAGGTTTAACATCTTGAAACATAATTGGGGACAGTGGAAGCAACACAGCAGGATACTAATAAGAAGTTTTATGGCTCCCAGGAAACCCCGTGTTTTGACCCTGGGGCAATCGTAAAAAATCGATGGGAAATTTCTTTAGACCCCAGGAAGTGTTTATTTGTTGCCTCGTTTTTTTAAAGTTTTGTAAAGTCCGAACGCATAAGTAAAATATTTTACAATTCCCTTTTGGTTTCATATTAATTTGAAACTGTAACAAGTTGGGGCGTGTCAGTGCAATCTGCTATTTTATATAGTTAGTCAAATTATATCTTTTTTTAAGTATATTCTTTCGCTTCATTTTTCTTATTTTAATCAAAGTTTTCAGTTTTTGAAACATGATTATTTTATTATAAGATACCGAAAAAATTAATAAAACACCAAACTCTTTAAAATTTGAAACCTTTTCAATTTTCCAACTACTAAAAATGAATAAATTTAAACTTCATCAAATCATTTGAAACATTTTCTTACACTTTGATAAAAATAATAACGAAAAAAAAACTAATTAAGATTTATTACTTTTTTTTTAGATTTCAAAGCCCAAATGTTCAGGGAAGTTTAAGTACAGTGTGCTTAGTTATATATTGTTAAAATACACCAAATTATATTTGAATTTTAAGTGCTTGAACTTCAGTTTACATCAAAGACAACATGAATGAAGATTTTCCCACATTTTTTTTATAACTTGAATGTTTGAATAAATGGTAATTAAAAATATACGGAAACATTTACAGTAGACATCTATGCATATAAATAAACATAAAAATCAATTTTAAATTCGAGCTATTCAAAATTATTCGAATTATTGTTCAAAAATATCTATTTATACAAAATATACCTCAACATTTATCCTTTTTAAAGGCTAACTGAATAAGTAATTAAAATCTGGATATTTTTTGAATCTCGACCGTATAAAGCTAGAAATTTTATGTTAGAAATTCCATTTGAAATTTCAAAAAAAAAAAAATGCATCGCGCAGTTAAATATTATTTACCATAAGTTTTAGCAATTGTTTGAGTATAATAAAAATTTCAAATTTTATTATATAGCTTCTTTGGTATCTTTTTAATATATTTCGAAGATTTCATACAATTCAGTTGAAAACTGCATGCTAAGAGCAAAAAATATACTAAAAAAATTGATGAATATACAATTACAATAAATTCTTACATAGAAGCAAAACTGAGAAGCTAAAGCGTAGGAATGAAAAATTTTGAGTATATCTGAAGTAGTTTTCGAAATATTTATTTTAAAGTTCAGAAAAATTTTGTGCGTTATGTTATAATTAATATTAATTAAATGGTTAAAATAATATGTTAATACTAGTCATGTAATCGTTTGATGACACATTCATATACTAATAAAATTATCATGGTCATTGATGCGAATGTCAAGAATTTTATGTAATTTTAAATTCAGACATTAAGATATTGATGTAGAAAATATAAAACGACCATCTAAAATACATGAAAAATGCAGTCTGCTATAAAATGATCTTGACAAACAAAATCCGGCATTTTCACTTACTATGGCAGAGTCGGCTTAGTCAGGGGCGATCTGGAAAAACAGAGAGAACCGCGGTTTTGATGGATGCCGCTCTAGCTTTTAAAGTTCCCAGGAAAAATTATATATATATAAATTACAAATGCAAAAATAAATCTTGTAATTTTCCATACATTTTTATAACAACGAATTGTGGAATTGGCTTCCAATACATTGTTGTGTTTAACAATATGTAAGGTAACCAACCCTACTTTAGATAGATTTGTACTACTTTTTCGTAACCATATTCCTTTTAAAATTAATTCGTGCAGCCGAAATACACCTTTTGCACCCTTAAAAATTTATGTAAACTATAACGGTTAATTTTAATTTATGCAACTTGTGAAATGTTCATAATTAACCATTTCCGTCTAAACAGTTTACATGAAAAAAAAGTTTGGACTCCCTCATTCATTAGGGATTTATATAAGATTCTAACATTATATTTTATTTTTCACCGAATAGGATCGAGTGGTAGTGTATAGTGCTTCCACACCACAGATCTGGGGTTCTATTAACGGGCTGCGCAAGGTCGACTCTGCCTTTCATCCCCGCTACATTGGGTCGATAAATGAGTACCAAGCTTGCTTCGGGTCTTAAACACTGAAGGTCTCTCTTCAGACAGACCACCAAATCGGGACATCTGTTCATGCACCTCAGCGTCCAATGCGCACGTGTATTATGATGGGCAGAGTAGTTCCTGGCCCTCATGGATTGTTGTGCCACTGAGTTTGAGTATTACCTCACTTTGGGGATACCCCTTAGATAAACATGTATTTCCACTCATTTGCAATTAAACATTTTTCTTTTAATTACGTTTATTTCAGAAGGAAGTTTGATTTTTCAAATGTATTTGCTTAATAACATGTATATTTGTGTATTATATTAAAAATTTGATCAATCCAAAATTACATGTTTTTAGCTCCTCTAAAAGCTTTTAGGATTTTACAACTGATCTTACAATCCATATACGTTTTATAGTAGTATATTTAAAAAATGATAAAGACATTTTTACGACTGTGTGAGCTTTTATGCCTCGTTTATAAATATAAAAAAATGCATTCAGCTACAGTTTTTAAAATGTACTGAAATAAGTGGAGGAATAGGATACTTACATATTATGAATATTTTTGACTGCAGTAAGATATATTTATATTTCCGTTTCTTTACAATTTGAATAGAAGTTGTAAGCCATTTTGCGAATAGTTTGATATTGAGTATAAACCCATAGGCTGTTTAATATTGTAAAGTGTTTTACTTTGATACCAGCACACATTAAAATAAGGCTCATTTGCAGTTATATGATTAGCTTCAGTGAAATTTAAATTTTCAAAAATAGTCTACACGT
Organism: Trichonephila clavipes; assembly: GCA_019973935.1. Taxonomy (NCBI): domain Eukaryota; kingdom Metazoa; phylum Arthropoda; class Arachnida; order Araneae; family Nephilidae; genus Trichonephila; species Trichonephila clavipes. The sequence continues at coordinate 14,011 of BMAU01019577.1, forward strand.
ACGAAAACATTCTTTCACAACCGCACACCACATCTCTCTCTCATACTATATCTTCCCTACAGCAGGAAATATTTGTGTATACTGAAAAATTTAATACAGGATACATTTCCAAGTGTTAAATTTGTTTTTAAAATTTGGTATGAATACATTTTGGAACTCTCGGTTAACAAAATTGTTTTAAGTGTACTGTTTTAAAAGAAAAAATTAATTAGGGAGAATTTTTCTCACAATAGAATTTGTAATGACTGAATTGTGTGAAAATGTAGCTATCGATGACATTTTTCCTTGTAATAAAAGAAACAGAAAGATAAGAAATTTAACTTGAGTAGAAAATGGTTAGAAGTACTGTCATGCGCATTTGAAGAAGTATATCCCCCATTAAAATTAAAAATTATTGACTGAATGTGTGTTATGTCCATCACAAATGCCGATGTAGAAAAGATATTTTTATTTAATACAAGGAGTTCGAAAATTCAAAATTCAGTCGAAAATTCTCATATTCAAAAATGAATACAGGATGCTTTTTTCTGGTTCAAATCGCAATACCAAAATATTTTTTTTTTAATTTTTAAAAAATGACAGAAAAATAAATTTTGTTTGAAGAAAATATAACTATTTTTCAACTTTTAACACGCCATTTATTTCATATTTTTTTTACCCTGCGTTTTGTTTTAATTTTATTGTGACTGAATATATGGGGAAAACGGCATAGTAGAACTACGGATTTCATACAAGATTGCCCTAGGCAACTTAACAGCTAGCTGTAAACGATTGCTATCCTGATTCTCACTGAACAAAGACGCCGACTAAGTCATAAAATTGTCCCCTTCGACCTCCCAAGTTTTAAAAGGGGGAAAGAATTGAAGTCTGTTGCATTTTTGAAGGCAATAGCAAAATAAGAGTAAAACGCTTTCGGAATAACTTTTTAGGAGGAAGGTATCCACTTAGAGGGTTAATAATGTATATTTTAATAATGTATAATTTTTTTATCTGAAAGAGTAGCATTTTAGGTTTCAATAAAAAAAGGAATAAAAAATATTTCACCATGAGATTACAGTAAATCAAATCAAATGTTTTTTTATTTGGTTATAGTATCAAAGATAGCTAAAAAATGATGTTTTGAAGAAGAAGCTTTTATATTTGAAGACGTAATATCGTAGATGATATATTTAAATTATATTAGTGTAAATTTGTGTTTTTTATTATGTCAGAAAGTATTTTGTTTTACTTCATTCCAGAAAATAATTTTTTGATTATTTTACTTTCGATATGCTCACGCCCCCTTGTAGGTTTATCGCCCCCAGGGAGCGTCCCACAGTTTGAGAAACACTGTGGTAAAGGAAAATTGTAGATAAGAAGAAAGAACAATTGGGAGAAACATTACTAGCGTTTTGATTAATGGTATATGGAGTCTCATCGTCAGAAATAAAATGGGCAATCTTAAGATAACACTCAGTCAAAAGCGTTTTCATAAATCTGTTAATTCATTATGATGACAAGCTTGTCCGAGCTTGTGAGTGGTAAGCGTTTTTCTTTCCAGGTGCATACCACAAATCGGACAGTTGCCGAGCTGATTACGAATAATCTCGGGATGCATTGGACAGGTGTATTGTTGAGATTTGAGTGGGTGATGAGTACCTTTTGTGCTTAGGGCTGACATAGAACAATACTCCATTAATGAGTTTTAGCGCTATTTTACATAATTTTTTGACAAATACGTATTAAGGCGTAAATGAAAAGTTAGCTAGCCACCAACTACAGAGAAGCTTAGCAATATTCCACAAAATATTCAAAATAATAAATATAGATAAATTCGATGATATCGAAAGAATCTAAGATTAAATATAAATTTTTAATAATGATGGCTATATATATATATTCTCAATTAACCCAAATTGTTTCTCTTTAAAATAAGAATTTGTGCGATCATAGATTGTTCTTGTTACACTTCCTGGTAAACTAACCCAAGCTTTGGCAAAGCAAGCAGTGAACGTTTTTGTGTCGAGGAGGCATAAAGATGAAAGCAGTTTCTTAAAAATGACTTTTTAATAATAATCAAGGATAAAGACAATGTGCTTGTCACTGGAGCGATTAAAAATAATAAGTAGACTAATACAATCTTAGTTAAAAAAAATCAACATTACCAGACATCCGATTCGAACAGTCTTCTTAAAATCTAATATTTAAAAGTAATTTAGCATCTTAACCCTCTGAGTGGATGACCCGCTAATTGAATTTCACTTCGAAAGCGGTCTACTTTTTCAAAGCTCGTGGTAGCGAAAATGTTTCTGTTGAATTTCGCGAACTGCTTCGAAAGCGCACCACAGTTTTATGCCTTCCCCCCCCTTAAAACTGCGGGAGGTCCTCAAATGGTTTTGCAGGGATGATGTTATTGCTTTTCGGTTTCTGTGTTGTTCGAAAGGGGAGGTTTTTTATTCACAGCTTTGACCTAGGGCGAGGATTGTAAAATAGACATTTTCTCAACTTCACGGCTAACAGAAACTTCTCCCAATTTATTGAAAACAAGCAAATAAAAGGTAAAAAATAAAGTTTTAAAGAAATGACTCAATCAAAGTTGAAAAATATTTTTAATATTTGTATAAGCAAAAGAAAATTTATTTTTTTTTCTCCTGTTATTTTTAAGAGCTTTAATTTTTTTTAAAAGGAACATTTTTATTTCGGTGTTACAATTTTAACCATAGAGAAGCTCTCTGTAATCATTGTTGAATATCAGACGAAGAAAACTCAAGAATTTGTTCCTGTTTTTTTTTAATTTTTTTAATTATGAGGGAAATAGTAAAAGTGATTATTTTTTTATTTAACAAAATTATAATAAATGTAGTAGCATTATATATGCTGAATAAATTTGTAAAATAAAACTTGGATTTCTGCAATTTTTTATATTTTTAATTAACAACACATAAAAAGCCATTTCAATACTTTTAATTTATGCAAATTTATATCTTTATCTTTATATTTTTCTCTTGAATGATTTTTTCGCTATAAATCAACATAACAACTTGCACTGAGAGAAAATCCCCTTTTCTACGTCAGCATTTGCACACATAATACACATTCAATCAGTGGCGCTCACAAGGGAAGGGATTCTTGGGTCCAGACCCCCCCCAAAGCACTGGCTTTTTTTCCATTGATAATATTCCCATATATATTTAATAAGTATTATATATATATGTCATGATTTTTAAGACAGGATCAGATTAAAGTTAGAGAAGTGAAAAGACGACCTTTATTCTTTGATTTGTACATCTGTTCTGACGCTAAGAGCAGGGAGTAAAAAGCACGCCATGGTGGTGGTTTCAAGTGGATAACACTTGAAAAACATATGGTAACTATCGCTGCTTTGAAAAGGTTGCTTGCAAGTTAATGCTGACATATGTTGACTATTAAATCTAACGATCTGAAATTAGACATGTTGATTGGCTACGCCATATGTTCGGAAGAAATAAATGGGTGATTAGTTTGATACTTGAATATGGGAACGGAGAAAGATGAGTCAAGTGCTAGATAGGGAATTTAATTTTTAATCTAATTTAATTATCATAACATATATATATATATATATATATATATATATATATATATATATATATATATATATATATATATATATATATATATATATATATATATTTATATTTGGAAAACTTGCTCAATTTCTGATCTAAAACCAATTAGGTTTTAAGAAATTTTAATTTTCTGAGTTTTGATTTTAAATTCGGTTTCATTTTAAAGCATTTTTGAATTCCTAGATTGAATTAATTAAAAAATTTTTTTTAACACATCCATTATTTCGTGTGAAATGTCTATTAACTGCAATTTTAATTTCTAAAATCCGTTCTGTTTGCTGATGTTTTTAAGTTTTTGAGTTTTCTCACATTTACTTAATTAAGATTGATTTAAAGACCAATTTATTTTTTGACACATAGTTTATATAATTTAAAAGCTCTTTACTTTGTTTTCATTATTTTTTTTCCTTTTGAAAAATGCCATGACCAAAATGTACGCAGGGTACTGTGAGAAATAATACTTGAAAGGGATGGAATATGACTGAAAATGGTAAATCTAAAGTCCAGCTTTCAGGTGATATTACAATTAGACTACAGAATGCAAATGTTGCAGAATGAACTAAATATTTCCCTGACGTAAAACAAACTACATTATAATAAATATATTGTAGTACTACATTACAGTATTTTAAAGTTATGCAACAAAAACTTTAACTTGCTTACCTGCCACGATAGGGAACTGAGGAAAAAAATATTATTTACAATCTTGGTGATTTTTGGATTACGTTTGTATCACTACTATTTTCTGTATAAATATTTTGCATTTAAAACTCTTGAGGATATATAAGGTTCTGATAAAACAGAATAACTGATCAAATTAACAATTGTTATCAATATTATATCGAAGAAAATTTTGAATTAGAAAAGATATTTTCAGTCATATTTATATTTATTTCAAGTAGAATTTTCATGTAGAACATAAGTTGGATAGTAACATATTAAAAAATTAAAGCTTTACAGGCATTGGAATTTTTTTATGCCTTTACAAATTTTAAATGTGTTTTTCTCAGATTTTTAATTTTGAAGATGAGAGTGTATTCTAATCCCTTAGGCGTTTTTCCTGTTCAAGATAGAGTCGTGAAATATCTTGTAAATATTCCCTAACATATGTTCTATAAAAGTTCATATGGATTTAGGTCTGAGAGCTCTAGTTATTTTTTTAAAATATCTTAATGTTAATATTTTTAAAAAATTGTGTTTTTTTCAGGTTTAGCCATAAAATAATTATTAAAATTCAAGAAAGTGATATATTTTAAATTTTATACTTTTTGTTTCCAATAATCTAAGAAATATGCATTACTTACAATAATTAAATATTTTTAATAATTCAGCATTTTATAAAAGTTTTAAAAACTTCAAAAATGTTCAATGCTTCAAAATTGTGAACTAATGGCTTGACAAACTAACCTATTATTTTCAGAATCAATATAATGGTATAATCTGAATATTAAACAAAAATTAATTTTACTGTGACAAAACTGTTTACGACTTCTATTCATTCTGTAAAAAGAATGAAAGATAAATAGTGGCACATACATAGTGGCAGTCAAAAACACATTCATAATATGTAAAAATCCTGTCCCGCTTTTAATTTCAATGCATTTTCCAAACTGTAGCTAAAAACAATTATATGTTTATTAGGTCAGAAATTATTTATATTTAGAAATATTTTCCTTATTCAGAACATAATGAATAATGGCAAGATAATTTGTAAAATCCTAAAAGATTTTAATGGAGAAAAGAGCCAGACATAATTTTAGATAGTTAGAAATTTCATTATATAACACACAAATATGCATGTTTTAAAACAAATAAGTTGGCTAAGAAAATAAAATTTACTAAAAATTTCCTGAATAAAGTAAATCAGATTTCATCCTCAAATACATATAATTGTAAGAAAAGGTTTTTTCAAATTACAATTAATTACAAAAACCTTTTATAAAAAATAATTTTAAAAGGTATAAATAGCAAAAAAATATCAAAGAAGTATGAAAAGATACATTACAGAAATGTCGTTTACAGAAATGTCACAGTGTGATATTTTTTTCGAAACACGGCACTGCACACAGTCCAACATTACAGTCTTTACATTGAAAACGAGTTTCTTTTCGAATGCTTTTTCCATTATCATTTATCTTAAGGTTGCATACCACATATTTTCGCGATGTTTTTTTGTTTTTTTGAACAGTCACTTTCTACATATGAAGGGAAGTGCCTTCCAATTAAGCGGACTACATTTTCAGAAATTTTAGGGGAAACAAAGTTTCGAGAACTAGAATCACTACCTCCTTCTTCTATCAATTGTTCTATCAGTTTCATTCGAAAACCAATATGATTTAAAATCCCGCCATTTTTTTAAAGATAACGAAGGAATTACACACAATTTGATTTAACAAATGTCGAAAAATCTTCTTGAAGTATTTTCGCTGTAGATTTCGGGCAACAGGATAGTAAGATAGACACTGATCTGATCTATCAACACCATGCAGTTTTCAACCACATTGTGAGGCCGCGGTAGCCTAATGGTCAAAGTAACGGACTCGTAGCTGGCGTGTCATGAGTTCGACCCCAGCACCACTGAAGATCCGCCTTGTAAGGGAGCGATGCTCAAGCGTCATCCTCGTCACTTGACCCTGGTTTAAAATTACGAGGTCCGTCGCCAAATGAGTGAATATTAACGTCGCACTGTTCAGCTACACGAGGGCTTTTAGTGATAGACTCGTAATTTTGAAGCATGGTCATATGACGAGGGCGACACCTGAGCTGGCACCCCCTCTCCAAACTACCACACCACACCAACGAGAGGACATTTCAGCTCTCGATAGATTTAACGTGCATCGCTGCTCTACACGGCGGGTCTTTTGTGGCACTGCGCTCGAGACATGCCAACCATGATTCGATACCTTGACCACCTGGTACCCCAGCCACAGGTTCGTCGCCAAAAGCCCTCAAGTAGTTGAGTAGAGAAGCGAGAGAGTGTGACTTTAATATCCCCTCACTTAATTAAATTATATGAAATTTAAGGAATACTTGAAAAAATATTAGAAGTCGAATATAATATATATATATATATATATATATATATATATATATATATATATTTATATATATTAAAAAATTAATCTAATGATAATTTTAAATATCCAAAGAATTATTAGTATTTATGGTAAATATATGTTTTTCAACTGAGTATGTGAGACACGTATAAATATCTTTTTCGAAATTCAAATGCAGAATTTCAGTGGAGCTGATACAAAATTCCTAGTTTTGCATGGTTAAGATTATAAAAATGTCCAAATTTTTTAATAACCTTTTCTTCAGTCAACCACTAATGGAACATGAATGATGCGGGTTTATGCATAACTATATATTTTTTAACTTGAATTTAAAAAGAATCTTTATATTTATATTTATTTATATGCGCAAATGCTAACTGTAAATTTGTCCAGATGCTTTTAAATACTCTTTATTTGAAGATTCAAGTTCAAAAATATAAGCTTGTAGTTAAAGTTCTCTTTGAATGAAATTAATGTTCAGACATTCAAAATTCAAATATAATTTGTTATTTGAACAATACAAAACAAGGGATTCTATGTAAGATGCTCTGAATACCTGGCTTTAAAATTATGAAAAACTAAAAGATTTAAATAGGGTTTTTTTTTAACAATGCATAAAAATTTTTTGCAAATAATGTAATACAGAAGCTTAAAAATTATTCATGTTTAGAAGTGTCCGAAATTTTAAAAGATTTTAAATTTTGAACCTTTTTTTTATTTTTTGACACATAACAAAATAATCATTTTTAAAAAAAAAATCCCTGAAAGTATTGATTAAAATAAGAAAAAGAAACAGTAAATTATCCTCAATGTTTTAATATATAATTAGAATTTAAATACTACAGATATTTTTTAAAAAACTTATGCATACATTATAAAAACTTAATTCCATTTGAGAATTTTAAGGTAAAGAAAAAAATGAGAATTCTCAACTCGTTGACTTGCAATTATTTCCGTACACTTTAGGGTTTAAAGAAATTCTTCCCAGTTTTTTACGATTGCTGCAGGGGAAGAACTGGTCTCCCCGTGAGCCATAAAACTTCCCCTCAATGCCCATTGTGTCTCCCCGACCGTCTCTAATTATCTTTCAAGATACTAAACCTTTAAAGGGGGAAAGAATTCGGAAAAACACGGCTTTACCGTTTTTAAACACATCACTTGAGGAGGAAAAAATCCGTTTGGATCATTTTTGGTGAGTCCCCGAGATTACGAAAAATTCCGTGTGGTCCGTTTTCGAAGCCTCTCTAGTAGGGCAGAAAAATCCGTGCTGTCCGCTTGGAGGGTTAAAAATACTAAAGATGTTGTGTAATAAAATTTGAAATTTATATTATTCTCAAAGAATTGCTAGTACTTTGGTAAATAATTTTCAACTGCAAGATACATTTTTTTTCAAAATTTCAAATGAATTTTCTAATATAAATTTCCTAGCTTTACATGGTCAAGATTTCAAAAAATATCCAGATTTTAATTATTGAGTTAGTCCTTAAAAATATAAATGTTGAGGTATTTTGGATAAATACATATTTTTGAATTATAATATGAATGTTTTTGAATAGCTCGAATTTAAAATTGATCTTTATGTTTATTTATAGGCATAAACATCTACTATAAATGTTTCCGTACATTTAACATTACCAATTATTCAAACATTAAAGTTTAAAAAAAATGTGGGAAAACCTTCATTCATGTTCTCTTTGATGTAATCTGAAGTTCAAGCACTTAAAATTTAAATATAATTCGGTGTATTTTAACAATGTATAACTAGGTAGTACTGTACGTAAACTTTCCTGAACACCTGGCTTCGAAATCTAAAAAAAAAAAAAAAACTAATAGATCTGAATTAGTTTTTTTCCTCGTTCTTATTTTTATCAAAATATAAGAATATGTTTCAAATAATTTGAAGTTTAATTTTATACATTTTTAGTAGTTGGAAAGTTTAAAAGGTTTCAAATTTTAAAGTGCTTGGTCCTACATTAATTTTTTTGACATCTTTTAATGAAATAATCATGTTTCAAAACTGAAAGCATTGATTAAGAAACGAAAAATGAAGCGAAAGAATATACTTATAAATGTAATTTGTCTAACTATATAAAATAGCAGATTGCCCTGTCACCCCACACTTGTTAGTTTCAAATTAATATGAAACCAAACGGGAATTATTACATTTTTTACTTATGCGTTGGGACTTTTTAAAATTTTTCTCAAATCAAGCTAACAAATAAATACTGGGATCTAAAGAAATTTTTCTCCGATTTTTTACGATTGCTCCAGGGTTAGAACACGGGAGCCATAAAACTTCCTATGAGTGTCCTGCTATGTGGCTTCCACCATCCTTAATTATATTTGAAGATGTTAAACCTTTAAAAGGGGAAAATGATTTCAGAAAAATACGGCTCAACCACTTTTGAGAATGTTACTGGAAGCCAAATTTATACGTGCGGTGCATTTTCGAAACATCAGTAGAATGACGGGATTTTACGTACAAAACGCTTGGAGGGTTAAATAAAAAATCCGGTTCTCTATCCCACAAGATTACCATCCATTAACTATCGATAGCTCGTTGACCTACGCGCCCAACCTACGGGAGAAAAGCTCTACCTGAGTGCATCAAATTGCCAGCTAAGAGGTCGTTATAGCTTCACGATTAATCGCGCTCTGGTACCTATGCTATTTGTATAAAGTCGCTGTTATCAGGGACTTTTGGGCTTTTTTCTTACCCACTTACAACTTTTGGCCTTATACCCTGATATATAAATTTTTATAAAAAAAATGTTGATGTTTATTTGAATAAATGATAAATAAGTGGCTGTTTAATTAGTTGAACCTTACGAGGAAAATAATGTTATAGAAAACAATCGCAGTAAGTCTATTAGGTGTTTCAGCACTGGTTATGATGGCTGCTAATGCAACGACTAAGGGCGTCTATGCTGAATGCCAAATGGGTTATGCCAACACTGGAAAACACTTTGTAAAGCCTTTTCCTTCAAAAAAAGCTTTCTTCCAAATATAAAGGTGGTTTAGCGGGTCGTTTGGCTATTGGTTATCAATTTAACCCTAATTGGGCCGTTGAAATGGGATATCTACAATTAGCTCAGCAAAAAGAAGATGTAGGTACTATATCTATCACACTTAACCAACATGCTTTTGATGTCTTTGGAAAGGGTATTATCCCTGTTACCAGTAAGTTTGATATTTATGCTAAGCATGTATGGCGTATTTAGTAAATAACTAAAAAGCAATGAAATCAGTGGTAACAGTCTATTGTTAAACCGCTGGCCAAACATAGCTAGGCACCTGAAGCAGGTATAGGCACTACTTACAATATCACTTTTAACGTGTTTATTGATACTATTTTTACGCATATTCAACCCATGGGTTAACATAAACCGATAACATCAATATGGCCACTGTCGGTCTAGGATTTACTTTCGGTTAATTTTATTTTAATCCATAGTCTGTTTGTTAAAAACCTGTTCTAGGGTTTTCTCTTTTGTCATAGTCTGGTTGCTTTAATCCTCGATTATTATCGATATTACGGCTTTTGTCTGATCATCCATAACGGCTATCATCTTCACTGGCCAAGTGATGCTTGCCTAACAAAGGTTTTTAATAATGACCCGGTGTAGGAAGTCGGATGCTTGGCAACCTGCTCTGGCGTGCGAACACAAACGATCTTGCCGCCTTGACTACCGCCTTCCGGACTGAGGTCAATAATCCAATCCACTGTTTTGATCACATCAAGATTACGTTCCAAAACCACCACGGTATCACCCCGCCACGTAAACCAGACAGCACCTTCAATAACTGTTCGATATCATGAAAATGTAAACCGGTCGTGGGTTCATCCAAAATATATAAAGTACTACCAGTATTGGTTTTACTGAGTTCTTTGGCAAGCTTAACATGTTGTGCCTTCCCACCGGATAAGGTCGGTGCGCTTTGTTCCAATTGTAAATAACCTATTCCAACTTCAATCAGCGTCTTGTAAATTTTGCACTAAAACCGGAACCAGATTAAAAAATTTGTGTGCTTCCTCTACCGTCATTTCGAGGATTTGAAAAATATTCTTCCCTTTATAACGTATTTCTAAGGTTTCACGATTATAACGCTGCCCTTTACAGACATCGCATCGCACATACACATCTGCTAAAAAATGCGTTTCTACTTTGAGTACACCATCCCCTTCTCAGGCTTCGCACTCCATCCCCCCTGTTTCACATTAAAACTAAAGCGTCCAACCGTATATTGGATTGGGGCATACGCCCTATTGGACTTTGATCAATATCGATCACCCCTTCCAAGTGTTCTAAATCGGTGATGGATTGATAAGCTGCCGCTTAAGGTAAAATCACTGCATTTAATCGTTTTGCGGCCAGTGGGTACAAGGTGTCATTAATCAATGTTGACTTGCCTGAGCATGATACACTGTTAATACAGGTCATTAAGACCAGATGAATCTCAACATCAATCTGCTTTAAATTATTACCGCTAGCACCCGACAATTTGAGTACTCTTTGTTTATCAAATTTACAACGTTGTTTTGGCGTTCACCGGATAAATACGGCGTTCGTTGGATAAATATTGGTCAGTCGACGAATTGGAATTGCGCATGATTGCAGCCGGTGAATCTTGCTCAATCACCCGACCGCCATGCATGCCGGCACCCGGTTCCATACTCACTACATAAGCGGCATGATGGATAGCTTCTTCGTCATGTTCAACAACAATCACGGTATTGCATAGATCGCCCAAACGTAACAAAGTACTTAACAAACGACTATTACCTCTTTGGTGTAAATCTATTGAGGGTTCATCCAGTATGTACATCACACCCACTAAACCTGATCCAGTTTGCCTGGTTAAGTAGATATGTTGCGATTCGCCGCCCGATAAAGTTTCGGCAATCCGATCTAACGACAGATAATTTAATCCCACATCAATCAAAAATTTTAATCGATCAACAATCTGATTTTGTAACCGTAACGCAATCTGAGCACGTTGGCCGAATAAATTTAATTTTTCAAACAGTTTCTTTAATTTTTGGAGTGGTAAAGCCGCCCAATCGGCAATAAACACATGCCGCGCAGTAACATTTAATCGTGTCCCATGACAAGCGGTACAAGGTTTAGAAGCCAAATAACGGGCTAAATCTTCACGCACGGAATGCGATTCAGTCTCTTGATATGATTTCCAGCATGCTGGGAATCACGCCTTCAAAGGGTTTCTTCTACTTGTAGACGTGACCTTCGTCACTCTCGTAATGAAATTTTATTTCTTCTTTACCACTACCGTATAAAACCATTTTCTGAATAGTATCAGGCAAAGCATTAAAAGGCGTATCCAAATAAAAACGATAATGTTTGGCTAAGGTCGATAAAACAAGGAATAATAAGAATTGTGTTCGTCCCAACCACGAATAGCACCACGTGTAATGCTTAATTCCGGTTGTGGTATCACCTTTCAGGCATCAAAGATCCCTTCATGGCCAAGACCATCACACTGTAGACAAGTACCCACCAGATTATTGGAGGAAAATAAACGCGGCTCTAATTTGCTAATGATATAGCCACATTCAAGACAGGCAAAACGTTCAGAGAAAACTAATTCCTGTGTAGTGTTTCCTGACACAGCTTGCACCATGACCGTTACTAAACCGTCACTCAAACCTGCGGCGTTGTCTAAGGATTCACTCAAACGTAATCGATTATCCGGTTTCACCTTCAATCTATCGACGACAACCTCAATCGTATGTGTTTGTTTAGCCTTTAAAGAACGTACTTAATCTAATTCGATCAATTCATAATCAATCCGCGCTCGTAAATAAATTTGCATAATTCGTCTAATAAAGGCTGAGACTCGCCTTTCGTCCTTGTATCTTGGATGCCAAAATACGAAGACGTGTCTCCATCGGCGAGTCCATTAAGCTATCCAGCACACTTTGTGCCGCTAAAGAAGTGTTATGCACCGGACAGCGTGGCTCGTCGATGCGCGCAAACAACACACGCAAATAATCATAGATTTCATTGACTGTACCCACGGTCGATCGTGGATTATGTGTGTGTGTGAGGTTGATTTTTGATCAATGGCAATTGCAGGTGAGAGTCCTTCGATATGGTCGACATCCGGTTTTCCATCATCGAAAGAAATTGACGCGCATAAGATGATAATGATTCCACATAACGACGCTGACCTTCGGCATATAAAGTATCAAAGGCGAGCGAAGATTTACTCGCCCCCGATAATCTAGTCACTGCAATGAGTTGATCACGTGGGATATCCAGATCGAGATTCTGTAGATTATGGATGCGAGCACCACGAATGCAGATTGTATCCATAGATAACATTGAAAGTTCTATTACAACCACTAAAAACCTAAAATCGCTCTCAGCGATCGAAACCCCACACTATAACCTCGAAAATTCTGAAAAGAAATCTCTAAAATGCCATTTTAATGCCTTTCTTTTTTTTGAGCCAAAATTTAAATTCCAAGCTTGAAGATTTTGATTTATACTAACAGCAATTCATGTGAAGAGTATACTACTATGGGAGAACTCAAAGATGGCTAGAGACATTAATAAGGTTATTTTAACTAGCAACTTAGGCGCTGATTAAGAAATACGTCAAATCCCTGGCAATGGTGTCGCGGTAACCAATATTAGTCTTGCCACGAGCGAAAGTTGGAAGGATAAAAATACCAGTGAACAGCAAGAACGCACTGGATGGTACCGCGTCATTTTGTTTGAACGTCTTGCTGAAATTGCGGACTAATATTTAAAGAAATGTTCTAAGGTTTATATCGAAGGACGTTTACAAACACGTAAATGGAAAGATAAAAACACCGGCCAAGATCGCTATAACAATGAAATTATTGCTAATGGAAGGCAAATGATCGCTAGTCGTGTTGGTCATGTCAACGCTGAATCACCCTCCTTTGCGACGCAAACATCTGCTACACGACCTAAATCCGGATCCGACAAATTACCGGAAATGGCCAAGCACTTTTATGACGATATTTTGTTTTAGCACAGCATACTACAGCGAGAAGCTGTATTGGCTATAACGCCACCATTGCGAGCACACAGCAGTCGGCGTTCTAGAAAATGTTCGTAAAATTGCCTTCCTATTGAACATTCGTTAGTTTATGCACACCATCCATCCTGCATCCAGCAGGCTGACTTGAATTATCTTTTGATTAATCTTTTTATAAAGAACATTCGTTCTCAAGAGTTTCAACGAGGGGATAGATAATGAAATATTTAATTCCTTGTTTGCTGAGCATACCTGTTGCTGTATTGCTACTTATTTGGTTATTCATCCATCTATTTGGCTCTAACCCTTCTTAGAATAAAATTTGACCATAGAAAAGATCTTCATTCTATTTTAAAATAGAAGTACTCATGCTATGAAAGCAAAGTTATTTGTTATCTTAGGCTTAATCGCATTACCAATGGCAGCCACGATAGCGATGAGCAACCATCCAACCAGAAACCACTGGTCAATATATCAACAGTAGTGTTATTACCTTAAGGTGCCTGACTAGTGTAAAATCATCAATTTTGATGAACATGACAAAAAAAATTTTATTTGCTATTTTTAATATTTGGATTTTCTTCTTTCTAAAAATACCTTACTTTTGCTTGTACTCCAATTATTTACGAAGTTATAGCAGTTTTTATGTAGTGAGAACAACAAACACGAACCGGAAGTTAGAAATGAAGTACTTTGAATTTGAATGATTTTTACTCTTTTTGGAGTTTTATTGAATTTATTTATAAAATATTAATTTTGGTAACTTTAAAACTGAATATGGTGATATTTTTTTTAAAAATTATTTAATAGTTTTAGTAAAATTTGGCAACAACTTTACAGGTTTGTCATTTTTAGATTTGTTTATATTCTAGCTACTCGATTATTCGCTCCTCGTTTAATTTATTATTTTGATATATTTTATGAAAAAAACTGTCTTACTTAAGACAAAATATTGATTAATTATGGCTAAATCAAGATCTGGGAGGTCTAAGAAGCGCCGATTTACTGGAAATCGTTATACCATTCGTGCCCCTATTAATGAGCATGATGAAACATCTGAGCTCAATTCTACTGAATCCGCTAGTGCCAAAAGTTGGAATCAAGCCAACAAGTTTGAAAATTTTCTCAGAAAGATTGTTTGAAACTTCTAAAGACAATAGAATTGTCAGCTGGACAACTTTGATTTCATTTTTTGTCATAGTTTGTTGTCCTGATTGTTATTCTCAGGGCTTGGAACTTATGGAAGACTCTGTCAGTGGATTATGCTCACATATGAACCTAAAGTGCAAAAACTGCTCCTTCTTTAAAGGTTTCCCTACGACAGAGAAGATGAAAGGTTCTTGTCTTATAAACTCTTCAATTGTTTTGGGGCTAAGGATAATCGGGAAAGGATTTTCAGCTGGTAAAAAGTTATGTGCTTTCCTCGGTTTACCTTTCCTGTCAAAACTTGCTTTCCGCAATCAAGAAAGAAAATGGAACGCGTTGCTCAAGAAAAACATCAACGCTGCATTGAGTGAAATCAAAGGCTCAAATAGTTTCACTAAATGTGGAATATCCATTGATGGTACTTGGCAACGCAGAGGCTACTCATCTTTGAATGGGGTGTAAGTGCCATATCAGTTGACACCGGTAAAATTTTAGACAATGAAGTTATGACGCAATATTGCCACATATGCGTGAAAGGCAATAGCCAATCATCGAAACATGTATGTTCGAACTAAGCGGGGAACATGGAGGTTGTTGGAGCCTACCGTATATTTGAGAGATCAAATGTGAGGAATGTACAGTACAATGAATACTACGGAGATGGGGACTCAAAAGGATATGAATCTGTTAAAAACTTTATGGAATTAATACAGTAACCAAACTCGAGTGTATAGGTCATGTACAGAAACGTGTAGGGGGCGGTTGCGTCAATTAAAAAAACGACGAAAGGTTTGAGAGGGAAAATAAATTAACTGATAAATTAATCGACAGAATTCAGAACTATTATGGAATAGCTATTCGAAGCAATGTAGGTAATCTACAAAAGATGATGAGTAGTGTAAAGCTGCATTTTTCACTGTGTATCTGAAAAAAACAATTCATTGCATGGACAGTGTCCTGAAGGATCTGAGAGTTGGTGTCGTTACCAAAGTGCAAAAGCAGCTGGGAGTCCCCTCAAAGAAATTGAGCAAGGACTTCCTAATAAAATTATAAACCAAATAAAAAAAAAGCCTACATATCTAAAACTGTGCTGATGAAACTTTGTTGAAAAAATGTCTTCATATTTACCAGTAAGACACAGAACTGCAATGAAAGTTATAACAACATTTTGTGGAATATTGTTCCCAAAAATATATTTATTGGACTGGAAACATTTCGTTTGGGTGCATTATTAGCTCTAATACTTTATAATTCTGGTTATGCTGGTATATTATCATTAATTCGAAATGTATAAATGGTTCCCTTCCTGAAAGTGTTGCTCAAGAGTTACTTAAATTTGATAAACAACGGATTTCAATATCTTTAAGACATTCTTCACCGATTGCGAAATTGTCTCGAAAAAAAAAGAAAAGCAGCTAGGAAAACAAAAAGTACTAAGGATGAAAAACAGAAGGCTTAGTATATTCATATGGAGGGTTTTAAAGTACTTCTTTGCAATTTTATTCTATATATATAATTTATGATAACATTTTTGTGATAAACAATATTTTTCAAGAGTTTTTTTTCGTGAATGTTTACTGGTAAAACAACACAAATATATTTTGTATGATATATTTCTTAACTTCTAAAATAATATGGAATAATATATATTTGTTTTTCTATGTAAAATGTTTTTATTTTTAATGCAATGAGGTTTTTTTAAGTGCTTTTTTACGTCTAATCTGTATTTGTAAACTGTGTACTTCGACTTTAAGAAAAGCTTTTTTGACACTATAAAATTGTTAAAAATATTAAAAGATAAAAGTTTAGTATATAATATTCATAATTGCTTTGAAAATGTTTGTTCTTTTGATATAGAGAGGTTTTAGGTTTTTTAGCAGTATAGTTTTTTAAATTTTGAATTTTAAATCTTTAAATGCATTTTTCTCTGAAACAGATTTTTTGATATTTTACAACACGGTAAGCATGATATCTCAAAAAGTTCTGTAGATAATTGTCTGTAATTTTGTGTAATTGTGCATTATATTATAGTATGTATGCTGTGACCTAGGGATTAAGAAAAAACAGCATATTTACCTTTTTTATGTTTTTTTTTCTGTGTGATAAATGTGAAATTTTTGAAAAATTTGCATTGTCTTCACTTTTTGACTTCTAGTTCAGTAACAAATTAAAATTTTTCAAAGATATTAGGTCAATTCATTAGTAACTGTTTTTTCAGTAAAACTATGTGGGATTTTAAAATTATACATTAGAATTTATTTTACTCTGTTTAACGTAACGTACAAATAACGTCTAATTTTGCATATAAAAAAAAAATACATTGAAAGAAAGATTTTTTGCTATTTTTAAGTTTTCAGTTATAAGTAAACAAAAAATGAGTTTAAAAATAAATTTTAAGAAAAATTTCAAAAAATGTCTTTGTAATTAGTCAGGCACCTTAAAGTTAAAATCAAAATTACTAGCCAATATCGATTTAAAAGGGATATAAATTTTGGTCATGAGCTACTAGATCAAGTTAAACTTAGAGGTTTAGCTAATACTTGGCCACAAAAACAAAAGGCCGGTCGGTATGCTCACAAAACAAGTTGAAGGTTTTACCGGTGTTCCCAATATCATTGTAGAGAAAGAACATCATTAAACAAAACTAAAAACGCATTAACAAACCCCTTTAATGCAAACTATTTGAGGGTCTTCTTTCATTTCAACCTTAAAAATTTTTCATCATTACCCGCACAAATAATTTACCATTTTTTTAACACTTTTTTCTCTGCTTCTTACACTGCTGGCCACCGTAAATGCAACACCAAGTAAGACAAGAGATAGAACAAAAAAATTATTTTGTAGATAACATGTTGCCCAAGTATCAAATGATTAAATTTTTAGACTTCTGTGAAGTGCGGTTCCTACCAGAATTAGTAGCCAGAGTAGCCTCCATTGATGGATATCACCGCTGCCACACACCTCGGCAATGATTCAAAGAGACTTTGGATGTGTTCTTGGGGTACAACAGACCAAGCAACTTCCACACGTTGCCAAAGTTGATCTGGTGTGGCAGCTGGGGGTATAATCTGGGTCAATCGTTGAGCAAACATGGACCACATGTTTTCTATCGGCTAAAGATCCGAAAAGCGAGGTCACCAGGGAAGCAATTCAATTTGGTGATTGACGAAGAATCTTTGGACAATGCGTGGCACGTGTGGTCGGTCATTATTGTGTCGAAATATGCCTGTGGCCAAGCCCTAAAGGCAAGAAAAGACAACTGGCTCTAACACCGTGGAAATGTAGCTTTGGCTGTTTTAAGTACCGGCAATGTGTACTAGAGGAGTGCGAGAATGATATCCGATACCGCCCCGTACCATAATTCCCGGTGCATGACCAGTGTGGCTGTGCATAAAGCAGCTGTTCAGCATCCTCTCTCCATGGTGTCTCCAGACTCGAATCCAAACATCGTGGTGTTGCAGAAAGATGCGTGACCTGTCAGTAAAGACAACTTCATTCCATTCGGCCGCCCACATCCTTCTTTCTTCGCACCGTTGGTGGCGGATGCGTCTGTGATTCTGCGTCAAGGGTAGACCAAGCAATGGACGTTTTGCGGACAGACCACCCTACTGTAAACGGCGTCGAATGGTACGCGCAGACACTGAATGATTCGTTACAGGCTCAATGTACTGTGGTATGGTTCGTGATGTGACTGAGCGATCGGTCACTGTCATGCGCACAATTTGCCTGTCCTCACGTGCACTGAGGTGAATGCGATCGACCACGTGGGTCTGTCGTACCCTCCTGCATGCATACAACGGCCACATATCCGCATTAAATTTGTTTGGTTTCGTGCAACACGACAACCAATTTCCCTGAAAGATAATCCACAATCTCGGAAGGCCACTATCATTCCTCTTTTGAATTTGGATTCTTGATCAAAAGTTGATCGCGGTTTTCTACGAGACATAAATGATCATTTTTTTAAAAAACCACAAGAAAACCCCAATTGCCGAACTTGAAATCAGCGGAATCTGCAAGCCTTAAATAGGGCTTTGAGGTGGGGCCACAGGCGCGCGTGATGTGTGTCTGTGCTAAAATGCTAATCATTTGCATATCTCACCTCCGCTAATACATGTTCTAAATTTCATGTTATTTGCATGCTTCCTTCAGGGAGTTGCATTTATAGTAGCCAGCAGTGTATTTAGGTGGATTAAATATAAAACACAATAATAGCTCTTGTCTCGGATAGATTTTTGTGAGCCGAAAGGATTTAAGCCACTGACGTGGTTTTTACAGCAACTAATCGCACGTACGAGTACATAAATTGCCCATAAATCGACAAAATAAATAATTCTAACGATTGGGCTGTAATCCCCAAAGATGCCAGTAATTAAGTCAAAATGGAATAAAATGACTAAACCCCAGTTCAAACCACCGATAAATAAGATAACTAGTGCAATCCAATCTAAAACTCTCGGACTTTTGAACATAAATACTCCTTTATTTAAGCAAGAGAAACTCACGGAACACAGTAAACGTCTTATTTTTGGCCCATTTGTCAGTAATATGCCCCCTTACTTTAGCTTAAAAATTTAGGATAAACAAATTTTGCAACCCATTAAAGAAAAACGACAAAGCATCTATTTCAGCGCAAGCATTTTAGATGAGGTTTTTTTCAACACGCGCATTTCATTAAATTATGGACGATCAAATTACAGTGTATATAAAATTGTATGGAGTAAAAACTACGTATACCCTTCAAGATTTAGTAGAAGCCATCAAAACCAATGATACAAATAAAATAGAAGCTATTTTAGAAGAAATTCCTTCTTTTTTAAAAAGTATCGACGAAGATAATTCAAGTTTGCTACATTGGATTGCGTCCTATGAATATGAACATGATGCTTTAGAAAATCAATTTGAAATGGTTGATTATTTAGTAAATAATCGAGAAATTTATATTGATAAAAAAAAACTCAGCAGGATGCCACTGCATTAAGTATTGAACAACCGATGAAAATATAGAAGTCATTGAACTTCTCTTAGAAAATAGGTAATGAAGACAAATGGACACCTTTGCATTTCGCGACTCTTAGCAACTACACGCACATAGTCAAGCTATTCATTCAATATGGAGCTGAACTTTATGCAAAAAATAAAGACGGTGATACACCTGCTCATTTAGCTGCAAAGGAAAACCAAAATGCATCGACATTTAATTGGCTATTACGTCAAGTCATTGATCCTAATGCCCTACTCTTAACAGAAAATGATCAACAGCACACGCCATTTTCTCTCATAATGGCTAACACTGAATTTTCAGTGTGGCTGATAAAAATCATTATATGAAAATAGCTTTATTAGCCAATAATCTATCGGAAATTCCAAAATGCCGTTTCAGAAAGCCCAGCCTTTCTATCCGCATGACATGCTTATCAATCTGAAGTCCGGATGCTGCAAGCCCAAAAAATCAGTGAAACTTTTACATTATGTGATTTAGCGAGGAAACTAGATTTAGATACTTTACCTAAATCTACTATCGAAAAAATAAACATCCACAGTTTAGTGTCTGTTACTAAAGATTTCTCAGCTTATACGGATTTGTTAATGACTGATATCAATCAATTAATATTTCTTCAAAATTTTACAAAAAGAATTGCTGATTCACCTTATTTTTTTCATGATATTTATCATGAAAAAAATGAATGTCAATTAGCAATTATTTTTTTCTAATCCAAAAATAATCGATGTCGTAGATACTTAACTCGACGACATTGATTCTATTTCTGAAATTCCACCCATCTATAAAGAAAAATAAAAATATCTTAGAAAACCGAAGGTCACAATGCATTTTACATCAAGATTACCGCGAGCTTTCTCTAAAGAAAGTTTTGTAAGCACTGCAGAGAAGCCAAACCCTGAAGCATCAAGCTGTCACAGCACTGTATCTCGATTGGTAGGATTATCTTTATTTGCAATGACGTCTGCAGATGCTGCTGACGAATGTAAGAAAAAAAAAACTAGTGAAATCCAGTATTGCTGTAAGAAACCATTAAATAAATTTAAAAATCAGAAAGCAACAGCTATTTCTGCCTGTTGCTTCGTTGTTTTTCAACGAGATGCGACAGGGGAAAAACCGGCGCTCGCAATACCATCGTTGATCAGCGCGTCTTTAGGCACACTAAAACTTGCTTGCGTTACCTCTTTTTTCAGCTGCAAAAATCACAATATTTTTTTTGTCCTATCTTTTCAACAGTCCTTTAAAAATTTTCATCGCACTGATGTACTCCTGATTCTGGTCTTTTGCCGCTTGTTGGTTCTGTTTATGTTCGGATTTTAATTTTTTACTAAAAAAATTGTTTGTTTTTTTTGGTATTCTTCATTAAGTTTATTGAGTTCACCATTTAAAGCACACTCTAACAAATAGATTGCCCTTTCAAAATAGGCATGCGCCAACTCACTACCTGATAGTTTGCAATCTTCTCCAATGATCAAATCTTTTTGATAAACTTCACATTGTTTATGAATTTCTTTATCTATAATCAACGGATCAGCCCATCTGCGGAAAAGCCATCATGTGAATCAAACATTTCGACCTTTTTATTTCTATCTATTATGGAATGCGCACAAGAGAGAATATCTTGGGTTTTAAAAATAAATTTCCCCTTCGCGGTTCTTTTACGGATATCAATCGTGTTTTGACAAACAAGTGCGCATCACTTCATCGAGGGCGATACCACCGATGGCAGGAATGAAATAAGGTCTTTTTTGTGATAAGGGATTAAAAACTGCAGTGTAACGAGTTCATTACCCGTAAAAAAAGTAATAATTTCTGTTTGATGGCTTCGCTAATGACATAGGATCTGTTTTTTGCTGTATTTCCTGGTCTGTTACTTCATCCAGTAGCAACGTGTCTACGATCTCTAGAAAATGACTTTCATTAACTTAGAACACACTAAATCAAGGTTTAGGTATTATTAATCCTAAATAAATGTCTTTAAACTTTTTATACGAAGCTTCAATGCGCTGTCTACTCATTTTATAATTACTACAGGTTATTTCAAGATACGCCTGTTCAGCAAATGCGAAAATGTTAGCCTCTAAAGATGCAGTTTTTTTATATATTTAAAACGATCCGGTAAATCATGCTTTCGTATATTAATTAACATTTCGATCACGATAGGTGGGGGATCCTTATCAAGAAAAAACTTATATAAGACTGTGACTTTGATTAAGACCTTTGCTATATAATGCATAAAATAATTTTCATTTTTCTTCGGTTTAACTTTTAAATAGCCATCCGGAACGGATTTACAGGTTTTTTCGAAAAACGCTTTATAAGAGATTTTTTAAAGGTACTTAGTTTTTTGGCCTGTTCAACTAAGATATTGGTTTCGCTAATTAAATTGGGAAATGTCCTACCTAATTCCGCCAATGATGTGCGACTAGCGACATCCATCACCGGATCGATTGTGTCTTGCACTTGCTGACTTAAACTATAGATTTCTTTTTGGGCTAATATGAATTTGAGATTGTCATTAGGATCGTACGTTGAAAAATTGTCACGCTGCTTTATCATCATCAGGTTGATTAACACCATTGATCGTAATAGGCATAGACATCACATTTTTTATTATTAGGGATTGTATAATTTTAAATTGTTTAAAAGTATCTCGCAAATTTTATTAGGAATAAAAAACTATTTAATATACATACAAAAATTTTAAACGCAATAACGTAGCAATAGAATTTAATTCTTGAGAAATGATTAAAAATAAATGATTAGGCTTCGAGTTCAGGAATCTTTACCACTAAAGCATTATAAGAGAGATGATATATCACGGTACTGGCCGTGGAATCAAATAAAACACCAATACCATGTCGACCATAACTACCGATGATAATTAAATTGTTTTTTGTTTTATTTTATCGAGTATCACTACCTTAGGCGATTCAACTTCGACAAATTGATGTTTTGCAGAAATACCAAAATCTTCTGATACATTGGCTAACTACTTTTGTGCTTCGACTAACAGTTCACCTTCTAAATCAATAACGGCAGGATAGGCTTGCGCCACGCCATAGGCATTAATATGTTCGAGCACATGGATAAACGATAAGGTAGTGTTTGAACCTTTAACTAAAGCATGGACATGCTTTAGGATGATTTCATCACATGTGGGATGCAAATCTATCGCAACTAAAATATTTTCATAAATAGCCATCACTTTTTCTCCAGATAAGTTATACGCAACACCCTTGCATTTGTTTAAAGTACAGCACAATTTTTTAATGCAACTGGTTCCTTCCATTGTCCTACTTTATGCACACTCAGATAAATGAATAAACCCCACACTCAAGCGATTTTAAATCGATTTGGTCATTATTCATTCTAAAAGGATAAGTATCGGAGAAAAGACGACCGATATGTTGACTATATTGGTCTGGACGACTGAATCCGAAGCAGCGACCACCTACACCCCATGCAGGTGTGCTACCCCCGAAGAACGGCCATTGTAATATCTTGATAATAAACACGCAACCGAAAACTAAACGGCGGAGAAAAATTCTGCTTGCGAACTGTTTTTTAATTCAAAAAAATTCAATTCTTCTGGCCTTTTAATTGTGATTTTAATTCCTGACTGGCTTGAAATAACACTACATTCCGAGAATTGATTATCGTCGACACGCCTGGTTTTGGATTTCGACCCGACCTTTCATTTTTACTACGTCGTCAAAAACTACCCAAACCAGAAATACTTATCGCTTCATCTCTTTCTAAAGCCAATACAAATTCTTTAAAAAAAACACCCGCTAATTTTGTGGCCAAGGGCCGACTTAAGGGGATGGGGGACCTTTGAAATCAATTTCTTAAGAGAACAGGGACATCATATACTGTCAAATAATCGATTTTTCAATTTTAGTTCTAAAAAATAGTGCTTATTTTTCTGAATCTAAAAATGTATAATACTTATATGTTTGCTGATAAAATAGCCTAAAATATGAAAAATAAAAATGTAAATAAATGACCACGCCCCTTTTGACACGCCCCTTTGAACTTTAACTATGTAGTTTCCCCTGTGTTTTATCTATATTAACTTTTGATTGTTTTTTTTTTTCGTTTGAATGTTAACCCCGCTACTTTTAGCCACGCTTGTGCGTGAGCTATTGTTCCAAGCTGTGTGACAAAATTTCTTACTTTAAATTTCGGTTTATGGCAATGTTTTTGAACCGAGTTCGTCTATTCCGAAGTTTCTTGTGGCATACAACTACTTAATTTTACATTAATATTCGTAAGAAATATTTATTTTTACTTATAATTATTAATATTCATAAGATTTTAAAAGTATCTTAACTTTTTTAAACGAGTAATTATGCCAAGAATAAAAAATTTGGCAGAAGGAAGTATAGTAGCAATCAACATAAAAAGTCTAAATCGACTGAAGAATTGCTTTTGAATTCCGTGGAAAGTGCTTCTAGGAGAAAAATTAAAATACCGGATTTACTAAAAGAACAATATTCTCAAAATGTAAACATAATCGTTGAACTGGATTTATTATCTTCCCTTATGAAAAATCTCTTATGTTGTAAATATTGCTGTTCTTCAGAGAAAATTGAGCTGAGAGAAGATTTAAAAAGTCGTAGAGGTTTAGCTGTGAGTTTGGAAATAATTTGTCACAACTGTGGAGAATCGACGAGTACAATGTCATCAAAAATATCAAATAAATGTTATGATGTTAACCTAAGATTGACATATGGAATGAGAGCTATTGGAAAAGGTAGAGCTGCTGCTCGAATATTCTGTGGGCTTATAAATTTTCCTCCACCACCTGCAAAGTTTGAACGCCATAATTCTTTGTTTTTAAATGTTTTAAAAACAATTAGTGAAGACTCGATGAATGCAGCTGTTCACGAAGCAGTCATAGCGAATGATAATAATTCAAATATAGCTGTGGCTGTGGATGGCACATGGCATAAAAGAGGCTATTCTTCATTGAACGGAGTTGTATGTGCTACGTCTGTTGAGAACGAAAAGGTTATCGACTTTGAAGCTCTCACAAAATATTGTTCTTCATGTAAGGGTAAAAAAACCATGTGAAAATTGTGCTAAAAATTACGAAGGATTCAGTGGGGGAATGGAATGTCGGGGGTATTAAGTATATTTCAGCGATCTGAAACATCACGAAAAGCATGTTATACGCAGTATCTTGGTGATGGGGACTCAAAAGGATTTCTTACTATAAAAGAAGCAAAAGTATATGGCGACACAGAAGTTGAAAAATTAGAATGTGTTGGCCATGTGCAAAAGCGTATGGGCACAAGGCTGAGAAAACATTCTAAAAATGAGCAAAGGCATTAAGCTATCAGATGGGAAAAATATTTCGGGACGTGGACGGCTAACGCTTAAAGAAGTGGACTCAATCCAACATTATTATGGGCTAGCAATCCGTAACAATTTGTCATCTGTGGAGGACATGAAAAGAGCCATATGGGCTATTTATTTTCATAAACTAAGTACTGAGGATAATCCTCAACACGCTTTGTGTCCTCTTGGTGAAGATAGCTGGTGCGGTTATAACCGTAGCATTGTTACGGGGGAATTTTATATTTACAAGCATTCTTTACCTGAGTCAATTTTATTGAAAGTGAAAAAAAGTGTTTCGGGATCTCACAGAGAAGGACTTATTGAAAAAGTGCCTTCATGGAAGAACACAAAATCCCAATGAAAGTTTTAACAAATGTATTTGGGAGCGAATTCTAAACAGTTTTTGTTGGCATTGAAACTTTGAAATTTGGAGTTATGGATGCTGTAATTTGTTTTAACGATGGATATGTAAGTAGGATAAAAGTCTTTGAAGCTCTGGGCATTAAACCAGGATACAACACGGAACGTGCCTTACTTATAATTGATAACAAACGAATTTTGAGGCTGAACGTATAGTAAATAAAGTGTCATTGGAAGCCAGAAATAAAAGAAGGTCTTTAAAAAGGAAAATGGATAAACAGAATTTAGATGAAGAAAATGAATACCAAGCAGGAAATATTAATCAAATCTATAATGTAAGGAGAAATTTTTTTGTTAAGTTTTATTATATTTTTTTTTCTCGAATGTTTAATATTTTTAAATTTAGGTACACTTTAAAAAACTATTGTAGCATATTGTTTGAAACCTTTTATATATCTAAACAGGATACATGTGCATACAGTGAACAAAATATCTTTTAGTATGTGTCTAATTTTTTGAAAATTGATTTTATATGTAAAAAAGAAAATTAAGATTTTCATAATTTTAAGGTTTTATGATTATTTTTAAGAAATTATGCAATTATATAAATATAATTATTTAAAAAACAGATTCATTATGTTTAATATGTTACTTTATATATATTTGTAAATTTTTTGTATATACAAAGAATATTTTTGTAAGAAATGGTACCTATACATGAAAATATGTATTACAAGATCTCGAAAATTATGTTCATGTTAACTAAAACAAAGGGAAGAAAAACATATGAAAATTTAAAATTACTTTTGTAACTCTAGAAAATAGTTAAGGATTATTATTAGTCATATAAAAATAGGCAAGGAAATACTAATTAAGTGTATAATATGTGAAAAATTTTTTTTTTTTTAGTTTTTCACTTTTCTCAAAAGCATATTTTTTTGCATTTAGGTACATTTTTAAAAAAAAACTATTGCACTGTATGATTCCTGATTTTTTTATACTTCTATACAAGGTGCCTATGCATATAGTGAATCTAATTTTTTTTTCTATTAAAATAGTGCCTAATTTTTTAAAAATTGTTTTATGCATAAAAAGCAGAAAAATAAAAAAAATTTCAAATTTCAAAGTTTCATAATTTTTTTAAAGAAACTATACTAAAATTTTACTAAAAAAGGGTTTCACTGTATTTTATGTATTGTTTTATATATGTGTAAAAAATATTTTGCATAAAAAAAAAAGGATACTTTTTTAAAAAATGGTACCTAAACATAAGTATATATTACGAGTTCTCAAAAATTATGTATTACTTAAATTAATAGTAAAAAAACTTTTGGAGTAAAAGTTATTTTTGTAGTTCTACAGAATAATTAAATTATCTTTATTATAGACATAAAAAATCTAAGCTCTATTGGAAATTTTAAATGATATATGTCTCATAAACAAAGGGTCTTAATTTTGGCATTTTACTCTTTCGAGCATGTCCTGGTTCCCTTAAATTGTTAGCTTAACTAGCTGGAATTGGAATCAATAAATTAAATGTAATCTATATATTTCACAATTTAAATATATTTTTTTAAAAAAATTATAATTTGATTTTTTTAAAGAAAATTTAATTTTTTAAACTTTTTAAAAAGATCCTTGTGCATCAATTTTTAAGATAAGTACATAGTTTTTGTTTTATATATATATGAACTATAACTAAATATATATGTGCATAGATTTTAAATTCAGAATAAAATTTGATGAAAAAAGATAATTTTTCTTTACGGTATGAAATATATTTCACCAAATATCACATATTCAATGTATTCAAAACAACGTAAAATATGATCCGTTAATTTTTTTTGAAAACTAATGCACAAATTTGTGAATTACATTATATTTCATAACTTGTAAAAATTTCTTTGAGATACGACATGATATGAAACGTAAGGAGCATTTTACGAAATAAGGAAAAGAGAAAATTCATGAACTGAGAGAAAAATGCATTTTAAGCATTTATTTGAGTAAAATAAAAAAATAAAGCAAACTTTTACATAATTACTTACCTTTACATAAAAATCAAACATATAAAAGGTTATTATAGCAAAAATCTAAAACGTATTTAAATAATTTATTATATTTAGTTACATATTCAATAATTCAAGTAACACGCATCCGCAAAGCTGTTACTTATACAAAAAATATAGCGTGGCAAAACATTCACTCACAATTGACCAGCACAATATGACAATCCTTCAGATTTTATATTTTTGTTTTTTATTTTATTTGAGATTTTACTCTTCATAGTTCTTTTATCTTCTGCTATTTGAAAAGTTTTACTTCTGCTTTGTTTTTATCGATGCTCATCTCTTACTCCACTGATATGCTTCGAGGGTAATGAAGCATTCTGATGTACATGTTTCAAGGTAAACAGGGATCCAATATTGAACTCACTAACTGCTGTTACAATAGATATTTTCTGTCTTTTCTTTGATTGGAAACTTACTTTTGGGCAGTAACTCCAGATAACACTGTGCAAACTTTAATTTGCATTTTGACTTTTAACTGAAGTACACCGAGACAATATCTCGTTGCTTGCTAATCGCTGATACACGGGGAGAATCTTTGCAACAACCTCCTTAGTTAATTTTGTCTTCAGAACTGAATGACTTTCAGGGGATTCTCCATTTTCTAAAGCTCTTTTGAAAAAACACCAAGAAAGTTTTCCATTAGGATATTTGATGTATTTCGGTTTGGCGTCTGATAAGGAACAATGATAAAGTGTGACGTAAATAGAAATTTTCATTTTTTCGACATCATTGCAGTTATCTTTAATGGCCTTTCTGTAAAAATTAGTTAGCTTAACTATTGTGGTTTCTTTTAAGCTACCAATCGTTTGCAACCTAATGCAAACACTTTTGCTTCGCCACTCTTTTACTTTGCTGGGTAAATCAGTTACTAGGCACTTGGAGATGTGGTTGGTACATTCCTCTTTTTTTATCGGTTTACTTTTTTCCATAGATGTTCAACGACATCAGATGTTGGAATGTTTTTGAATCTCCATCCGAGAATATGAAAGTATAACACATATTAC
The DNA here is from genome assembly GCA_019973935.1 of Trichonephila clavipes. NCBI lineage: Eukaryota > Metazoa > Arthropoda > Arachnida > Araneae > Nephilidae > Trichonephila > Trichonephila clavipes. Next base: position 42,613 of record BMAU01019577.1, read on the forward strand.
ATTTCTTGATGGATCTTTGCCACAAAATTGCAGCAGCTTCCGTTTCCATACGAGATGAGTAACCTGTATGATTTATTTGACATTCAGATTTGTGACCGTCATACCAAATAGCAAAATCTGGACTATCGCCTGAAAGGTCTCTTACTGCGGCAGTACATTCTGTACAATACTTTGATAGAATTTCATAATCGATAATTAAACCTGTCAATTAATCAATAACAACTCTTATCCCGTACAATTATTTATAGTCTCGCTTTTGCCAAGATCCATCAAATGACAGAGTAATGTCTAAAACACCTTTTTCCTTCTTCTCTTCATCATTTAAATCAAGTTGTTGCTTCTTAACTATATTTCTCGCTACTTCAAGGATACGATGGATAAAATTTTAATGTTCTTCGAAAATGACTTGTCCATTGCATTCATACCAGTCACTAATGCAAATAGTTCCAATCCCGCGTGTCCTAACCATTTGCGGAGCTGTAACACCAGAAATCAATCAAACTTCTTGCTAGCCCATACTTAGAATATTTTGAAGCAATTAACGAGAATTTCACATTATTCAAAATGCGTAGGCCTAATTTGTGTTTAAATAATCCTAAATATATAAGTTTCTCGGTTTTAGAATTGTTAAAACTCAGAATGTATGATTTATACTACAGTCATTTAAAAAAAATTACAAACATTCATGTGATTTGTTGTATAACATATACAGACTCCTTGTATCTGCATATACACACCAATGATGTTTATGATGACCTCAAAAACCTTTTTCTGAGATATTAGATTGTAGTAACTTTCCCGTAGATAATTTCTAACGTGATCAGACAAATCAAGGAAAACTAGGAACGTTAAAAAATGAAATGTGTGTGCTCCTATTCGAGAATTTGTTGGAATCAAACCCAAAATGTATTCTGTGTTATATTTATGAGAATGAAAGTAAGGAAACCGCTAAGGGTGTTCGTTCTAATGTGCTAGCTACCCTTACCCATATGCTATTTAAAAATGTTTTGATGCACGAGTCTCGTCTAAAACACACTCAGTTGTCTATAGTTTCTAAGACATTCAACTTACAAACTATCGCGCAAAATAAAAACTCTCTTAGTGCTTTTTATGATAAAAGGCACTTGAGTGACGATGGTGCACAATCATTGTCTTATGGACATTACGCTATTTGAATGCTCTCTCTACTCCCTTATTGATTGTTATTGTTTTTTATCATTGAGGGATTGTAAGATTGTATATGCATCGTAAAAGTGTTTTTGTGGCTTAATTATATGATGCTGATGCACAAATGCAATTTATCTATTTTTGTTAAAAAATTATATAACTCTCTGCTTGATTGAACAGGTTAAGAATATATATATAGCTGTCTTTTCTAACGTGTATAGTATTTTATACATTTGTATGTCATGTGCTCTTGTTTTTGATTCTGTATTACCTTTTTTAAAAAAAATGTTCAATTAAGCTGATAGAAAAAAATTGTTCTTTGTTTTTTATCATCGAATCCTTGTTTAAGTGAGATCATATATGCATTGTTTTGCATAATTCTTGAATGCAATTTTTGTTTCTGTAAAATCATATATGCATTGTTCTGTATGTATCCGACATGTATTACTGCGTGCAGATGCTATACCTATCTGTTTCTGTAGTGAAATTTTATACGAACCTTCTCGGAGAAGCATGAAAGATTTGATTCATACAGGGCTACCAATACATCAACTTAATACTGGATCGCGAATGCATGAAACACAAAAAAAAACACTTATATTTTTCTTATACTTTATTACTTTTGTATCTGGCCAGATAATGGTAATGTTCCTTTCGTGGTGTATACGATCAAGATTCATTAGGTTCCACACGAGGTATAGGATCGAGGAAGTTCTGACTTTCTCGGTGAAGCTCGTTAAAACTAACATTTTTCACGAGAATTATGACCTGTTGGGGTATATTGCGCCTAGCCATAGGATGAAGTGCACTTCAACCTTCCGCAGAGTAGCATGCACTTCCAATTTTGTGTTTTCTTGTTCAGTTAGGGTGTCGTTCAATTCCCGAGGTATAGGGTTGAGAAAATTTTTCTCGACGATTGCTCGTTAAACATAACGATGAGCGTTTTAAACCACAACCTCTTGGGTGCTCAATGAAATGTGGTAAGTTTCTTTTTGACTGAGCTTCTCTCAATAGCTTTTGCTGTAAAGCCCGTTCAGAGGAACTTTTCGTTTTCTTATGTTTCCCTGTCTTTGAATGATATACAGATTCAAACCGTTTTGATCCAGTTTCATTATCAGTTACTTAATGGAATGTTTTTGAATGATTTACTTTATGAATCATTGCATATTTAAATAGGGAGTGAATTGCTTCGAAGTGAACCAGAGTCTTGCATATATAACTACTGATTGGCTAATTTATACGGATGATCTTTTGATGAGCTATTATGCAGTGAAGAAAAACTAGAACATGAAGACTTCTGTGAAAAATTATTGAAAAAAATTTTGTTCGCAAATTGTCATGGATTTTAATCTAGGGAAAAAGATAAACATCAGTTTATTTTAGAAGCATTAAGTTTAATGAAGTTAACCCCCGATAAGGCAGAATTCAGAACCTGCTTGGAATGCTTTGCTGGAGTTTGATAAAAAATATCTCGATGTATTCCAATCGCTCATTAAACTTACTGAGCAAGGCAAATCGATTTTTTTATTGGTAAAGCCAATGAATTACATGCTCAAAAAGTTCTGAATATTTTTAAAAAACATTCTTATCCAGAAGGCTTATTACTAGAAGACCTACCCGAGCCGGTGGCTGCCCTGCCACTAGCTATCACAGAGACATCCCAAAGTCCATCTATTAGCAACCTCTATCTTTGCTTGTCTTATTTTTACTATACATTAGTAGAACAAATTTCAGCGTTTTTAACTAAATTATTTATCCCTCAATCAAATTCTGGCTTGCTCACTCAATTGTCTTATTTAACGATACAAGATAAAACTAAAGAAAATATCTTACTCATGAATCCTTATGAAAATAGCAACGCCATTCATTACCAAAAAATTAGCGCTGGACATTATTCCGAAATATATTGTTTATAGTGAATTGTGAAACTCAGGCAGTGAGATAATTTGGGATCACAACTTGCCCCGATACTAGAGTCATCTGTTAACTCAGAAGAACATATACCCATATCGACCCGTCCATAATGCTTAAACTATTCTCTCATCAGGAGATCAAGCTATGCTGGCCAACAGAATCAATCCAACCCCCGAAAATCCAGAGGTCATTTATGTCTTTAATTTGTCAACCATTCATCAACTTGCATCTGTCAATAGCGTTCTGTATAGCTTTGCCAAACTACATTACGACTATGCAAAAGCTTGTTTACATTTTGAGTGGTATAGCAAGCTTTGGGTAAGATATCACTATCTGAAGATGATTGGTCCCATTAATGATTACAAACTTGGAAAAATTAATAGCAGAGAATTTGTTAATAAGTTACAAGAACTTTTTTTACTTTATTCCTGCTAAAGATAGCATCGTTTTATTAAATACACTTGGAACTCATTTATAGTTTGGGATGTGCAATCAAGCCAACGACCTAATTTTTAATAGAAAAAAATCAATCCGTAAACCTCATTTCAAATAGCAATGAACTCCATATCCAAAAAACTAAACAGGATATTGATAATACCACTCAAAGAACCTGGAATTGGTAAAGACAAACCTCTGGAGATTGCCATTTTCAGGTGTCCGAAAATTTTAGATTAATGACTTCCTAAGAAAATGGAATATTTAAAACCGATGGTTTACTAGAATATCTGGTAACACAACTGGTTTCAGAAGGACATAGCCAAGAAAATATTAGTTTAGTGAGTCAGTATCATGCTGATTTAGATAAGGCAAAGTTATTAGGGATTAACAGAAAAATCCGAATCAATTCTTTCCTACTTTTGCCGCTACATCAATATCCAGTCCCCACGATACACGTCGCTACATCAATATCCAGTCCCCACGATACACGTCGCTACATCAATATCCAGTCGCTAGTCATTCAGATACCCGAAGTCGACAGTATTTGGCAAAATTATTTCATTCAAAGGGTACGAGTAAGTTAAACAATCAACCACCAATAGCTTCAGAAAAAGTGCCTTTAATATTCAAACCTTAAGCCTAGCAAGTATTAAATCAGTGCTGATTCATAAAAAATAACATAAACCGGAGGTTAATTATTCCTCCTGTATTGCATCCATCGCTTTATCCGCATACTCTTCTTCCAATAAACCATAACGCAAAGCCAGATGGGTTAATTCGACATCATTATGGACACCTAATTTTTCATACAAACAATACCGAGAGGTAATCATTATTTTAGGGCTTAAACAAAGTTTTTTAGCAATGACATTAACCATGAGTCACCATATACATGACTTTTAAATCACGTTCAGAGAGCTGTACAAAGGGTGATTTTGATGCATCAGAAACCTGGCGTAAAGCCAATTTTTTGGGCAATTTCTAAAGTAATGTAAATTTAACCCACAACCACTTTACGAATGGCAGTATAATCAATTCTTCAGCATTGGTATTTTTAGTGATATAACCGGCAGTACCCGCACGCACCGAGCGATCCGGAAAAGGTGCTTCACTGAATACCGTCAAGACGACAATCTTAAGTATAAGATTAACGCGAATCAAACGTCGACTCGCATCGTATCCACCGATAACCTGCATTTTTAAATACATCAATATCATGTCGGGCTTGGTTTCCTCCACTAAATTAATAGCAGCTTCACTACTTTCAGCTTCACCGACGACCTTAATATCACTACCATCCTCTAACAAGCGCTTCATGCCTAAACGTACATGATCGTACATGAAACGTACAAGGCATGATCGTCAACGATAACGACTTTAATTATAGAATGCCAACTCCTCTTGTTTATTTCATTTATTGGCGGAGGGAAAGGGATTCGTACCCTGGAATGAGTCACCTCCTTGACGGTTTTCAAGACCGTTGCTTTCTACTGCTCAAGCATCCCTCCTAATTTAATCAGTAGCTGCCACTTATTAAAAAGCCGTATGGTTATCTTTACACCTACAACTTCATTATTAAAGTGCTGGTAGTTATACACAGTCCAGTCACATTAATGTGACCACCACGTACTTTCGACTTTGACGTTAAATAACCAATCACAGAAGGATGCTGGCATCGCAGTGCTATTGAGCGTGTATAAAGAGTGTGTGAGGGCTTCGGAAAACACTACAATCGTTGGCGTAATGCAAACATGTAAAGAGTTATCCGAAGTCCAAAACGGCATAATTTTTGGCTTTCGGGAAAAGGTTGGGAAGCATTTCGAAACGGCTAAGTTTGTGGACTGTTCGTGTGTCACCGTGGTTAAAGTGTACCGTGCATGGCAAAATAGGACCGTCCAAAATCATTGACGTGGCAAATGTGGTGTACCACGGGCCATGGGTGATAGAGGTGACTGATGGCTGCAGAGGTGAATTCGGGAGAATAGACGTGCTACCGTTAAGCAACATACCACCCAGATGAACCAAGGGGCTACCAACAGTGTCTTCCAAACTACTGTTCAGCGATCGTTGTTGCGTCTGATTCTCCGAAGCAGGCGCCTGGTTCATGCACCTATGCTGACTGCTGTTCATCAGCAACGAAGACTGGAATTTTCATACAGGTACCGCAACTGGGCATCCAATGAGAGGCGACAGGTAGAGTTTTCTGATTAATCACGCTTTATACTCCATCGGACGGATGGTTGGTGGCAAATACGGCATGAAACGTCTAAAAGCAAACACCCTGCAACAATTGCTGGCAAGGTTCAGACTGGAGCATTATGGTCTGGGGAATGTTTTCCCTAAAGAATAAGCTATCTCCAAATCGAGTGTCTGAGGACTTATTTCCTAGGTTATTCGAACCAAATTGTGTAATTCAGAAACAAATTGTGTATCTGCTAATTGAGACTTAGAGACCGTGGGAGAATTTTTTAAAATTTTACAATCCTTGTTAATAATCTCTGACAGCCTCTTAACCTTGTTTATTAAGTTCTAGCGTAACAGCTTGTTGTACTAATTCAAACTTTTGTTCGGGGACTTGGTTTAAGAGACATTCCAAAGTCATTATTTCTTTGACATTCGGCGCTGACTACCTTCGTTAAAATATGTTGGCTTATCTCGACGCTATGATAAGATAAAATATTAGCATAAGGACAAGGGAGCGATTTCTTGTTAGTCTTTTTAAAAGTAGACAAAAAAATTATCAATTTCTTTCTGAGAAAAATGTTTAACTAATCGATCCACGACGTTTGGGTTTCCCCTTTGACAAGCTTCCATCAGCGCGTAATAGGGCGATCCTTGAACAGCCTCGCTAATCATTTTCTTATGCTGTTTCATGTATACGGTCTATTAAAAACTAAACGGTAGCCAAATGACCACCATCACACGCCTTATTCAATAAACTAGAACCTTGCTCTGTGAGAATTCTGACATTTTTTTATCGTGTTCCGTTTGACATTTTTCATTAAAAAGATTGTTTAAAATAGCTGCTTGTCCACCTTTACATGCCCCCTCAATCACTGATGCCAGCATAGAATACGGTCTGCAGGCCCAATGGCTAAATATAATAGATTATTTATGTCTTATTTTGCTCTGATTCAGCGAGTTTATAAACGACTGCATCTCTCGTTTCTGTAAGACATATACATATATATAATTTTAAAAATATAAGTATGACTTTTCTTTTAACAAGTGTTTGACACAGCTTGGCCAAAGTTGGCCCTTGCGCCACTTAACTCCACATTCACTTCACTTCACTCGTTTCTGTAAGAAATAGAATGCCACAATACTTTTCTTCCTTTTCAAAAATTAACGATACCCTCTAAATCATAGGTTCGTGCCAGCCAATACAACACAATATCCGCTTCTTGTAATTCTTTTCTTTTCAGCTTCTGTGAACATTCAGATTCTGAAACCTATTCTGAATAACCAATGTATTGAGTTTGCTGTTCAACAGACAGACAGATTTGCTTTTCAAAGGGCTACATAACCAAGATTCGATACGATTCTTTTAATGCAACCAATGCAGAGTGATAAAAATATTTAGGAATCGTTAACTGTTCAAGGAGCATAATGGATATTGTAACAAAATGAAGGTTTATAGTATGTCCTCATCGGGGCTATTATTCGAAAATAGATTTAAACTTTTATATTTATATTTTTAAAATTTATTTTACCTGAAATTAATTTAGAAATAGAATTTAATTTTTTTTAGCAATTTCCCGTTTTTGAAGTAATAGAAATTAATTAAAATGCATAAATTGATTTTCTGAAATAAACAACGTTTTTTTTTTATTTTACAATAAAGAGCAGTTGAATAACAGATATCTGTTTATTTAGAAATACTTATCTCTAGCCTCCAGAATGCTTTGTAAGTAATTTTTTAGACTAAACTACAAAGGTCAGTAACGCTTGTTTAAAGACTTCAAGGGCTGACAATGATAACTTCAAATAAGTATTGTTTTCGTTGTCACTGAATTTTCCTTCTTTTTTGTTTGTTAACTGTTCACGAAACAATGTGGGTTCGAAAATTAACTTCAGCCGATAATATTGGCCGTATCTAAGAGGCACTGAAAACTTAAAAAGAACGACAGCCTCTTAGCTCTTGAAGTTCAGGAATATTTTACGCGCCAAAATCAATAACTTAGCATATGTTTCAAGGGTATCTCAGATGATTTAGTCGGGACACAAATTAGATGACCTGGGGTACCAAAAATCAATCCTTATACAAAGAAAGCTTGCATAAGAAAAAACCCTCCGTGTACACACTGAGTACATGTTCGATAAATCAGTGGGTCCAAAGTCTTGTAGGCTGAAATCACGAGTGCAGAAGAATGCAGAATATTTACCTCCCCTTCAGTTCTATGCCAAAATTTTGGAGGTGAAGAACGGTGGTGTCACCATCTATCGTAAAGAAGCTCAACCTGTCTCACAGGTTCTGGCAACATTCATTTCTTACCTTCGGGAATTTCTTCGAGATAAATCGTACTGTAAACTGCGTGGGGCTCAAGGCTAAGGCCAATGACAGGCGTGCATCTAGCCCCTTGCCACGAAGAATTTTGTGGGCCCCGATCTGACTACGTCAGACAGGTGACATTAGAAATAAAAACAGCACATAATTTTGTCACGCGTATCAGGTATCTGATTTTAGACTGCGTAAACGATCCCTAGAAGATAATAGCACTTCCACCAACTTAAAAAAAAACTGCATGCAAGAACGGGATTTAAATTGGGAGAGATTTGGCGAGCCTAGTGATGTGGGAGTAAGGAACGAAACACCAGACAGATTTAAAATCAATCTATTGATTGATCATACAATTAACCAACTCAATTAAAGTAATTTCAACAAGAAAATGTCTCAATATAAGCAATATGTGTGGATTAACAGCGAGATGCACGAATTACCAGATAACTATAATTATCGATCTCTTATTCTAGGATTAATTTTACTATCCCAAATATGTGAGCAATAATTATATCCTAGTGATCAATCGTCGCTTTAATTATTTCATCTATCTAATATTTGAACGCTGACTATAAATTTGAATGATACCTGATCAGTAGTACCTGTCTCCTGACTTTCTCTCACTCCTCTCCTTAAATAAATATCATGGTTTCTTCTTCAAAGGGTTCCGTCACAAAACAACTTTGTGAATTACATATAATAATCATAATGTGTCGTTGACCTTTACCGACATAGATTTGACTCTTTAGCCCAAGGAAATTTTTTCCACCTATCTTTGTTTCAGTGAATAAACTCTCTTCTTCATGTTAATAATTACTAATTATGATAGGCAATCATAAGAGGATGAAAACTTTTGCATCTCTTAACTAGGAGTCAATTTAAAATTCGACTGATAACAATGTCACATGCTTGCACTGGCGATAAATGCCGGATAGTTTTTGTATTGTGGTGTGTTTATCCAATATTACAACGTGACTAATCAAAGATGGTTCCACTTAACTGCACTTCGTAATCGACTAACCTTGCTACACTTTTAAAACAATAGCCTCTTAATCTCCCAATGCTTGTTTAATTTCTCCGATAAAGTGATTCATTCATTAATACCTCCGTTAATATGTTTTGTGATGTGTGCTGAGAGCTTTCTTATACACACTGTACTTGATTGTTAGTAACCTTTGCAGCAATACCCATTATATTTAAAATCCTTCATTACTTCATTTTTTTTTGTGATTCCGGTTTACATTCTACCTACTGTGCAGCACTTTTTTGGATGCCAGTGTACTTCTTATTCATTTGATTATATGTATAAAAATATGGAATAGAAAAATTTTTTTAAAAGATAAATTACCCTTAAAACTTTTAAAGAAAAATAGATTAATTATTTAAAATGGAGATATTTTTAATATTAACAACCACATACTCGGAAAGTACTATATTTTGGAAAATTGTTTTTATCAATATAGCAATCATAGAAACATTTTAAATAAATTTTTAAAAAAATGTCTATATTTTTTGATTTTATTGCATTAAAGATAAATAAATTCTTATGGTATTTTAAGGAAAGGAAAATATGCAAGAATTTGTTTTCATATTTTCATTATTTTATTAAGAAAAATATGTAATATCTTATCTGATTTTTTAAAAAATTAGAAAAGAAAATATTAAACGTTGTAACTTTTGGAGAATATAGTAAAAAAAATTCAGTTCTATATGTTCTCTATAAACCATACTTGGGAGCACATCCTGAACACAACACAGAACTCAGATCAGGTTATGTTTGAGAATTTGTTGTTGCTGTTTTTATTCTTTGGGAATGCAGTTTCTTGATTGAATGGTCCCAAAGTAATCCGAGACCATCTTTTGCAATTTTTTATCACGCTTTCTTGGTCGCCTACATTCAGATCCGATAGATGGATAGCAGCGAAAGGAAATATTTTTTGGGGGGATGCAAACTAACAAAAAGAAAAAAAAAGAAAATGAAAGGATCAATGACATACATTTACTTTTTGTACCTTCAGATAAGTATTATGGCGCCAATCATTGAGTTTCCAGTTTAATAAGTGATATTGTACAAAATATAGTTAAAATGTGGAAAAAAGTTCATGGAATTATGAGTTTAATAACAAATCACGCCACTTTATATGTATTTAATGAAGTCCCAATATAAAAGAAGAGAGAAACAATCTTAATCCATACAAAATAAGCAAATTCAATATCATTTCTGAATTAAACGGAATGTCGTGATGAATTGTATAAAACATGTTTATTTAATAATTTTCTGTAAATTAAATACCATTATTAAAATATAATGTATTAGACTAAAATTATGCTTTTCTAAATTTCTAAATTAAAACTGAATAAATGTTAATGTTCTCTAGTATAATGTATTGAACATTTGTTGTTATAAAAGGGAAATCATTTGCGCTGCCAACGCAATTCATTAACACACATTTAATGATATTAAAAATTATAGGAATATGTCCAAGTTGTTAAGCAATTGAACATTGTAACTTTTATGAATATAAAAAAATAGATTAAAAAAATTCTACATGCTTCTCAACTTAAAGTAAGTGAGGAACTTAATAAGCTTTCATGTTTCATTTTCTTTTTATTTTAATTCAGTTTCTATGTTAGGCATTTTCATTTTTAATCTATGAAGTGATTTTTAGATTGGAATCGCTTGATAATATTTCAACAAGAATTTCTTTTTACTGAAATGTAAGCATTGTTTAACATACAATTTACTTTATCATAGACATACACTTAATAAAATAAAATCTTTTTAACATTACTTCACTGATCTGAAAATTTTTATTTCCTGTGGTTATTTACCTTATGTAGTCCATAGAACAAAATTCTTATCAATATGAAATTCATTTCTATACCCAAAATGATTTAGTTATCTATTTACTGTATTTCCACAAAAAATGATTCATCTTATTGATTTTGCAAACATAATATTTGATTTGTTTGCTGAACTGCCTCAGTTTATTCACTAAAGTATATATTCTGTACTAAGCCAATGTTTTTGGAATAGTATTTACGATTATTTAAGGAATTCACGATACTTTACTGATTTCATTTCAAATCCGCTCGCATATAACAATGGATGTTCATAATATTTATTAATATAGAGTTACAACATATATTGTAGATTATTTAGAGAATACCAAGAAAATAATTGAGTTTAAGGAAAACTACATACATTTTCGATTAATCCATTTTAAGGAATAATTAATGCGACATACATTTTAAACTACCTTTATTTCTTAAAGTTTTTCCTAAACCTAATAAGTTTCCTAAAATAGTATTAAACAAAGAGAGCATACAATGTTACTTTATTCTATTGCAGATTTAAAAGAAAACTTCTCTTTTACGTTTACTGAAATAAATATATTATTAAAATATGAAAGAAAATTGCACAATTAAAAATAAGCCCACAGCTAACGCATTATTAAATTAAGCATCACTCTCCAAAATAAATTTCCTTGTCCCATTATCTAAACATAATTAAAGGGGAAACTCATCTTGCATACAAAAAAGCTAAATATATAATTAAAAGAAGAAAAATCATATATTTTTAAGTATGTAATGAATTTTAAAAATTGTATTATTTATCAAAGTAGATTTATTTAAATTTTTCCAATGAAAGAAAAAAACGGATAATGTTCCCGTCTCACATTTCTTTCTATATTAATGGAAGTTACGGTTATAAATATTTTATTGAAGTGTAATATATATGGAAATAGCAGATATTAAAAAAAATATTACATTTATTAAGTTACAATGTTTTTCTTCTAAGCAAAATACATGAAATTAAATAAAATGTCGTAATATTATGTTACATTCAAAGGGAAAATAACTAATAAAAAATTGCATTGAAATTTTCAAAATTTATAGATAAAATTATTATTCCATATTATTTGATATTGATTAAAATGAGTTACGCATGTGTGTGGTCCAAATTACTTGATTAAATTGAATACGTAGTGTTGTTGATCCTTTCATGGTTATCTTAGAGATATATGTAAAGATTTAAATTTTATACACTAAATCAGAAAATTTTATACATAAATGTTTTGAAAATTACATAATGTAGAACATTTATATGTTCCCCGTGAAACATTAAGTTTTTATGGAATTATTTAAGTACTTTATAAAAAAATACCTCCGATTTTTTTTAAATGTTTTATACATATGAAACTAATATGCTATGAACATAACATACCGAAATGTGTCAAATTTTTTCACTCTATAACAACATGGATAATTCAGTATTTTTATATTACATGTAGCAATATGCAAATATTTTTATATTTATATAAAGTTACAATCTTTCATTAAAAATGGATAATTTGCCAGTTCATACGTTTTATGAATGAAATGAATATGATTTTTAAAGCCTGCATTTTTATATGTGTAGGTTTATAATGTACAGATTACACACAAAATTAGATTGTTAAATAATTTCTACTTAAAAAACCATACATTTATATAGTTGCAGAATTTTAATTCCTTTTTTTTTTCTTTTTCAGAATTTCTCACGAAACTATGAAGCTTTTCCAATTTAAAATATATTAATACGATTCATAATCACTCTGAAATGTCTGGTAATATTGATGAGAAACTGAATGAAGTTGCACTCTCCACTCTTAATAAACTAACGCGCTTTCTTTGATTAAAAGTTTAACTATGTGTTCCCGATTCCCTCTTAATTAAATAGATCCTTGTCTGTATAAAGCTTAAATTGATAAAAGTTGTGTATAAGTAAGTGATGTTAGAACGGAAACATTGTAAAATATCGTAATTATACGTCATTTCGCAATAGTTTATAAGAATGAAGTGGAGAATAAAGAGTCACACATACAATCTGGGTTAGCTGTTAAAGATTTTCCTATATTACAAAGCTAACTACTTTGTTAGAAAATTCAAATTATTTTTTAAATATTCAAAGAAAAGATTTAAATAATGAGAGAGAACAAAGAAAATATTAGGGAAAGTACGTATGCATTAAAAACATTTCAATGTGTTTGTATATTTTAAGGCAGGTAATTATATTTTTATTTTATTCAAATACTTACCGTAAATCCGGCGTATATAACTTGCACCTACACTTTCAAGTTACAATTCTTCAATTTTGAGGTATATTGGCATTATAAAACACGCTCTCTTTTTTTTTGAAGAAACTGAAGTGTACGTATGCAATGCTATTATATTTTTAAGTCATTTATTTGAAAGATCCCAGACTTTTGAAAAACTATTATACTTTTGGAACTACAACTCTCTCTTTATTTTCATAACATATGTCATTTCTTTTTAAAACACATTATTTTGATACATGTCAAACTCTAATTATTTTTAGTCTAATCTCATTTTTTTTAAACTTTTAAAGATACCATTTTTATTCCAGACGTATAACTTGCACCCGTTAATTTTTTTTATTTAAAAGTGCACGTGATACACCGGATTTTACTGTATGTATAGATTTAATTCAATAATCGTTAGTTAAAAATTAAAAATATGATGCAACTGCTCAAATTTCGCATAAGATATTTTATTTAAGATTTCTATTTTGCTTAGAATTATAGTATAAAAAAGTTTACTTAATTCTTTCGCATAACTCTTTTTTTTCAGAAAGGAATTGCAAATAATGGATATTTTAAAGGCTTAAGTAAATTTCCAATGTAGGAAAACATAATTTTGGATAACAAATAAGAAACGAATTAATCAAAATAAAATGAGGTAAAATATTCTATATTCTTCCAAGCATCCGATTACTTCATAAATAAATTAATCAACATATTTTACTAAGAACAAAAAAAAACAACATCCTAGTTATAAATAATTTAAACTGTTATTGAAAATTCATAAAGTGGGGGAAATATTTTCTCTATTTTTAAACTAATCTTTCGTTAATTCTAGTTATCTCTTAGTTTTAGAGTTTTTCACCAAACATTAATCAAATTTAAATAATTATCAATACAGATGATTATGTATGCATTAAGGTAGTAATAATTGTAATATAAGGAGTTTAAATGTCTCACATGAAAAGTGCGTACGTATAAAATACGTTTTACTCAATTTCAAAAAAGAACACTGTAAGAATTTTTTTTATGCAGAAATACACTAAAGTTTTATTGGTGTGGCTGCAGCGGACGTGGTTAGGCAAACACACCATATTTTGTGGTCTGAGTGGACACATTGAAATTAATCGTGGTTACCCTTTTTACCATCTTAGAATAGATTCAAATATCGAATTACAAGGATAAATACACTTTTGCCAATCAAGTTTAATTATTAATATTAAATTGTTAAGATATTATAGGGCGAATACATTTTAAGCATACCGAAATGTAATAAAAAATAAAAACTTTCAGAGAAATATTTAAAAATCAATATTAAGTAACAGTATAATGAAGGGTATGAACAAATTTTAGGGATTTTGTATTTTAGAGTCAAACAAATATTATAAATAAAAGTTAATAATAAGGGTAATAAATGTAAAGGTTATTATTAAGGCATAAAATAGGCTTATTAAATGTTTAATACTAAAGGTTAGTTAGTATTTATTTTTTTGTTTTCTTGTATCTTGTATTTTGCTTCCAGTATTAATTTTTACTTACATTAATTAAACTTATTAATTTTATGGCAAATGCACCTGTTCTTGTATTTATTTGACTCTAAAATACAGTTTTTCTCAAAATTCCTGAAATTCGTTCATACCCTTCACTATATATTGTTACTTAGTAATAATTTTCAAATATATCTCTGAAAGTTTTTATTTTTATTACATTTCACTATGTTTAATTAGAATTCGCAGTATAATATCTTAAATATTTAATATAAATTAAATTTGATTAGCAGAAGTGTATTCTTGTAATTTGATAATCGAATCTTTTTTTAAAAATGTGTCCGTTCTAGCCGCGAAATGTTATGTGTCCGCTGTAGCCACGCAGCCGAAAATTTTACTTTGTTTAAAAACGCCTTTGGTTAGAATTGTAAAAGTTATAAATATTTGTTTTTTCAATTAGGATAAAATGCTTGGTAAAATTTCTCATTTTAATAATGAATTTCATAATAAAATAAATTATAATTTAAAATTTATTTTGAAATGATGTTTTCCCATTTTTATTATAACCATACGTTTTGTGGGCAAGATACAAAAGAAGACTTTTGTCATATGAAAACATATTCCATGGAAAATACTTATACATATATCTTTAACAAAATCCAAATATTTTAAAAATTTAACTTTGTAACTCCTAAGGAGCAGTGCCAACCGTTACTTTTCAAAAGATATTGGAAAGTAAAAAGACAAAAAACCCAGCATTATAGAAACGTTAACGCAGAGAATGGCTCAGAGAGCGCAATATTTCTGATCATTTCGTGCTTTTCACTTATTTTTTAGCTTTTTTTTTTCAGGATCTTGGTTTCTTGAAGGTAAAATTCCCGAAGCAATTGCTTGAGGAAAGTAGGCAATCTCTTATCACACTCTTCTAGTTCCCTACTTTCAAATCCGATTGATGGAGAAGCAGAAAAATGAAATACTGCCTTTTGGCGGGAGGAGAAATGTGAAAAAGTAGAAAAAAGGATCAATGTCACTTTATTTTGGTACCCTTTCTATAGCAGTGGAAGCCCTTTTTGGCACCTGTATGCTCTGTTGCATTTCTAGAGTAAAATTGATATTATGTACTTCACGTTTGATATTGTAAAGCGATTTTGTGGAAGTAGAACTCCACTTGGTTATATCAAAATTATATTTAGAGCAAAACCTCTTGGAATATTTTATTGTTAAATCTGTCAAAAGTACACAAACAGGGTAAAACGCCATTGAAAATTCTGCCAGTCTTCAGAATTCACCTGGTATTTTAGGTTATGCAATGAAAACTTATTCATCATAGGTATAAAAATAGAACGTTTTACAAATTTAAATGCTTCCTTACTCATAGTTTCCTTATATAATGAAAAATATCACATTGATTATAGTTAATAGTGGGTTGGATTAAACGTTACATCAATGCCAATGCATCTTAAATATAAACTTCTAAATAGTTAAGGAATGCGACTACGTTCGGAACCGTGATTTTTTAAAAATAACGCATAAATGGATAATGTACATGATAGTTAGTGTCACTCAGATTAGAATATACAAGCATAAAATTGTTTTAAGGACATTTTGACAAAAAAAATTATTTAAATATAATATTTGGTAGAAAATTTTCCAAACGTTCTCCTTTTATGAAAAATGGTTCTATTACAATAATATTTTGCCTGCATATAGGTCAATCCTCTCTACAGAGCCTCAACTAGAATTCTTGAAAAAAAATCACATTATTTTCAAAGTTACCACCAATTGAAATAATTATTGGCGTTTTTTTCTTAAAATTGCTCCCCTCTGTTGTAAAATATGAATGAACCCACTTCTAAGTTATATATTTCAAAAGTTCTAGTTGAGCCTCTGAACAGAGGTCTGAGCTATATACAGGCTAAATATTATTCTAATAGAAGCATTTTTCACAAAAGGAGAGCATTTGGAAAAAAAGATTACTCTAAATTAATTTTTTGCCAAAATATGTATTTAAATCAATTTTTTTGTCCAAATGCCCTTAAAACAATTTTATGCATACATTCTAATATAAGTGACACTAAATATTATGAAAATTATCCATTTATGCACTTTTGCAAAATCACAGTTCCGAACGTAGTCGGATACCTTAAGAGATCGTTAAATTTATTACATACCCTATATTCTGGTATACATCACGCAATTCAAACACACAAAAAATTATCGAAATTTAAGGGTGCACGTTATGTCATGCATAAAAATAAAGACTATAAAAATAAGGAAAGAATTAGCAGGGAAAAATAGATTACCACATAAGCAAGTGTCCTCATTTGGCAAAAGTTTTTTTTTTTCAGTTTTTAACATCCACATATTCCACTGTCGTTTTAAATTTCTTTTGAATGAGTTGTAGATCCCCCTACATCTTCATGCTGGACTATTGACTCTGATCTGCTTGGGATGACTGCCATCTCTGTTTTGCAGTCAATCAGCAATTTTTTCATAATATCCATACGATTGATATGGACATGTCTGAGACCAAAAGACTGTTTTGGTTATTTAAAATCTTTGGATTCTTTCGCCATTTATTTTTTATCCACAATTTGAAACTGGTTTTTTTTTACGTTTTTCCTGTGAGCATGGAGGAAAACAACTTTCGGGAACATCGGTATTTGAATATTCAGCACGGCATTTGAATGTTGAATGTTTTTCTGTCCACTGAGTAGTAGGGCATTACGATAAAGTGAGACATTTTATGACATGTTATTTTTTTGTCAAAAGGTAAGAGCTTTGACCATGGACATTTCAGATTTATTCGTAACAAGTATATTATCTAAAAGTATTTTTAATGTACCATGTATTTATAACGGACTAAAAATTATAATTTTAGTTTTAGTCTTTTACATTTTCATATTTCTCTCCTACTTTTTGTTTTTTCTTTCTTTTTTTTCACATTTTTATGCTTTTTCCTCTGAGCTATGGCGAAAAATGTTAGGTCTCTAGCTTATGCAGAAGTTAGTTTAAAATCAGTTACAAAAATCCACCCGGACAGACATATAAAAAAGCGAGTTAATAAAAACATGGTAAAAAAAAAGGATGCGCTTTATATGGCGAAATCACTTAACTTTTTTGTAAAAAAATACGATTTGAACGTATATGTACGTGTTTTATTTTGGATTATGCGGTATTTTCTTAAAAAAGTATCTCAACTTATTAGAGAAATTTATTTTGATAGTTTCGTGATATATATTATATTTTTAATTTACTTAATATGAGTCTTTTAAATTCAGTTCACTTATTCGACCAATACTAATTGCCATTCAATATTAAAGGAAGTTTTAAAATATTCATGCATTTCTCACGTAAGAAACAACATGCAATTTTGTGACGTTTTTAATGAATAATAAATCTTGACTATATGAGTTTAATGCTTGGGTGACCATCAGTAAATAATGAAGATTAAAATTGGACAAGTATCTGTAGTAACGAAATTGGGCTCTAAAAATTACCTTTTAAAAGGCTTTAAAAAATGGCAGGTCATTTACCCAATTTTCTTATAAAATTGTAATCTATAAAATGATTCGAGATCATTGTTTATTAAAATTTATTATTTATTAGACTCGTATGTATGTTTCCTTTTTTATTAGTATGTTAAGTGTGGCTGAAACCAAATAAGTTTCTAAAAAATATCCGCACTCTTTGGACTTTTTTATCAGCACATTCTTCTCTTTTTTCTGTCAGTACTTAATACTAGCACGAACAATTTTGCTGTTCTGATGTTTATTTTTTGTTGAAAATTTTGAGTAATAGAGAGATACAGGTTTGAACTGAATACATGTGTAACAAACATGTGCAATATATAAATAATATTTCATAAAAAAATCTGTTGATATCATTGTATACTGTAAGAATGGATTTCTGTTATGTGTGAGACTTTTTCAGAATCTAAATTAAAATCTGAGCAAGCTTAGGTGCTCATTTTGCTAATAAAACTATTTCACATTTATATTTTTTTTACAAATGGAAAAAAACTACATTAAATTACACAAAAATGATCAGATATTTCGTATTCATACCTAGTTTTCTACAGAAAATACGGTAAAATATATGAATCTAATACACAAATTATAAGAAATCTTGAGAGCAATTTTACTAGAATAAATTTAGAGAAATCACAGAATGCTCCAAAATGAGCAAGAGCTCTCACTCTAGGATGCCTTCCGTTCTTCCTATATCCTCTTGCACCTGATGTAAAAATTAGAGTTATACAAATGTTCAGGACCAGGCCCCCTTATGTATGAAAATAAGTTTTAATAGTTTGGTTCCAATGTTGCATAAATTAATTTGAAAAAATATCATGTTTTGAAATAAGATCCAATGTAATTATGTAGTGATGTTTTTAAGAAATTAATTCCATTCATTGTTGAAATTTATATAAAATCAATTATAAAAGCTGAGGGAAAAATAGTTGCTGCTACATTTTCGTTAATTTAAAGTATTGTTAACTTCATAAATTTTCCACTTTTTGTAATTTCTTTTTAAAAATATGTCATTTTGCTTTTACATTAATCCATCAGTTACAAATTTCGGTATTATATTGACCGACTGAAAATTTCAAGTAATAATATTACTGTATTGATTTTTAGATTCAAAATTATTTTCGAAGCTCAAAGTGGTTGTGGAAATAAAAGAAACTAAACAAAATAGACTTTAATTGTTTTTTTATTCAAATGATAATTTTTTTGTGTTTTCTCTGAGCAAAAAGAGTAAAATATCTTTCAGCTTTTGTAGAAATATTACAGTTGTAATGTTGTTTACTTGTTTTATGTTATACGTTCTTATGCAATATTCCAACTGAGTTTTATATTGATAATTAAAATTATTCTCTGAAAATAGGCGTGTATTATTATGCAATCTAGAGAAAATCAAATAATAAATAGCAAATAGAATTTACCCAAATGGAAAAGAAGTATGCTTAATATGTCTTCCATAATTTTGATGTTACTTTCTAGGAAAATTTAATGTTTTATTGGGTTAAATGAATCTCATGTCTACTTTAAATTTTCATTCAGTTTACACATTTTTATTTAATAAAATAATTAGATCAGTGTTTTAGAATTAGAAATTCCTGTAATTATTGGAATTTATTGAAATTCAAAAATATTATTTGCATCTCAGGCTATGTTTATTGGGATTCTTAGAAAATCAAAACTTTTAACAGTATTTAAGAGCGTTCACCCCTGTGAGAGATTAAAAAAAGGTTTTTTTCATAAATTGCTTCCTTATTATGTCTAGAATATGGTGGGTGGTAAAGTGATTTTTTAAAATTCGAAGTCATTATAAAGAAGTCGGTGTTAGTAGAGCAGCTGTTTGGCGCTCTAAGTTAAGCTTTTCATTGTTTCAATCGGACTTGAAACTTAAAACGCGTTTTTCTCAAACCTGTGTTTTTCAAACTTTCCTCAATCATATCTCAAAAAATGGTTTGACCGAATGACTTAAAATTTATAGGGTAGACTCAACAAAAATATACGCACCAAATAAACTAAGATCATTCCAAAATTCAAAATATTTTTAATTTTTATAAAAAAATCATAACAAAAAACCCATGAAATTCGAAACTCTTTTTTCAGAGGTCCATCAAAAATCCATTTTTTTTTATATTTTTAAATTAATATAGTTCATTTGACGCTTTTAAATTTATACATTAAAACACTGTTGATTTGTTTTATTTAAGATAAGCTAATCAGACGGAATCGTGGAGGAAGTGAACGTCCATTTTTTTTTCAAATTGGGTGTGTTCAGAACATTTTAACTTACGTTCTATTGGATATTTTTGGCTAATAATATATATACATACTCTTAAGATACATATAAAAAATGATAAAAAAAATGTAAAGCTCTATAATTTTACTGGTCATGAAAAAATTCCTAAAAATGCTTAAAAAACAGGCCGCCGCATGGGTGAACCCCTTAAGAGGTAAAATGCATTTCAATTATCAGAATTCATTGAAAGCTTACGAGAAAAAGTATTAAATTATTAATTACTCCTCTTTTCAGCAATTGCTTTAATTAACAGACTAATAGGAAATAATTGGATACATTTTATTCTGTCATTATAAGATATTCATGTGATTTATATATATATATATATATTTCATTTTATTTATCTCTCTTTATTTGCTTTACCCCATTGCTTCCACCAAGAATTTCACATTTTTTAATATATTTTATAATTCTTCACGTGCACTCATAGCCGGTATAATTAACGCACCAAGAAAGATGAAAGCTACAATCAAGAAACTATGCAAAAAAGTATTTTTTTTTACCTGTTTGCCTCAGGACAGCTTCAATCGTCTTTTCGATTGAAAGAACCGAGTTAATGTGTGTAGAGCTGGATGGTCAAAGCATTGCTGGATCTACTATCGTGTAATTTTCTAATTATTTTGATCAAGGATATACTTTTCATTACCTGTATTGTTTTTATTTAATTCGATGCTTTTTTATATTCCACTATTATAATTATTTGTGAGTGTGTAACCATACTTGACTTAAGCTAAGCAAATAATTGCTTTAACTCTATATATCATTGTTCTTATTTATTCATATGCATTTTATTTGTTTTTCTTCCTACGAATATATTTTGACTTCGGTAGAACTCTCTTGTCAGCAAATCAGAACGTTTCCTCTCTTTTTTGGGGGGCTTAAATAAAATTTCACTTCAAAATTTTTCTCTCTATTTTCCGGCTTAGCCTGATTTTCACATCCAAATTCTCCTCTCTGAATTTCGGATTTAAGCAGCATTTGTGGACTGGCTAAGCTTGATCCGCCTACTTTCATTTTTTGTAGCTTTTGAAAAAAGCTGTTTCCTATATAATTTTAATTTTCTCACCTGAAAAGAAATTATATTTATTAATTTTAACAGTAATTTTTTTCATCTCTCAAATATTTAACTTACACTGAGCAATAGAAAATACAGTACAGTCAAGATGTTTTTATATAGAGAGCGTCAAACTGTAGTTTTTTAAAGCTATATGATTTATATGCACACTTTATTGAATTGAACGAAAACTATCTACAATGATTTTTACTACTCCCTTCATAGTTTTCTTGTACCCTACGCTTATGGAACATTTCGACATTTTAACTCATTTAAGGTATCCGACTACGTTTTGAACCTTGATTTTGAAAAAGCTTGTAAATGGGTAATATTTATGATATTTAGCGTAACTCAGATTAGAAAACGTATACAAAATTGCTTAAAGAATATTATTACAATAAAAATTATTTAAGTACAATATTTCGACAAAAAAAATGAACCTAAAATGACCATTTTTCAAAACATTCTCCTGTTATGAAAAATGCTTCTATTATAATAATATTTTGACTGTATATAGCTCAGACTTCTATACAGATGCTTAACTAGAATTTCTGAAATATATAACTTAGAAGTGGCTCCATCTATATTTTGCTACAACAGCCGGGAGACATTTTAAGAAGAAAACCCCGATAATTATTTCAATTGGTAGAAACTATGAAAATAATGTGAATTTTTCAAAAATCCTACTTCAGACTCTCTGGAGAGAAGTCTGTTCTTTATATAAGCAAACTATTAACCATAGAAACATTTTTTATAAAAGGAGAACGTTTTGAAAAAAGATTATTCTAAGTTAATTTTTTGCCACAATATTGTATTTAAATAATTTTTTCTGTCATAATAGCCTTAAAACAATCTTATAGTTTAATTATAATCTAAGTAGCCCTAAATATACTGAAAATTATCCAGTTATGAGCTTTTTTAAAATCACGGTTCCGAACGTAGTCGGATACCTTAAAATTTTCTGTATATTAAAATATTTTATAGCAAGTATTGCATACCTGAAGAGACCATTTGTGGTTATACTATTTATGTCATCAGTGTTATGCATGATGATCCATGTAGAATTTTGATTAATGGTTGCTTAGAACCGTCATACTTCAAAAGTACACAAGGGCTATTGACAATGGATCTCGAGTTACGAGGACAACACAAGAACCAGCAATGCCCTCTCCAGAGTTTTCAAATCACGAGAAGACGTCTCACGAGAAGACAAATCACGCCTTGGCAGATTTAACAAGCTTCAATTTCTGTACACTGTAGAATTTGAGTTGGAATATGGAACATTAAAATGTACACAAAAGAATAAGTATAATTAATGATATTCTATTTCCAGTAAAAATTATTTTCAATATATTTGTGTATTTTGTTTAAAGCCAAGTTTTTCCAAAGTTAGGGATCACATGGAGTGGAAAGAAAATTTAGATTTTATGATTTTATAAAGTTCTTCCGTAATTATCCATTTTATTAAATATGTGAACGACTAATCTCAAGTTTAAATACATAAATTCATAACAAAACCATTGGAAGTATTGTACATATTCATAAACAGATATTATATAGGAAAATATATTTTTATATTGATACATATTTTCTCTATTCAAATATTACGTATAATCTGTTGAAAATAGTTTTGTGTGTTGAATACATTCATAATTCTTACCTTTGTGGATGCAATCCAAAGGTGGATGGTCAAAATTTGATGTTTTATTTGTAGATTTAACACGCAAGAGCCTTTTTTTAAAGGAGGTTGTTATATTTTTTAGGAAACTTAAGCTGTGATGTACCTCCACTTGGAAATACATCCCTCGAAGCATCAGCGTGAGCTAGAGGTGTAGGGTTATCGTAAGCACTAGAATCAAACATTATCTTAATATGACTTTACTAAGATATTCAACTTAAACTTTGAACAAATATAATTTTATAAATTAATGAATGCGAGAATCTACGGTGACGTAATACGCAACACACAATATAATACAGACCAATCTCAATAATTGAACCGCCTAATCTTCAAATATAATAATAAGCAAACAATCATACCTTATATTATTCTGTAATAAACTTGTCTTTATCTACAAGGTATGTAGCTTTCCTTTTAACTTCTAATCGATCACCAATATGCTTATCCACGGCACGTAGGACTTGAATCTTTGAACGACGAACTTCAATAATCAGTCACTACCACAACGCACGTTAATTGTCTAACATTCCTTTACATTACCATTACATTGCCATTCCGCTTACTCTAAGATCCTATATTTATCCTATATTATTTGCATCTCTTCACTTCTTGTTTCTTGGATTTGGTTGGAAAAGAGCTGCCATTAATTCTGGCCCAAAGAACCCAAAGGACTTGTTAAAGAAAAGACGCGTAAGACGTCACAAAGCTTTATTCCTTTTAAATATTAACGAATACATAACTTTTTTGTTCAATTTCTCGAAATTTATTTTTCTATGAAAAACACTATGAATATTTAATCTTTGCAAACTTGCTTTCTCATAACATTCTTAAAGTACAAACATGTATAAGTTTTAAAGGGAGTAAAGAATAAATTTTCAAAGAAAATACTGCTTAGTTCGCAATTATAACTTCTAAGCAAAACTGTTTCACCAATTACGCTGTAAAAATCTAAACATTTATCTTTGACTTAAAAGTAAGGTCAGCATTTTATTTACTGTTGTTAAAAATGTTGTTTATATGACCTCATAAAACGGTCAAACAAAAATTATCAAATTAGCAGCTTCCTTTTTCGAACATTTTAGTTGTTTTCGTGTCCTTAATGTTAATACAGTAAAATACAAATAAATGTATAACTGCTTAAATTGGAACCTTTCAGAAATGCGAAAGCTGGTAAACTACCATGTTTTATAAATGTATTGTAAATTATTTTTGAGAGATTTTTATTTTTACCCTATTAAAAATCTTATTAGAATAAATGCATAAATTCATTCAAATAACTGGAAGCAATTACTTTTGAAATTGTATCTTTCTTGTTCATCTTTTTATATCTCAAAATAGAAGAAAAAAATATCTATTGTAACTAGAAAATGCTGAATATGGAACAGATTAAAAAAAGTATAACAACAAAGATTTAAGCTGATTGATCTAAAATTAAACTCATTTATTAGTATACATTCTCATAAAAACATCATGCGTGTTTTTACAATTATTTTCAGGATTAATTTTAAGGAATCAGATGTATATTATGAATACAATTTAAATATAATTTAATTTAATGTACCAGGGTTGAAAGAGCCCCCTTTAACAAATGCTCCTGTGGTTTTTTTTTGAATTGTCAATATTATATAAATCTCTGATTTTCCAAATATTTTTGAAATCATTATAAAGGACAAAAAACACTCCACGCGCTAGCGTGTTCTACCTTTCTGGCTAAAGTAGTTCATTTATTATTTTATGCATTTATAAAATATATATCTTTTAACTATTATATTAGGGAAAATCAAAACGTAAGTGGAAACTTTTCATTCCATGGTTTGGCAACAGATATAGTTTTCAGCACTGAATCAGGGATATTCGACAATGTGTTCTATACAATGTGTCATTAGTCTTTCCGTGTAGTCGTTCAAGTGTACCTCACTATTCAACATGGCAGATCTATTGTCTTTCTGCACCAAGGAGGAAAGGAGAACAGTCATTCGCTTTTTTGTTTGCGGATGGTGTGAAACCTGTGGAAATAGTTATTCACATGAAGGAGCAATGTAGTGACAACTGTTTATCGCAAGATTTACGAATGTGGGTAGAGCTCTTCAAATAAGGAAGAATCTCTTCAAGCAACCACAAAAGTTCGATCAATCCATCGACGTCAACCTCTGAGGACAATGTGCAAGTCGTTGATGGAAGAGTATAGTGATGGAAGGTCTGACTATTAAATAGAGCAGGTATCACACCTTCCGCAAACAAGAAGCGAATCAGTGTACTCCTTTTCCCCTTGGTGCAGATCGACAATGGAGCGTCCAAGTTGAATAGTCAGCTAAATTCAAACGACTATGAGGGAAGAGTAGTGACATGTTGTATAGAAGTGTTGTTGACTACCCCTCATTCAGCGCTGGACACTAGCGCTATAGCCAAATCTTGAAGGAAGAAATTGTTAAAATTCTCTACTTAAGTTCCCTTTAAACATTTAGATGTAAGGAATCTCAATGACGGAATAAAACACTTTTCTTTTTTTTTTCTTGTTTATAAGCGTTTGACACTGTTGGTAATTTAAGCAAAATTTTTACTAAATAGTTTTGCTGAATACAACCAACTAATTTGTATCCTAACCACTCTTCAATGGTGTCGGTTTAGCTCAAAGATTATTTATTCTGCTTTTTGATATTTAAACTTAAATTAGTGAAAAAGGAAGGAAATTTTATCTTAATATTTAATTAATAATTTCTGAACAGTTAGATGTACAAGTGTCCACAAAGTGAATACGATAGCAACAGGTTGGACTTCAATGCCTTAATGAATCAAACAATTATCTTAATTTATTCAAACACTAAATAGAAAAACATCATAATTTAGTAATTTTTGACGCTAAGACTATTACCAATATTCTTATGCTGCAATACGAAATACAAAGTATACATTAAGAGTCTCTCACATCCTGCTTTTTAGATTACACCATATTTCTTCATTATTGAATGCTCTTACGTAAAAATTTCCATTTGAAACAATCACTTAAGTTTGTATTTACAGTTGACCTCCGATTTATCGAGCCCCTATTTAGCGATTTCCTTCCGGTTAAGACGAAGGCGCAAAAAATTTTATTTAACTAAAAATAAAACTGGAGTTAATGAATCAGTTCAACAACTTCTAGAAAGTTTCATTTTTGCCTGTGAAACCGAAAAAAAAATTTCTTGTCAGAAGACACTTCCAACGGAAAAGGGGACAAACCGTAATTAAACTTTACAGCTGCAAATGAGTCGTAAGTGTAGCCTATCACCTGAATCTTGAACGGGACTGAAAATTTCCTTTATTATCTCATCCAATTCCCCAATTCAGGGGATATTTAAGGAGTTTTTACTATTTACTCTTTTTCTCGACAAAAGTAAAATTTATTATGCTTACAGTTGTGCAGAATTTTTTATGAAAATTTGTGAGGAAGGGTTAGTTTTGGGAAACGAAAATGTTTTTCCTTGAGTGAAACACTCAAAATTTTACGGTAATTTGACAAGAACTTAAGACCACGAAATGCTTTAGCAGAACATTTTAATATTTCAAGGTCAACATTAGTCCAATTATTTAAAAAAAAAGAAATGCAAAAGACATCTGCCAAATAAAAGAACACTCATAGAAAATATTAGTCATTGAAAGCAACTCCTCTTTTTGATCTTGAATATGACTTATTAAAATGGTTCGGCATTGTTCGCGTAACATGAAAATAGCAAATAGCCTAATTCTAATTAAAGAAGACATTCTTCAACCTGTCAAAAAGCATAATGTTAAATATTTTTCTACATCCAACTGGTGCCTAATAATTCGCTAATAGTATTTTTAGCTGATGAATAAAAAGTGTGTAGTTACTGACTATGGATATGTTTTGTGTAGTTGCTTATTTTATAAAATTTCTAAAATGGCAATGCAAGATATTTGTAATTTTTTGGACCCAAATATTACGCCAAATAAATAAGTAAAATGTTCGGTCCCAATGAATTCATTAAGGTGATTTGGAAACCTCTCTTTCTCTATACTGACAATGTTAAATTGGCTGTTTTCGATGTACTTTTTCTCAAAACCTGTTTTATGTACATGCTTGAATTTTTTCATACTATTAGAGTAGACCTCTCTCATTATAGTAAAATGAGATTTTAGCTAATTTTGAATTTTTTAAGAAATTATGAAATATTTTATCAAACATTGCGAAATTTGTCCCATTTTTTAATTAAAAAATTTGTAAAAATTAAATTTTTGAGTGTTTAAAAAAAAGCTCATTTTAGTATATATTAGACATCATTATAAATAATTCATAAAAAATTTACATACCTGTGAACAGTAGTTTCTCAGAAAAGGTACATCGCACATTAAAATTTACATTTGGAGATAAGTTGATTTTAATGTATACAATGGGACTTCTAATCGGCTGGGAAATAAAAAAAAATAAAAGGCCCAATTTAAAATAAGATACATGTTTTGGTTTATATCAATCGTTACACATTTAAGCAAAAACAAAGTAAATTGTTTACAATTTTCGCCATTAAAATGGGCGTCGCCCAAATTCAACGAATATTTAAAAGTACATTTTAAAGTCTTCTCAATACCCCAGAGGTTCAAGTAAGGTATTTTTAGAAAGGGGCTATAAAAATCTATACAATTTGAAAATGTAAAAATCTCAAATTGTCAAAAAAATAAGATTTTAGCTTTCCAACACTCCTTAATCCAGGGTCTGCCTACATCTTGTGAGGAATCCATAAAAGCAACTTATTTAAGTTTTCCTAATATACGACAGGAAATTAAGAAGTCTAACCATTACTTTTTAACTTAGTTATATTAAGGTAACCATTTTTTGACAATGGAAAGGAGGACGAAAAATTTAATAAAATATTACAGCGAAAATATATGAAACGTTTTATTAATTCATACAAAAGTACGCTAATTACACTTACATTTTTTTAATTATTATTTCAATCGAGTATTTTTCCATATGGTAAGAACTGTAGCTAAAAAATTAACATTAAATTTTGATTTCTCACTAGTCACTTCACAAAAATCATAACCAGATGAAAAAACTTTCAACTGCTGCATTAGCTTCATGACAGCACTACAACAAGAATAATTCAACAAAAGTAATTACATTTTCATTTGGAATGTGTTCATTTCTGAAATGGTGTTTAAATAATTTCACCTTTTTTTTTACCAATTTCGTAAAATGTTGATTTTCCAAATGTTCTAATTTATTAGAATTTAAACATACATTCAGTCTTCTTTCTACTTCAAACAGATAATTGTCATCGATTTTCATATCAGGCATTTCTTTCGATAAGAACTCAAAGCAATTTTCTATATCGGCCCAATTTACGTGCGACAAAGTAAAAAAATACCATTGAAAACTATTATTTCCTGAGATTTTGGTTTCAGACCATTCTTTGACATTTTGGAAACATGTTTGATTCATCTCTGAATACAGAGATTAATAGATCAGCTTGAAAATATTGAAAAGGAGGACAAAAAGGAGGACACTTTTCGAGGAAGGACATAACCTATAAAAGGAAGACTTTCCTCCATAAAGGAGGATGGTTGGTCACCTTAGTTACATCAGTAAAAGAAAAAATTCAATACAAATAACCAATACTCGTATGTTTTCCTACAGTGTAGGGGTTTAAAGTAGTACTTTTTGATGTTCAAAATATTTGAGGTATTAACTTTATTTCAATGATAATTTTTCTTTCAGACCATATATTTCAATCTATGCAGTATTTTTGTTCCAATGTTACTAACTTAAATCACTTCCTTTTCTATTTTAAAATTTCTGCTTTAAAGAAATAGAGTAATGAACTTTGTAATAAAAAAAATACTCTGATAATTTCACAAGTGAATAACCGCTTTCTTTCACAAGAAATGAGCTAGAGTTTTATTACAAAGAAGATAAAAACTCTACATTAAGACTAGCGAAGGTCATAACTTGACTGAAATAAAAAGAGATTTTGATGGGTGAGCATTAAGCATTGTTGGAAAGGAATAAAAATGGGACTTAAGTTTCATCCAGTTAATTTATTCAATGAGAAAGAAATAAATATTTTTTATTGTAATTTTATGCTTTCCCGCTAACTTTCGTAACCAAATACGATAAAGAAAAGATGTATTTCTCCCTTAAAAAAATGCCACAGTTTTTGGAAGGATAGTAAAAAGAAACTTTTTTTCTATACTAAATTGGATGTTTTTAACTTTCCACAGAAGTAGATAAAAGTAATTCATCTGCTTTCTTACTTGCTTTTATATCAATTGACCAATTTAAAAAAATTTACTAATTGCTGTTTGCTTATATCTTACAGATAATTATTTTTTATTTTATCATCAATGGTCAAAAATGTTGTTATAAAAATATTGTCAAAAATATTGTTTTTCATTAACTGTATACGTGAAAATTATATACGTATAACACAAAATTGTACCTGGGAATCTTTTCAATATAGTAATTACGGGAACTAAATCTATACAAAAAGAAAAATTTGAGTATCAGAAATAAGTTAATCAGAAGTAGTGAGAAATCCATTTTATAAATATTACTTACAAATACAATTTCCTGCTTAAATTATATAAGGTATACTTCGTATCCTTGCAAAAATATTTTATTTGATAAGTATTCATGCGTAGTAAACTAAAATGGTCGTACAAAAAGATATGCTATTTACACTCTAACGACCTGTAAATCTTAAAATAAGAGTATCTCTTAAGTAATTTAAGACATTCATTTGAAATCAAACCATTTCAGTTACAATAATTCTCAGTAGGCTGATAGGATAATAAAAGTATTTTTGAGGTATTAAGAATAAATTTTCGCTTAAGAGAGAATCTTTACAGAAAGCTTTGACGTTAGAGTATAAGGATCATTAGCATTATATATTAAGTGTGTATATTTGCTACCTACAGAATCATTGGAATAAAAATTACAAATATCCTCCCCCTAAAGGTCTAAGAACTAAATGAGATTCATAAAATAATTAATTTGTATTTTTTAAGTAAACAAAGCAAAAGACAGATACTTTATTACATAAGTCTCGTTAACATTACCTGCAGGCTATTATTTACATTATAGTGGAGTAATGAAAACAACTTGGGACTCAATAACCCGGTAGTCGTGATAACTCGACCACACCCTTGTAAGTCAAAAATCCACCACGTGCACATGGATGTTGTCGGCAGGGTTGTGAATGCTGGAAGGAGTTAGAGCCATTAACATTAATTCACTAATGGCGAAAACTCCTTGATCAAGAAGGAAATGAGTTCGTTGTAAATGATGATGCAGAAAATGTAAACTTACTCGACCTTCTGAAAAGAGTTCCTGAATATGTTGAAGCCAATTAAAACGACGTTGAACAATGGCTCCAAAATAATACCGAGTAAGATATTATGACAAATGTGGTATTATTGCTGCAGTAAAAGTTAATGAAAAAATAACGGAAAAATGATGCAGGTAATAAAGTTGAGGACACCGAACAAACTTCTAAAATATCCAATAGTGAGGTTCTAAAGGCTGTTGAAATCGCCCTTCAATATTTTGCACAAAGTGTGAAGGTAATAGACTTACTGTTACTTCCTCGTCTTCGTGATGAAGCAGCAAAACGCAGAATGTAATACATGAGACTACAAGCTATTGCGCATTTCTTTAAAAACAGTAGCCATTTTTTGTAATGTATGTTGCTAATTTTCTTTACTAACAATTTTATACCTTTATAGAACATTTTTCTGAAGTGTGTTTGATCAGCTAAGCTAATGTATGCTATGTATTCACTACTTTTCATTTTCGTGTAATCAGTGCTTTATATATTCATAAAGCAGTGTTTTTCAAACTGTGTGTGTGAAAACTGTCAGTGTTTTTCAATATCCTGTATTATCGCATGATGTACGAAGAGAAAAAATTGTGTCAAAAGTTTTGGCTCATTTTATAGTAAGAACTAATGTTTCCATTTTGTTTTTATGTTAACTTTATACAATAACACTATTTTGACTTATTTATTTGTATTACTTTTAACTATTTTATATTGTTTTGTTAGTTTAAGATAAATATAGAAATATTTTAGTGATTTTAATGTGTTATTTAAACAAAATACTAATTTTCCTATAAAAATGACATTTTACTTAATGTGGATTCACTTAGTGCGGTACATTCAAGCAGCCAATTGTCCATTCAAAGTTAGGTATACCTGTATTTTTAATTTTCTTTTGAAAATATCAACCACAAAGAAAATTCTTCCATTTTTTGCATTTAATTGCAAGTCTTTAACTCATAGTGGCTTTACATCACAAGTACAAGAAAATAAGAAGAAAAACGAAATAAAATTATAAAAATAACTTAAAAAGAAAAACAAATTATAGTATTCATACAAATGTACGATACTTGAGAAAACGTTTGGTATTTATTTAATATCTAGTGACTCATACATGAGAAAAGAAACATATTTGCCATCCACTTATCAAATAGTAAAATATTCAGAAATAAAACATAATATTTTTAACAACATGGAAAGTTAAAAGAAGCTAAAAAGAGTGAGCTTTTGTACATATTTTTTTAAAAAAATCTAAAAGCTTTATTATTTGCTACTACTTCAAATACTTTCTGTAAACAAAGTTCTTTGTACTTTTTGTAAATAAGGAATATACACATGAAATTGAATTTCTTCTGACTGTACAAATTACTCTACTCTAAGGAGAAAAAAAATACTATATAAATTCAAATATTTTTTTTTCTCTTCAACCATCCTTCATGGAAATTAAAATTATGCAGAAATGAATAATATTTCCAATTTCGTAGAACACTTTTTTTACTAATCCTCAGTCTATGTAGAAGACTATTTTTCAAGCTAAAATTCGAATTTATAGTCTTCTTAATAAATAAAACTTTATTTTTGATAGCAATTGTGTTGTTTTGTAAAAGGAATCTTTTATAGAATACTTTTATGCGATTTCATGATTGTGCTATTTTAAATTCCAACACGAATATGAAATATGAAATGTGGGCTATCCTATGAAATAAGCACTTTCTGTTATATGCAGTTATATTCCTGTTTCTTTCAATATAAATACATCTGAAAAGGAATTTTAGAAAGAATCATTAAATAAACATAAATAAACGATAACTCATATAGTTAAAAATCTGCCTTTGAAATCGTTACATAACTAGGAACTTAATCTATGGAACATTTCATTACAAAGATAACTACTAAATATAATTTTTCCCTCTTAGACTTCAAATGCAAAATAATCAATATCTTTAAGAAATTAAATTTTTCAACGGTTATTTGTGTTATTTTCGAAGACATTAAAACAAAAAATTAAATAGCCACAAAAACATGTACGTCATTTTTTATTCAGAGAAAATACCAGGACTTTGTATAAACATTTTAACTATGAAATTGTATAGAATACGTTACTTTATTTCATATGGAAGGGATCTGCATTCCTCAAACTATGGGGCGCGAGTATATTGAAAAGTCGAAAACAAAAGATTATTCAGAAAAAAATATTAATTTACTGAGAGAAAATAAACCTGCAAAATACATTCTGACAAAATAAAAAAATAAAATTCACATTTAAACTGATGTATTATACTTATAAACGCATCAGTGCTACACAATATATTTTATAATTAAATTAACAATACTAAGTTAAGAACAAGTTTATTAACTACCACTGACCCCTAGGGATTGTCATAAAGGGTGTTTTTTAGAGGTATAGAACTTTAAATTGCAATAAAACAACGATGTATTATTCCATTGACATGATTTTTTTTTATTCGAAAGATAATCTTGTGGCATAACATTTTAAATATGATTTCTGGCATATGACTGTCACAGCTGGCTCGGATGTAGTCCAATCTGGACGCCCAATTTTCGATGACTTTTTGCAACATTTGTGGCCGTATATCGGCAATAACACGGCGAATGTTGTCTTCCAAATGGTCAAGCGTTTGTGGCTTATCCGCATAGACCAGTGACTTTACATAGCCCCACAAAAATAGTCTAGCGATGTTAAATCACAAGATCTTGGAGGCCAATTCACAGGTCCAAAACGTGAAATTAGGCGGTCACCAAACGTGTCTTTCAATAAATCGATTGTGGCACGAGCTGTGTGACATGTTGCGCAATCTTGTAGGAACACAGCTCCTGGACATCATGATTGTTCAATTCAGGAATGAAAAAGTTAGTAACCATGGCTCTATACAGATCACCATTGACTGTAACGTTGTGGCCTTCATCGTTTTTGAAGAAAGATTCCACCAGCCCATAAAGCGCACCAAACAGTCAGTTTTTCTGGATGTAACGGTGTTTCGACATACACTTGTGGATTAGCTTCACTTTAAATGCGGCAGTTTTGATTGTTGACGTAGCCATTCAACCAGAAGTGCGCTTCATCGCTAAACAAAATTCGCTTATGAAAATCGGGAACAACGGCCATCTCGTTTTGGGCCCATTCGACGAATCTACGCCTTGCTTGATGATCGTTTTGATGAATTGCCAAACCAAACTGAGAATAAATCACTTGACAGCTGTTAAATCGGTCGCCATCTTGGAAAGTAATGCCAACTTAAACTTCTATACCTGGAAAAAAAATCTGTATATAAAATTATATACAAATTTTAATACTTATCTTGATCATTTGTAAGAGGTTTATAAACAATCCCTTAACTTCCGATTAAACGTTTAGCGATTCACTTCCCACTGCCAAGCGTTTTACACGTAGGTGCGCGTATGTGATGTATGGGGGATGGGATAAAGAAGCAAATAATCTGAAATAAGTGATTCCTCATCAATCATTTTCCATTGTGAGGTCCTTTTATAGCATTCCAAATCTTTGGAATAATTTTATGGATAGCAGTATACAGAAAAGATTATACTTCACAAATGCGTATATATATATAGTATATGTATAGTAGGGGAAATTATAATGCTTTGCCTGAGCAAGACGTTTATATACGTCGGTGGCACTTCAGAGTTTAAAGTCGGATGGTAGTTTTAGCATAGAAGTGTAGCAACTTTTTTTATTGAATTCGATACATTGTTAATGTATGGGGGGACGTGATGAAAATTATGATTGAATACTGGGTCGAGGATATTGTAACCCTGAGAAGCACTGACAGAAAGTCTTTGTAGTTTTCCTGTGTTTAAGAGTACTTGGGTAGTTTATTTTCTGTTGTACTCTCAAGCAAATAATATATTCAAGAACAATACGCTATTTTTTTAAAAGACACTTTATATACTTATTCCTTTTTTAATCTCAATCGCGATAATCTGGCATTTTCGCAAACTCGGCCAGCCTCCGGTCAAGAGTAAGTCGAGTTTTTGGAAATTTGCTGTATTTAAGTTCTGGAAATTGACTCATATCTGTGTTTTTATAGCCGAGTTCAGATTTCAAGTCCTAATGCCAAACTAAGATCAATATTGACCACTAAAAATCAATTGTGTATCGGGGTTGATGCACGTAAAATTTGCCAAAGCACAAAATTTTCACATTTATACTGTTATTAAAACTGACACATTTTTCAAATCCTAAAATGTGATGTTTTCTGCTAAAAATTTTTCTCTGTGAAATTACTTCAAAGAAGTTTAAGTCAATTTTTTCTATAAGTTTTTGGAACATTTAGAAAATTATTCGTATCAAGTATCATAGAATAAATTCATTTATTATATATTTAGTGATATAGAATTTAATCCATAAAAAACTTATGCAATCATCTGAATGAATATTATTGAATCTATCTAAACAGTAAATATAAAAAAAGTCTTAATAAAATAAATGAATAAATATTAAAATTTATATTTATGTATATTTTATTTTATCCATAATAAAATCTTCGTTATTTATTTTTAGTATCAGATAAATACACATCACGGCTTTGGACTAAAATGTCTCCACCCTTCCAGAAAACAAGTATCCTCGCATTCATCTATTATTGAGCAAAAATATTATTTTTGGAAGAAATTTACAGTTCAGTTAAATAGAACTTATTTACTAGAGTTTATACAAATTCTTCAATTTACATGATTTACGGCACATACAAGTTTTACCTAGATGTAGCGAATAATCGCAAGCGACACCCATGGATGACCTACTACAACCTCGAACACTAGCTTTGTTGCTCAATTGCCATGTGTATTTGTTCTGAGTACCAAGGATTGCGTCTATCAAAAATCTCCTCCTCCACTCACCCAAAATGTGAAATGTATAGTGCCATTCGTTTTTAAATACGTAAAATGTTCGAACAATCCAAACACTTAGTAGCCTCATAAAATACAAGAGACGCAATGTTGTCTTTACAGATATTTGTAATTGATGATCATACACTAACTTATGCATCAGCTCGAATGCAACGAGAACTTCAACATCTTAAGTGGGAAATTTTCGAAATTCCTCCTTACGGCATTGGAATAGTACAAATTTATTTTCACTTATTCTCTAAAATAAAGGTGAAAAGTTTTTTTAAAGTGATAAATGTTTCGTGGCAGAAGAGACAGCTTGGCTCAAATATTTGGCGGTTGAAGTGTATAACATCGGAATAGAAAAACTGGCCCTATGTCACAAAAGATGCTTCAAGAGCTGTGGGGACTACATTGAAAAAAGAATAGGTTTCTGTGCCTTTGTAAATAAAGTTTTTGTGTTGATGTTACGTTTTTATTTAGCTAAGGAAAAACGTTCAGTAAATTCTATATGAAGCGCGTAAAATACTTTTTATTCAAAAAATAACTGTAAAAATTGATGGATATTAGGGTTAAAAGACATTTTACAAAATATTTTGACGCACAGTGACTTACCGGAATTTGAATGGTGCATCAATATTTTTTTTTCTTCAACACTATTTCCTTTTATATTTATATCAAAGCCTGAGAGATTTATAGATTTTTACTTGAACGCTTCAACACTCAGGTAAACATTTTTTGACTTTGTTAATTATGTATCTACTTTAGAACCTTTTATTTCAATAAAATATACGAATTCTGTAAAATACTACATATATTTACACAATACCATTTCTCTTTTAAGGCAAAAAATTTCCCTTTTATCAAACCCAATACATTTTATTATATCATATTACATATTTTTAACTTGCATAGTTTAAGTCTTTAAAAAATTGGACAGAACTTTCAAATAATATAATCTTCAAAAGTGTACTAAGGAGGCAAAATTAGACAATATTATTTTGTTTCATTTTGGAGTTCCTTATAGTGTTCTGTTCGAATGTGGATCTCTGTTAAGAAACACAATAAATTATGTGGGAAGAAATAGAAAAGTAACATCACCTGGTGATTTCGTAAAAATTATTCTGGAAAAAAAAATTCAAATAGAGGGAGAAATTGAAAATTGCTTACATGTGTGTGTGTGTGTGCTCACAAGTGTTACATAAATATTAAAAATCAATAAAAACATGATTTCTGATAAAAATTTGAAGTCGAGCCAATTCCTTAAAATTAATTAAAAAACTTATAAGATTTGCTTATTTAAAAAATTCCTTAATTTCTTTTATACTAAATAATTGTAAAAAAATATTTATCACTATAATTTTTAGTTAATTTAATAGATATAAAAATATCACTTAAATTCTGGGATATTATTAATTAGCATGCAGTGCTCAAATTTATTAATGAAAATTTTCTGAATTCTAAGACATTCATAATAATTTTGCATGTCATTTTTTTATACAAAAAGAAAAAACTTCAGTTTTTTTAAAATTTAATTACCTTCTTTGTGCTTGTTTTAAAACTAAAAAAAATTACAAGTTTGGGAATAGATTCCAATGAATAAAAACTTATTTTAATGGGATTTCTTTATGCCCAAAGCATCTGTTAATTATTTTAAATGCCCTTCTTTTGCATATATTGCACTTATGTAAGATTAATTTTTTTTATAATTATCTTATGTGTGGCTTCTTAAATGAAGAATCATTTTTATGTTTGAGAATAAATTCCAATATGCAGTGATTTTTTTTTTTTTATAAATTCCAATTTTAAGTAATTAGTTAAATCATTTAGCATAACCAAATCTCCACAACACTGGCAGAAATCGCCATATTCATTGTTCAAAGGATAATAAAGACCAAATTAAATTTATTTAAATGGAACATAATTTGCATATATATAATCCAATATAAGAATTTTTTAATATATAATCATATACATATACATACACACATATATAAATTTATATACACATATACATATACATATAAACAAAAATATAAAAATAATCATATAGTTATAAACCTAAGATAACTAAAAGTAGGAAGTAGGCACACAGTATAAAGACAAATTCCTGGCATTAGGAACCAGGATTGCAGGTTTAAACAAGTTTTGCGGCGCCAACCTTCACCTGTAATTTGTCATACTATGTACCAAGACATATATATATATATATATATGTCTTGGTACGTGACATATATATATATATATGTCACGCTCTCCAAGCCTGTATAAAGAGAATAGTAGTCATATATTTTTAAAATAACATAAATTTTATTCCATCATCTTGAAAACTCTTTTAAAATAGCTGCCACATTTTCACATGTGTTTATAATAGAAAAAACACGTACATGAGACAAAGAGTCACTAGCCTGTGCTTCTAGATTATCCTCTAGCTAAACTGGAAGCTGGACGTCTTTAGGAACTGGAACGCGAAGCGTTCCTCCATCGTATGTCAGTTATATATGTGGCCTGATTTTGGATGAGCCTATATGGGAGAGGGAATCTCCTAATTGGTTGTGAGGAAGGAGACTAAGGAGTGTAGCTAAGGTGACTGTTTCGGTAGGCATCCAAAATAGAAGAGAAATATCATGAAAGTTTTTGAGAGTCTTGACTGTGATTGATCAACGGTAGTCTGTGAGTAAGCACTGTATTGGCTGCCCTGAAGCTTTGGAACTCGAAAAGGGGAGGCATTTAAGACTTTCCTGTAAGGGTTTCTTATTCGAAGCAGCTTGAGAAATTAAGATAAAAATAAATTGAAAAAATTGAAAATTTCATTCACCACATAGTGAATGTAAGAAATTAAATATTAGAGGATACGGGGGTTATAAGTGTCCAGAAGATTTCTTCTGGGTGTTTTGGTTTTAGGATTTAAGACTCGGTGTTCTAGATTAAGTATATGAATACTATTTGTGTTTGGTAGGTTGCCTAAATATTTAATTGACAAATTCTGGATATAATTTTAAAAGGGAAGGATATTATAACTCTATAAACATCTTTATTTTTCGTATAAATATTTGATTTAGTAATATTTCCAATGAGAGCAATTTGAGCACTTTCTAAAGTTTTAATACGCTGACGCGCGTGCCACTAAATTAGAGATACCTACCTAGTAGCGAGTTGTGCCTCTTCTGGCCTTGATAACAACTGCTACACGACGAGGTATATATTCAACAAGTTTCTGGAAACGTTCCACGGTTATAACTTTCCAAATAGTAGCTAAAGCTGTCCATAATTCAGTAAGGTTCATTAGCACTGTGTGGTGATCTTTCAAACCTTGTTCCAAAACATCCCAAGGATGTTCAATGGAATATGAGTCTGGGTTTCTAGGTGGCCAATTTTTGACAGAAAAATCATAATAATGCTCAACCAACCAGCCAGTAACCAAATGGGACTTGTGAGAGGTACAATTGTCTGGCTGGAAAACTCCATTACCGTCGGATAACAGAACAACATAAACGGATGGAGGTAACCCCCTAGAAACTCTACGTACCGAATTGCTTTGAGAGAGGTTGGTACACGCGCCAAAGATCCCAAACAGTGCGTTGATAAAACACCCCAGACCATAATTGAGCCACCATGCCATTGTACATTTCCAACCTGGCTTGCAGGACGTATGGCTTCATGAGATTGATGCCATATTCTCAGCCTTCCGTCGGTTTTAAGTGCTCGGAATCGAGACTTATCACTCCATGCTAATCAATTTCAGTCTTCTATACTCCAGTCTCTGTGCTTTCTTGCCCAGGAAAGACGTACAGCCCGATGGTGAGCATTGAGCAACGGTGCTCTTGTAGGTCGACGACTCCCGAAACCCATACGGTGAAGCGAGTATTGCAAAGTCCTTTTATTGACTGGCACCGGCCTTCAACTACGTGGCAATTTGATCTTCGTAATCTACATACAATACACCTGAGCCGTCTCTCACCCCGCACTATCAAGACTAATTGTTCTTGGCAATTTGCCCGATCACTAGCTTTTTGGTCTCCCTCCATGTATTCTTGGTACCACCATACTTCCACCATCCATATATACTCTTTACCACTGTCAACCTTGAAAATCCTAGCTTTCTGACGATTTCAGAAATTTAACGGCCAAACGTCACGCGCCTACGATTTGTCCGGGAATGAAGCGTTCCAAACAAATAGTTTATCCATACTGGCATTTACAACAACTAATTTAGAACAATCACAGTATGCGGCGCTATATATGCAGTTACCACCATGCTCTCACTTGCGCATAAATGATTCACAACACTACACAATTTGCTTAGTCCTTACTATGCCTAATTCAGTGTCACTTCAGTGTATATAAATTTACTGCATAGAGCTACACAGAGAAAGCACAGCTTGTCATGGGCCACAAAATAACAGTGTAGAGAAGTACCTTATTATGGGTAGTCACATTTCAAACTTCCTGCTAATGAGGGGGTAAATATATCTTAACCTCTTCAGGACGGGGCGATTTTCTATGAGACTCTCGCTAGGGACGGGGTGAATGCGAAAGGATTTGCACTTCAGGACGGGGCGTTTTCTTCGCTAAGCCTAACTTAAGGAAAAAAACATATATAATAAAACTTCAGTCCTAACGTCGAAATTGTCGGTACCCCTTTAGATTATTACACAAGTTGTCAATACCATTAAAACTAAAATGTATTAACGTTTTTTCTTTAACTTACCTGAAATTATATAAAAAATATGAATTACCTTGGGAAATACATTTCGAAAGCACTATTCAATTTTTTCCAAAATTTCCATTGAAAAAACACGATAATAAACTTTCAAATTAATAAAAAAGTTACGACAAAGACTATTTACAAAATGAAATAGCAAAATTAAAATGAAGATTGAGTGCGGAAAATCTCGAAGCATGGAGAACCGCAAAGTCCTACATTGTATAACTTATAAGCATAAAATGTTTGTTGCGTTGTTTTTCTTTTGTTTGCACACGGTTTAAGACTATACACTTTGGCTTTTTTCACCCTTTATGTTTATATTAAAGTTAGGAAAATACCTTCAAAACAATCAAATAATAACGCGAAGTAATAATTCAATGAGTCAACTGTTCCCTCTATTTCGAAAAACGATTTATCGTGGCTTTTTGTTAAATACTTACTTCTAACTCTTCGTTCTTTCAGTGCAGATGACTCATACTCAATTGAACATTTTTTTTCTGATGTGGAAGAAAATTTAACATTTTGCCCAATAACCGAACAACAAAAAATTATTTTTGTAAAACGGCTTTTGACACAGGAGGTGCAAAATTATTTATTCAATCTCAGCTCGGTATAAAATCTTACAGTTTTATAAAAACACTACTTATTCAGGAATTTGGGGAAAAAATCAAGCTCAATTGCATAGGCAATTACAAAATAGAAAAATGTGACCTAATGAAACGGTATTCCAATATTCAGTCGCTATTCGGGAATTAGCGAATCGAGGTCAAGGATTTCTCGACAAAACTTCAATTATGGAATATTGTATTAATGGAATCCCTGATTCTCCTTCAAATAATCTAATATTATATGGATGTACAACAATTCAGGAATTTAAAGAAAAATTAGGAATTTATGACAAGATATTTCAAAATAAAAGCAAAAATTGCTCTTTTTATTTTACGTCGCATAGTCCAAACTTTAGTAGCCACCACCGTGATGTTGAAAGTACATTTCATAACCATCGATATGATAGATATCCAAAATTCAATGCACCAAAGCCTAATTCAAAATTTGAGAATAAAAATTTTAGAGATAAGAATCACGTAAGTTGTTTTAAGGGGACTTGGCACCTTTCAAAAACCTAAAATCGATGAAAATATCGATTTTTCAATTTTTAGTTTAAAATGTAGTTTGATACCTTTGGTACA
This sequence comes from Trichonephila clavipes, assembly GCA_019973935.1. Taxonomy (NCBI): domain Eukaryota; kingdom Metazoa; phylum Arthropoda; class Arachnida; order Araneae; family Nephilidae; genus Trichonephila; species Trichonephila clavipes. The sequence goes on from BMAU01019577.1 coordinate 83,827, forward strand.
ATTGAGGGAAGTTTTTGAAACGATCTGATTATTTTAAACGCAGTAAAATTCATTTAAAATATTTTGACAGCTTTGTCAGCAGTTTAAATGCCACGCCCACCTCAATGTTTACATTTTTTTACTTGAGAATAAATCCATTATTTTACATTAAAAACTACAGAGAAGCAGAGGAATCCGTTAAGCTGTGACTGTAACTATCAGCAGAGTTGTTTATTTACATTAGCTTTGCCATTTTCGCTTGCTGTGTGATTTTTAGTTTCATTAGTTTTTAACTTCATAGAAACCTAAAACAGCATTTTTTAATGCTACTTCAATCATACATTCATTCATTTTATTATTTCTTATCTCAATTATGCCTCTTAGAAAACGTTCAGTACGTGCTTTGCAAATGAATGAAAAGCGTTGGTGTAAAGCGAAAGTTGATTTGAAGTGAACAAAAATTCAGTTTTTTCAAATGTACGCCTGGAAAATTGAACACTGTGGTAAAAAGGATACCTCTGCTATTGAAATTATATATTGGTGGACTTTAACCAAGTTAACAATCTTCTTCGAAGTGCAAAGTGCCAATATTGTGAAAAACAAACTTTGAAACTGGAGCTTGGAGCCAAGTTGGGATTTTCATACAATTTAAAACTATTGTGTAGCAATTATGATGAAAACAAAACTGTTGTAAACACATCTCTAAAGTCTGTTCAGACCAGCTATGATGTGAATTTGAGAATAACTCAAGCTTTTTCACATATTGGGAAAGGTTATTCAGCTATAGAAAAATTTTGTATGGTGATGTATATAGATCCTTTTTCATCAACTACATATGGGAAGTGTGCGAGACGGCTGGATAATGCATATACTCTGGCATCTGAAAACATATTTGCGGAAATCCACCGAGAAATTAAAAATGTGTACGAGAATGGAGCTGAAATCACAGACTTAAGTGTTAGTTTTGATGGAACGTGGCTAACTCGTGGTCACACCTCACTTATCGGTGTAGGATGTGTTATAGATATGCTCACCGGATATGTTGTTGACTTTGAAGTGATGAGTAAGGTGTGTCGTCATTGCTCTGTGGCAAAAAATAAGCTAGGCCAGTCAAGTGCTGAATTCAGCATATGGTATGAAGGACATAAAAGCGAATGTGATATAAATCACTTGGGCTCATCTACATCAATGGAAATGGAAGCTGCATTAACCTTGTGGAAAAGATCCACATCACTTGATTCCGTTATATTACAGTATTATCCGATGGTGATTTTAAAACGTTTAACTACTTGTGCGAGAAAAAAGTGTATGGACCTGACATTGTGATAAAAAAGGAAGAATGTATTAATCATGTTAGTAAGCGGTTAGAACAGCTTTGAGATCTACTGTAAAAGACTGTCGTGCTCAAGGTATTTCTTTAGGTGGTAAAGCTCATGGTAGTTTGAAAGAAGCCACGATTAAAAATTAACTACTTACTACCAAAAGGCTATTTTGAGAAACAAAGGGGATGTGAATGCTATGAAAACAGCAATATATGCTACATTGTTGCATAGCATTTCTACAGATGCTAAACCTCAACATTCCGAAGTGTCCTGCAGGAGAAAACTCATGGTGTTTCTACCAATCTGCGATTGCTAATGGGGAAAACCTAACAATCATAAAATTAAATGTAGGAACACCAATAAATGAAAAGTTTCTTACAAAAATTCTACCGATTTATCAAAGACTTGCATCTAATGAATTGTTAGAAAGATGCATTCGATGTGGAACACAAAATGCAAACGAAAGTTTGCATAGCATGATTTGGGCAAAGTGTCCGAAAGAAATTTTCGTAAACAAAAGACGTGTTAAGCGGGCAGTAACAGAAGCTGTCTGCGAATACAATAAGGGTACAGTACGCACCATTGTAGAAACACAGAAAGCATTTAGGTGTAGCTACTGGAGGTTCAACGAAACAACTTGCTACTATCTTAGATTGTCGAAAACAAAAATTTAGAAAACGTCGTCAAAATGCCAGTAATAAGCTGGCTCTTAAACTTATTATAAAAGCAATACATAAAAAAGAGTTATTAGCTAGGAGAGAGAAGGGAATGACTTATGGCGCAGACCAATTTTAAAACAAACCTGTTTTGAAAAAAATAATACATTTTAGCATAAATTTGTTTTACTTTATTTTATTTTAGATATTGATTTAAGTAGCAAATTATTTTTATAAAAAGCTTTTTAAATTTTCTATTGTACATTTCATGTATTTTTATTACATTTATTACATTTATTTCATGTATTTCATTTATTTTTTAATATATTTCATAGATGTTTCTTGTAAAAATAAGTCACAATGATATTTCCTATTTTTCGTAATTTGGGCTCACAGACAGGCACTTTAAAAAAAAGTTTTTTATATTTTTGTTTAATATTTTGAAATTGAATTGTATTATGTTTTATTTTAAAGGTATATATTTATACAACATATTGAAAAATTATTACAAAATTTAGACATTGTTTTGATATATATTTGCTGATTGGTATTCTTAAAAATGCATTTTCTCAGTTCGAGTTTTTCATGAAATCATGGTCTTTAAAAGTACAACACTTCTACAGATATTTATCAAACAACTTGAATTTTGGTGTGTATCTTTATTACAATGTGCTTAATTAAATTAGGGATCCATTTTTTAATATTTTGAATAAAAAAAATTTTATAAAAGAAAATGTAGCAGAAGTCATGTTTTTAGCTTTTTTTTCCATTAATGTTTACATTTTATTTTTTTCCAAAACTAATTTGTTTGTTGCAAAATCGATCCCTAAAGTTATTACTCATAGTCTAATAAATCCCAAAAAATTTTGGTGTCAAAATAATGATAATTGTAAAAAGAAGAAGAATTTTGAAAATCGGTAAAAATTTTTACCTTTTACTGAACGTGATATAGTAGATAGACAAATAGATGAATGGACACAAAATGGTATTATTGAACCATGTTCACATCTGCTTATGCTAGCCACACAAGTCCTAGTAGTTCGCAAAAAAGACGGCAGTCCGTGAGTCTCATTGATTTTCGAAAATTAAACTGTGCGTTGGTTAAGGATCACTATCCTCTGCCCCTCATTGAGGATATTTTAGATGGACTTCAGGATACTAGAATTTTCAGTAACGTTGATTTACGCAATGGTTTTTTCCATGTGCATGTTAACAAACCGAGTCGCCCATATACCTCCTTTGTAACACAAAATGGTTAATTTCAGTTCCTCAAAATGCCTTTCAGACCCTCTACATGCCATCCAACGTTTCAACGTTTTATCAATACAGTTTCTCGCGATTTAGTTGTTCAAGGAATTGTTCTCCCTTATACATAGATGATATAGTTATCCTTGCTAAAAATGAATCTGAGGCTATTGATAGACTCAAAAAAGTTCTTAAATTGTCCAGTGATTACGGATTGGAAATAAATTTTGATAAATGTCAATTTCTGCATAGGAAAATTGAATTTTTAGGTCATATTATTGAAAATAATAAACTTTTCCCTTCCCCTTCTAAAACTAAGACAGTTGTCCATTACTCTGAACCAAAAACAACTAAAGAAGTTCAAGTCTTTTTAGGTCTCACTGGATATTTTCGTAAATTTATCCCTGCTTATTCTGTAAGCCACTTAGTGATCTTTTACGTAAAGATACTCCTTTCAGTTTTGATGTAAAACAAAAAGCTTTCTTTGACGAGTTAAAACGTTTGCTCTGTTAAAAACCTGTCTTAGGTATATATCGACAAAATTGTGAAACTGAAATACATACCGATGCATCAATCGACGGACTTGCTGCTGTTTTATTACAAAGATCCCCCGCTGATAATTCCTTACATCCTATATATTATATGTCTAGAAAAACGTCCGAAATGGATAGAATATATACTAGCTACGAACTCGAAGCTTTAGCAATCATAGAATCTCTCAAAAAATTTAAAGTGTACATTTTAGGAATACCTTTCGAAAAATAATTACTGAGAGAGAGAGAGAGAGAGAGAGAGAGAGATTGTAATGCATTTACAAAAACTATAAGTAAGAAAGATCTAAACACACGAATCGTGCGTTGGGCCCTGAATTTACGAGATTATGATTACACCATTTTACATCGTTCTGGCTCGAAAATGGCCCATGTCGATGCTTTAAGTAGAATATAGATTTTAACAAATCAGTGTACTGATTCTATTGTTCAAAGGATAAAAGAATCTCAAGAAATGGGGACCCACATATTCTTTACATAAAAGCACTTCTTCAAAATGGTCCATATGATAACTATTGTGTTAAAAATAATATACTATATAAATTTATTGACGGTGCAGAAGTCCTTGTTATTCCCGACGAGATGCGGCATCACTTTATCAAAAAGGCTCACGACAAAGGACATTTTTCAGTTAAAAGAACTCTAGAACATATAAAAAATAATTTTTTATACCACAACTTCAATCCGAAATTGAAAAATATATTTCTAATTGTGTAACATCTATATTGAAAAATAAAAAAAAATTTGGTAAACAAGAAGGATTTCTCCATCCTCTTTTCAAAGATGATATACCTCTAAATACATACCATATCGATCATCTTGGTCCTTTAGCAACATCAAGTAAAAACTACAAATTCATTTTAGCTGTTATTGACTCTTTCACCAAATGTGTTTGGTTATACCCCACAAAAACTATATCCACTTCTGAGGTAATAAAAAAATTAGACATCCAAAAAACTACATTTGGAAATCCTCGTTTTCTTATCACTTATCGCGGAACTACATTCACTTTGGACGAATTCCACACTTATTGTTCCGAACAAAATGTTTCACTTCATCATATTACTACAGGTTTGCCACGTGCTAATGGTCAAGTAGAACGCATTAATTGAACAATTATTCCTGTCTTATCTCAGATGTCAAAAGACGATCCCATGAAATGGTTCAAACATGTTTCTTCACTACAAGAAGTCTTAAACTCAACATTCCAACGAAGCATTAACACCACTCCTTTTGAATTACTCTTTGGAACACAAATAAATAACAAGACTGGTTTGCACATTCAACAATTAAGCAACGAACAACTACAACTCGAATTTAATAAAAACAGAGAACTCAAACGTAAAGCGGCAAAAGCGCAAATAATTAAAGTGCAAAATGAAAACAAAAAGTCTTATAATCTTCGACGAAAATCTCCTATTTTATACAGTGTTAAGGACTTAGTTGCTATTAAAAGAACGCAACAAGGACCAGGACAAAAACTCTGCAATAAATTTATCGGTCCATATAAAATTACTAAAGTAAAACCTAACGATACCTACAACGTCGAAAAATGTGGAAATTTTGATGGCCCAATGAAAACAAGTATTTGTGCCGCCGAATACTTGAAACCATGGCCAAACAAATGAATGTTTCATTGCAAACGAAAAATTTTACATTAACATATTTTTTTGACATTATCACCATACTGAAGATTGCTTTGTATTGTTTGTCTTCTTTCCATCTGTATACCTATTTTATTTTATTCTTTATTATTAGTTTTGATTTTCTGATGCATATTTGTCTGTTTTAATAATTGTTTTATTTGTAAGTTTATTTCCTCTAGCGTTTCAGTTTTATTTCATGAAATTTTGAAATACATTGTATTTTACTTGCGAAGACGCATGCTTGGTCATGATGGCCGATGTAGGAATGGATGTGCACATATCGTATCCTTCCTATATTCCTTAATGACGTAATGCCAAGAGAGCGCCAGCTTGCTGATAAGGCGGTTCGAGGATAACGAATAAACGAGACACGTACTGGATGATTGCGCGGAAGACGACGACGAGGGGGCAGCAACGAAACGCCTCGTGGAATCCAACTACCTACTTTAAAAACGATGTTTCGATTACTTTTTACTAACTTTTAGCCCTCCCTTGTAAATAATTCCACTTAATATATATATATATATATATATATATATATATATATATATATATATATATATATATATATATAAATGTATATTTAACTCAATCTGACCGTTGTCACATCCTCTCTCTCTCTCTATATATATATATATATAATGTGGGAAGAACTAGATATATATTACGAAGTCACCATGCTTATCCAGACATTTGTTTTATCGGTACACAAAACCATCGAAACCAGTATCGTATAAATCAGTTTCAAGGTTGTACAACCACGTTAAGACAACTTGCCGAACTTCAGCATTCTTTATAAAACGTTAACTTCTCAAGTGATTCTTTAAAGATTTGAAGAAATGGAAACTACTTGGTTCAAGGGGTTGGCATCGTAAACATTGCTACATGCGGTGGACGTGCTTCCCGGAGACCACTCTCTAGAAGACGGCTAGCGACGCAGCCGCCTGAAAATTAACAACCTCTGCTGAAACAAACGAAGCAACCGGGAATTGGCCGTATAGGGACCAGCTGTCCATTGTTCGAAAGGGAGTTAAGCGTAGGCAACTCACATCACCTGAACTTTGTGTGGGCCTCTGTATGTGAAGAACCGTATTATCATTGCGTAAGAACTGTACTAGGATTTCAAGAACTGAGAATTATCGTTAAGATCCAGATATAAAAGATAACCATCATTTATCGAGTTCGTGTAGTAGTGAGTAAACCTGTATCGTCCACTATAAAAAGTTAGTATTTTAAAAAGCCAGTGCGTCAGCATTAAAATTCCCCAGAACTATGACATAGCCCTATATATATATATATATATATATATATATATATATGTGTGTGGGTGGGTATATATGTATATATATATATATATATATATGTATATATATATATGTATATATATATATATATATATATGTATATATATATGTATATATATATATATATATATATATATATATATATATATATATATATGTCATGATTTTTAAGACAGAATCAGATTAAAGTTTCAAAAAGGAGATCTTTATTCAATCGTTTGTACATCTGTTCTGACACCGAGCAGCGAAGAAAAAGCACGCCATGGTGGTGGTTTCAAGTGGATAACACTTGAAAAACATGGTAAGTATCGCTGCTTTGAAGAGGTTGCTTGCAAGTTAATGCTGACATATGTTGACTATTAAATCTAACGATCTGGAATTAGACATGTTTATTGGCTAGGCCATATGTTCGGAAGAAATAAATGGGTGATTAGTTTGATACTTGAATATGGATACTGAAAAAGATGAGTCAAGTGCTAGATAGGGAATTTAATTTTGAATCTAATTTAATTATCCACTTTTACCCCCAATTTTAAAAGGGAGTCATGGCGTGGTTTTTTTCTCTCTTTGCAAACTTAATCAATTTTCAACAAACACAAAACAATACATAATTATTTAGAAAGACATATTACACAAAGTAGAAATATTTAAGCAATAGGAATATTGAAATCAGAATGCAATACAATAAACGAAACTATAACAACAAACACAGTAAGGACACTTCCAATATTTCAATCGATAAACATGAATTTCCATACATATAATTGAAGATTAGCTTGTTCAAATCTATTCAACATCTAGAATAAGAGCTCGCGTTTCCTCCTATTCCGTCAAAATAATAGATTCGTATTATAGCTAGTAGATATTTTCAAAAAAATTATGTTGGAAAATAATATATCAAACAATAAGATAGTGAATATAAAAATACATGAAATCATACAAATGTTAAAATAATAATTTTGCATAAAAATCTACTCTGGCGCCATCGTAGTAATACCTTATATTGTTACACACATTTTGCATATATGAAATACATTTTTTAAAAAGATAAAAAAAATATAGACACTAATTAAATGAAATTATTAATAATATGAAAACGGTGTATAACACACAACTTCTATGCACTATTCAACACAATAAACAATGTTTTATTTCATATGCGTTATAAAATATAAGAATATAAGTATATAAGAGCTATTTTTTATTATTTTGAGTCAGAAAAGTGGACTCACTTCAATAATAACTTTTAGTATTTCTGAAAATTTTTCACAATATTCATTGTAACTTAATATCGTATGCAATATTTTGAATCTTTCCGTAACCTTCTAAAAATACGTTTCATAGACAAAAATTCTTGAGTTTCTCTTGCATCACACATTCACTAATAAAACTGCATTACCTTACTTTATTTTGAAAACATCTCTCTGAGAAATCTGCTTCATCAACTCACAAATGTTCAGGGATGCTGATAAGAAACAATGAGAGGTGTACATATCAAACTAAACAAGTTTGTTATCTTAATGTTTCCAGACATATACAAAATTATAATGATTGTATTCTCCCTTATCCACTGTATAATATCCAAAAATAAACTTCAAGTTATTAAATTAATTTTAATTTTAGATAAGGAAAATTTCGAGAAATAGGGAATCCTGATATATGGCCGATATATCAAAACACACAATTTCAAAATAAAAAAAAATTAAATGACATGCAGTAAGATTACTGCTGAATAAAATAATTAACAAAACAATTGAATTCAATGGAGAAAAAAGAATACAACTTGACTTTACTTTTGTTTCTTATAAAAATCAATATCTCTAGTATTAGTTCTCTCATTACTCATTTTTCTAAAATCTTAATTTATATCTTTCACTTTAAAACACCAATTTCTATCATAACTCTTAACTCATTCGACATCTTAAGATAAAATTATGAGAAGTATATTAAAATTTCTCAAAATTTTGTATGACTAAACCTATAACCTAACTCAGTTCTTCAATGTTACTAAAATTAGAAATATACAATTTAACTGACCTTCATTTTGCAACGGCAGAACTCCTTGGTGAACATTAATCCAGCTGCTGTTGTCACGTTATTTTACTAGTAAAATTTTATTTATTTATTTTTCTTTCAATGTTGGTACTTCACTATTATTATATGGTGGTCAAATTCACAATATTACCGTGCAGACTTTCCAGAGAAGAAGATTTTTTCCTTTTATTTTTCTGGCGAAAGGGAGTGACGTCTTTCATCACGAGGGGATTCACGCTTCTCTCTCTTTTTTTTTCTTTTTCTCTCCATTAGAATGTTTCTTCCATTCACGGTAAACTGGATGGCCTATTCAGCAAAGACAGAATATCGTTCGGCGGTAAACACTGCATTCTTCTCAGTGTTATGAGCGATGTTCTTCCGGGGATTACAAGCGCTTTTTCTTTTTCTGTAACATTTTTTTATTCCGGCAATCCGATGTCTTCAGCATAGGGGAAGTTCCATCAAATTCTCCATTGCATTTACTACTGCAGTTGGCGTTCGTTTCTATATTAAAATTGTTTTATAAAAAAGATTAGTTTTTTACGTTAAGATTTGAAATCCGTTCGCAAATAAAATATCCTGCCGGCTTTAATTCTGTCATGATTTTTAAGACAGAATCAGATTAAAGTTTAAAAAAGGAGATCTTTATTCAATCGTTTGTACATGTGTTCTGACACCGAGCAGCGAAGAAAAAGCACGCCATGGTGGTGGTTTCAAGTGCATAACACTTGAAAAACATATGGTAAGTATCGCTGCTTTGAAGAGGTTGCTTGCAAGTTAATGCTGACATATGTTGACTATTAAATCTAACGATCTGGAATTAGACACGTTTATTGGCTAGGTCATATGTTCGGAAGAAATAAATGGGTGATTAGTTTGATTCTTGAATATGGGAACTGAGAAAGATGAGTCGTGCTAGATAGGGAATTTAATTTTTAATCTAATTTAATTATCCTTACATATATATATATGTATATATACAGTAATGGCCAAAATTGTGGACACTTTTTTTTTAAATTTTGACTTTTACTTACATTTGTATGCTTATAGAAATTTTTACCTTGCACAAAATGCTAAGTATTTTAAATCATTTTAAAGAAAGTTTGATACGGAATTCCATACAAGAAAGGAAATTCAAATATTTGCAACACAAAAAGCGTTATGCAACATGAACTGCCGATATACATTATTTACTGATGATAGCACTGAGTTATCATAGCTTAGTTAAGTTGCCTTTATTCTTTATTACAGCTTCACATCGATATTACACACAGCTGAAAATAGTTTTAAGCTCTTCCTTCGTTATTGCATGATACCAGTAAACAATTATATCCTCAATTAGTTATCTTTTAGTTCATCAGTACCTCATTCCGATAAGAGTGTTTAAACGGTGCCACAAGTTTTCGATAGAATCGAAGTCAGGACTGATTTCTGACCAGGATAATAATATTTATTTGAAAAGCAATATCATTAAATGAAAGAGTAGATTGGACCCGTATGTAACGAGAAAGTGATATTTCCTTTGTTAAAACTACATAAAGATTAGGTAGTTCAGCGTCTACATCTGGAGATAGAAAGTTTTGTTTAAGATGACAGGCGCAAATATAATAAAAAAGAATAAAAAGCAGGAAAGGGCCGAAAAAGGTGCACCACATCTGTTGATGACAGAAGAACAAAAATACTATGCTTCAGAGATAAAAGAATTTCATTGACATAGTACATCGGAAGCGATCGGAGTGATGCTGGTGTTTGTCACTTCAAAAACAATTAGGAGTAGATAAGCAGATGTAAGAAAAAAGCCGTTTCTCAATTTACAGCTGCTCTAAAAGAGACTACAAAGGTCAATGAAACACATTAATTGGGAAAATGATTATTGGTCACATGTTATATAGAGAGACAAATATAAAATATCGTTACTTGGTATTGATAGCTTAAAATATGTAAGACGACGTGCTGAGAAAGAAATATTGCATCCTGGCCGCATCGAGGAAACCCTGAAGTACACATATAGTTTCATCATTTAGTCATGTACATCAGCAATTGGTATGAGTTGCCTTCATATCATTGTTGGGACACTGAATACCATAAAATACATTGACACCATTATAGAACCCAAACTTATGCCTTCACTCAGCAATCTATTTACCAACAATGCTACATTTATTTTTCAGCAAGATTCTGCTTCTTGCCACACAGTAAAGTAATTCAGAAACTGATAACGTTCTAAGATTATTGTGTTGTTGTACTTCCCAGGAACTATACTGACCTTAATCATATCAAAGACTTGTGGCACCATTTGAAAACTGTTGTCTGAATAGGGTATCTATTAAATAAAAAGACCTAATTGAGGATATAATTATTTCCTGACATGATGTAAAAACGAAGGAAGTGCTAAAAACTTTTTTCAGCTCAATGAAACATCCATGTGAAGCTGTAATAAAGAATAAAGGCAACCTCACTAAGATCTGGTAACTCACTGCTATCATCAGTTTCTAATATACACTCATGAACAAAAAGTTAGTGCACCAAGAAGGAGTCATCAAATGAAACAAAATTTTACATACTTAATGACTACTTTGATATAAGTAAATAATTAGAAAACCAAAGGAAAACGATCTTTTATTTCAGAGAAAAAGGCAAAAGAACGGATGATTTAATACTCTATTAAAACCTCTTTGGTGCGAATGTACAATGCGATACGATTGGGCATTGAGGCATACAAGTTTTGTACGATGTCTCGAGACATTTCGTTCCATATTTGCTGTAACATTGCCTCTAGTTTGATCATACTCGTCAGATGCCCAACTTGCTGTTCCAAATGATCCCAGAAATGCTCCATTGGGGGATCGGGTGAGCCTGGCAAGGTTAGTAACAGTGCAAAGACAGTCTTGTGACACCCTTGCCATGTGAGGGTGAGCATTGTCTTGTTGAAAAATGGCCCCTAGGAGCCATTGCATGAGTGGCAACACATGTGATTAGAGGATGCCATGGCCGAGGAAGCAGGTAGCTGTACGCGTGCATTTCTTACGATGTGGCGGTCTTTCCGACGGCTGGTCTGTAGAGGGCATCCTTAGTCTGGTCTTCGTGTAAATAACATCTCTTGGATCCACTGTTCCGAACACCTCCTCATAACACAATCAGGTCAGCTTAATTGACGAGCTGCTCGCCTAGCTGACCACCCAGCTTCCATCATGCCGATAATTCTCCCGCCCCCCTTTCAAAGTGCGACTGCTACTCATATTGTCTTTGAAAACGGCGTAATGGCATGTCTACCTCAAATCTTGCTTTGTAAAAGATTCAGCACTCTCAAACGTGCTTTGGTTACCTGTTTTATACTCAACGGAGAACGACACTAAACATCCTCTACCGGCTACATGTATTGCACAATCAAGCTGCATTTTTAATAATTTGCATATCTCCGCGACGTGTATCTTCATGCCAAGTTTCGTTACGATCCCGCAATTATTTCTCGGTGCGTTAATTCTTTTACCCATGAGTATATATCGACAGTTATTGCAATATGACTTTTTTTTGTCTTGCAAATATTTCAATTTTTTTGTAATGAATCCAGCGTTAAATTCTATCTAAATTATATAAAATACTTTCATTTTGTGCAACATAAAATTTTCTATACGCATACAAACTTAAAAAAAAATAACAATTTAAAAAAGTTTCCTAAATTGTGGCCACTCTCTCTCTCTTTCTCTCTCTCTCTCTCTCTCTCTCTCTATGTATATATATATATATACACTGGTGTGCAAAAAATTAAGGACGAGACGGTTTTTTCAATATAACTTTGTACAAAAGCTTTCCAAATCAACACATTTAATACCGTAAGATCCCCAATACGTAAGGCCATGTGTAATGTAAGCAACACTTACTAAAAGAGAAATCAGAGGGATAAAAAGAAGCTTAATTGAAAAAGTAGCATGGAGCGCAATGCGACTGAAGTCCGAAACATCCCTGTGATGGGTGTCCAGCAAGAAACATCTGGTCTTTAGTAGGGGATATGATCTCCCCTGACTGCTAGGCAGGTTTCACAGCGTCTGCCCATGCTGAGAATGAGGGTGTCAATGAGTTGTTGAGGAATTGCTGCCCATTCGTCTTGCAGCGCCAATCGAAGCTCCCAAATCATTACTGGTAGTAAGGTACGAGCTGCCAAGCGTCTGCCTAGAAAACCCATACATGCTCGATGGGATTGAGATCCGGAGATCGTGCCGGCCAATTCATACGTTCAATATCCTCACTCTCTAAGAGCTGTTCGGCAGCTACTGTGTGATGACATGGTGCATTGTCGTCCATGAAAAGGAACTGCAGACCCATAGCGCCTCTAAAAGACGCACATATGGAATAAGAATTTCGTTACAATAACGGGTCCCGCTGACTGAACTTAAGTCGAAGATGTGAAGGTCTGTACGACTAACAAGCATGATGCCTCCCCAAACGAGAACACCGTGACTTCCATACCTGTCCCTTTCAATGATGTTCGAGGGATGATTGCGGCTTTCCCTCTCTCTCCAGATGAGAATCACTACTGAAACTGAATATGCTCTCATCTGTAAAGAGTACTCGTCCCCATTCATTGTCTCTCCAATTCCGGTGTTCCCGGCTCCACAGAGAACGCCTTCTCTGATGGGCAGGCGTTCAAAAGTACACATCGAACAGGGCGTCGTGCAAACAGACCACCACCGTGCAGTCTTCTGACTACGGTAAAACGCGATATCGGTCGTCCAGTCGCCTGTGTCGTGTGTCTAGCGATTTCTCCCGCTGTCTGCCGCCTGTTTCTTCTGGCCTGTAAGACAATGTACCGGTCATCTGCGGGTGTGGTTCTTCGTGGACGACCACTACTGAACCCCCGGATAGCTGTTCCTGTAGTTTGAAATTGTCTCCAAAGTCGTGAAACGATGCTGTGAGCAATTCCGGAAATCTGCAGCCACACTTGTCACACTGCGGACTTCTTCCAACTTCCCAATGATTCGACCTCGGGTAAAGCATCCAGATGTCGTCTAACAGATTGATTATTCGCCATTTCTCGCTGAGGCAGCAACTCGGTGTGATTTTAACTGCTATACGGCGAGCAATCTCTTTGCCAGAAATACTGATCTTACACCGACAACATGCTTTATACTACTCAGACACTCCCCCATTACGTCTACCTGCATATCTGCGCATGTGCTACCGTACATCACCTTACCTTAATCTCCTGTTTGGTCTTTCTGTCCGCTCTGCCTCTTCGTTCAGCTGATATGCTAATTTTTCGTTTTCGTCCTTAATTTTTGCACACCAGTATATATATATATATATATATATATATATATATATATATATATATATATAAAGAATAATAAAAAGAATGTTTTTTTCCACGTATAGAAGTTTAAGTTGGCATTACTTTCCAAGATGGCAACCGATTTAACAGCTGTCAAGTGATTTATTCTCAGTTTGGTTTGACAATTCATCAAAACGATCATCAAGCAAGGCGTAGATTTGTCGAATTGGCCCAAAACGAGATTGCCGTTATTCCCGATTTTAATAAGCGAATTTTGTTTAGCGATGAAGCGCACATCTGGTTGAATGGCTACGTGAACAAACAAAATTGCCGCATTTGGAGTGAAGCTAATCCAGAAGTGTATGTCGAAACACCATTACATCCAGAAAAACTTACTTTTTGGTGCGCTTTATGGGCTGGTGGAATCATTGGTCCGTATTCTTGAAAAACGATGAAGGCCACAACGTTACAGTCAATGGTGATCGGTATAGAGCCATGATTACTAACTTTTTCATTCCTGAATTGAACAATCATGATGTCCAGGAGCTGTGGTTCCAACGAGACGGCGCAACATGTCACACAGCTCGTGCCACAATCGATTTATTGAAAGACACGTTTGGTGACCGCCTAAGTTCACATTTTGGACCTGTGAATCGTTCTCCAAGATCTTGTGATTTAACACCGCTAGACTATTTTCTGTGGGGCTATGTAAAGTCATTAGTCTACGCGGATAAGCCACAAACGCTTGACCATTTGGAAGACAACATTCGCCGTGTTATTGCCGATATACGGCCACAAACGTTGGAAAAAGTCATCGAAAATTGGGCGTCCAGATTGGACTACATCCGAGCCAGCCGTGGCAGTCATATGCCAGAAATCATATTTAAAATGTAATGCCACAAGATTATCTTTCGAATAAAAAAATTCATGTCAATCGAATAATACATCGTGGTTTTATTGCAATTTAAAGTTCTATACCTCTAAAAAAACGCCCTTTACCACTACTACTGCTACTAACCATTAAATTGCTACACCAAGAAGGTGGCATGTTGCGGAAGTGAAACTTATACGACAGGAAGAATGTGCTATGATATGCAAATGATTAGCCTTTCAGCATATTCAGGCAAAGTGGGTGCCGGTAGTGACACCTAGAATGCGTTTAAATGAGGAAATTGTTCAACTATAGTTTCTCATACACAAATAGCAATTGAACGTTGTTCCCTAATGAAGAGTTTTTGTGATGTCTCGTGTAATAAGCAGAAATACGTATCAGCTCATTTAGGACTTTGAAAAGGTGCAATTGTAGTGTATTGGGACTGCGGTTTATCGTATCAGAGTATTTCTGCTCGCGTCGTTCGAGATGCAATGACTGTTAGTAGAATATGGAAACAATTGTTTCAGGACGGTAATAAGAAACGCAGTGCTGGATCGCAACGGACACCTATCATTAACAACCATAAAGACAGTGATTTTACAAGCATGACTTTAATGGATCGTGTAGCCACGTCACGAGAACCGAATCAAGAGTTGGGATCGTTTTTAAGACATCAAATGTCTGAAAGAGCAGTTTGACGACGTTTGCAATGGTATGGACTCTCAGCTCTGTCACAATGGCTGCGGCTACTGTTGTCACTGCATCACAGAGAAGAGCGTCTTTAGTGGTGTAATCAACGACGAACCTGGAGCATGAATGGTGAAACGTCATTTTTTCAAATGAATCCAGGTTCTGTTTACATGGATGGGCATCAAGATGGTCTAATCCATGTTTGGCGGCATCGTGGTGAACGCACATGGGCAACATGCGTTCATCTTCGTCATACTAGCCCATCACCTGGCATGATGGGCTATGGGGTGCTACTGGATACACGTCTCGGTCACCACTTGTTTGCATTGACGGCACTTTGAACAATGCGCGTTACATTTCTTGTGTGTTACGACCCATGGTTCTGCACTTAATTCGAGCCCTGTGAAACCTATGTTTCAGATGGATGATGCATGACCGCATGCTACCGGTATTGAATGTACCTACCTTGATACAAAAAATGTTCGGCCGTTTCCCTTACCCGCAAATTTTCCAGATATCTCACCAATAGAAAACGTTTGATCCATGATTGCCGTGCAACTGGCTCGTAACCATACGACAGTCACTACGGTTGATGAGCTGTATCATCGTGTTGAAGCTGCATGGGCCCGTGTATCTGTACATGCCGTACAATCTCTTTTTGACTCAATGCCCAGGCGTATAAATGCTGTTTATTAGCAGAGGTGCTTGTTCTGAGTACTGATTTCTCATGATATAGGCACTCAGATTTCTTGAAAATGTAATCACTTATTATTTCTAGTATAATATATTTGTCCAACAAAGATCATTTTGTTATCTGCATTTCTTCTTGATGCAGCAGATTTAATGTCCAGTAGTGTATGTATTATACTTAATAAAATCACTGCGTAGTTCATGCTTTAATGATCTAAGTAACTTCAATAAACTATGAGTAATCTCTAAGGTCTTAAGACATTTCTACAAGTTTATTATTACGCAAATAACAGAATTAACAATGAACTTTAATTATAGGAATAAAAAGAAACGTGCAATGTGAATAATTATATCAATATACTTGTATTCTACTAGTATTGCTTATATCGATAGATTTAAAATAATCTACCTATTTCATTTAATGATGGAAGTGTTCCCACGGAAATCAGTTTCACACACACAAGCTAAAATATCAATTATTTGATTTTTTCTAAGTGACATGTCATTAGGATCTATAAAGTGATGTACACAAACATGTTCCTAAACTGCTTGTAACAGTTTTATTCTCTACTTCTAGAAGAGCAGATAGTTAAGAAAAAGCATCTATAGTGAAAATTCTTGTTTTACTTTGCAATAAAATGATGAGATTAATAATGTTTTATGTAGTTCAATTATTGCTGCGTTTTGTGGAAATGAACATTTTACTTTCAAATTCTATAAGCAATTCAGTTTTAAATAAAAGGGACTTTTTTCAGTGCTTTATATGTGTCATTTTATTTAAAAAAATTCAAAATAAATAACTCCATAAATCATAATGCAGAAGAAAATTGAGGATTGAAGGTAGAAAATTATGTTTATTTAATATATTGAACAATACACTTTTGGCTTTAAGGGAAGAGAATAATGTTTTTGTGATATTTACTAAAAATGTTGATATTATTTCCAATAAAGGATCATTATATTTCAATATAGATTTTGAGTGCACATTTTTTATTTTCTCTTTTGTTTTCTGCTCAGAAGATTCTAGATAAAATAAAAATAAAATTACAAAAGTCTGCATTATAAATGATGTTCTATTGCTTCCTAGTAGCATATAGTTCTTCAAATAAAACTAATCATTGTTCAATTTATTTAGTTCTTATTGAATTTGCCCTTGAAATTGTGCTACAGAAACCTTTTTCTGAAAATTGTGTGTTCTCTTTAAAATAAATGAATTCTCGGAAATGTATTTTAAAGGAACAATTTTTATTGGGCTATTTAACGTCAATATAAATTTGGATGAGTTAAAGTTTTTCCAAATCGTTTGAAGCGAAATTGAACGCATCTTTTAGGACATAGAAGTATTCTAAAAATTAGATGTTTTAAATTTTTAATATTAGAGTTTTGCAGCTCTTTATACGAATTTATAATTTTACTTTTCAAAAAACAAACGAACTTTGGTAAAAAACATTTATTTTAAAATTTATTACATAAAAATATTTATACAATTAATTAATTTTTATTAAAAAAGTAAATTTCGAATATTTTGATATAATATATGTTTCAAAAAACAGGAAATTACATTTTAAAACAACTTTATAAATGCAAAATTGTTTTTCAAGAATGTGATTTTCTACGTATATTGGCTTCCTCATGTCCTTCTTGAAAAATATTAATTATATAAGAAATTTGTAATTTTTTCTTTGTAATGAGCAATATTTGAAAGTTTTAAAATAGTGAAGAAACTGAAAAATAATTAAGACAAAAAGAAATATCTAACAAAGTATCGTTAGGTATAAAAGTTAAATAATCGTAACTATAAAAAGCACGCTTGTGATGTAGAATATGCAGTATTAACCAAGCCTCCCCAATCTAAGTTTTGCTTGCTAGATAATGCAAAGAAATGTTTGAAAATAAATTCATAGTGAACTCTGATGAAAAAAAAAATATATACCTGATATTTATACATTTATTAACACAGCCGGATTTTTTTCTCTTGCAAACCCTGCATTAAATTACTCTATTCCTAAGCGCATTCGTTTTTAAGAATGATTTATTACAGTTAAATGTTCCCTCTTACAACAAATAATGATCAAAGTTAAAATCTCTTTGATGTATCCCTTATTTAAAATTTCAAATAGTTTTACATGTGGTTCACATTGCACTTCACAATAAATGCAGTTATGTTGTTGTTCTATTCGACTATTATGCTGTTCTATTCGGCCCATTATAAAAACGTGCATTGCAATTAATGTTATGTGTAGACATAAGAAATCAATTTAAAAAAGTTATTTTAAAAATAAAATTAGGAAAAATTATTTTCTAATTTTATTTCTGTAGCAAAAACAAAACATCTATCGTTATGTCACTAAAAGATTGACCTATCTTTTGAAATTTGTTTTTTTTTCCACATTTTACTAATAATGCAAAAAGAGAAACAGAAAATAAAAAAATAATAAAAATCCCTATGAAGTTCCCTTTCTATAAGCTAAATTTGTTTTCTTGAATACATACATATATATATATATACTGCTCAAAATAATTAAAGGATATTGCGGATTTAGGTGAATCATGGGGCTGGGAAACTTTTTAGCTGATTGATACATGGTCGACAGACGTAGTAGGTTATATGAGAAAAAGCTACACATGTTTGGCAGAAAGAAATGCATTTTATTGCGCATTTGTGTACAAAAGGAAAAAACACAATTTGTGCACATGAGAAAAATAGAATAAGAAAAGGTGTTTTCTTCAAAGGAACTCATTTTCAGTAGGGTGTATGGTTTCCACGGACGGCCAGCAACGTTGAGCACCTTTGAGGTATGGAGTCAATGAGGCTATTAATCACGAGTTGGGGTATTCTGTCCCATTTTTCCCGAAGAGCTCTTTCCAGTTCTTGGAGAGTTTGTGGGGGTGGTTGGAGGCTAGCAACTCGTCTTCCTACTTCGTCCCAAACGTGATCTATTGGATTCATGTTTGGAGAACACGCTGGCCATTCCATTCATACGATTCCTTCCTCGAAAAGGGAATCCTTCACGAGGTTAGCACGATGTGGCCTGCTGTTATCGTCCATTAAAATGAAGTCATCTCCGATTGCTGCAGCGTAAGGGACTACAATAGGTCTGAGGATCTCATCCTTATATCGGCGAGCTGTCAGAGGTCCATCTCGAATGATGTAGAGGTCTGTGCACCCGTCAATGGAGATGCCACCATACACCAACACTCCTCTACCGCCAAATCTGACACTTTCGTGCACGAACGCAGGACTTATTCCTACTGCCACGGTCTCTCCAGATGAAAATACGCCTATTAACCGGATGAACAGAAAAATGGGACTCTTCAGAAAAAAGATCATTGCTCCCTTCATTTCTCCTCCAGTTCACATGCTCTGTTGCTCACTCCCTGCGGTCGCGACGATGCCTTGATGTTAATCTAACTCATACCAGCGGTCGACGAGCATACAGACCTACACCATGAAGCCGGTTTCGGACAGTCTGAGTTGAAACCGTGGTGCCAGTAGCCGAGCGAAGGTGTTCTTGGAGAAGAGTAGCGTTCATATTTCGGTGTCTCCGAACCGTTAACACTAAATAACGAACATTGGGTGTTGTTGCCCATCTAAGACCTTTTCCTGGTCTTCGGCCTGCACTTTCAGTCTCCAAAAAACGGCTCCAGATCCTGGAAATCACACTTTGTGACACTTCAATGGCTTGCGCTCTTTCGGCTTGAGTTTGGCCCCCTTCTAACCTACCAACAACTCTCCAAGCTTCTGAATCAGTTAAATGACTTCGCCGAGACACCGTACTCATCGAAACAAAGCAGTCAATGAATGCCGATCATCCTTGTCTTCATTTTAGTTGAAAGTCAAATTTCATTTCTCTGCCGCTGAAGCGACATTTTTGACGTCGAACTCTAAATTAGCATACTCCACAGTTAGAAAATCAGAAAAATTTGCATTTGCGATTCTCGTCTTCCATTTTCGGCAAAAAAAATTTTCGCTTATATCTTTATTTTATATAAAATTTACAATATCGTTTAATTATTTTGAGCAGTGTATATATATCAATTATTTCGATCATACACTTAATCCGCCTTTAAAATAAAACGAAGTAAAGACATTTTGTTTATCTATGTATTTAATATTAGAAGGTGTTTATATTGAAACATATAATTTACAAAAAAATTCCTTCTTTTAATTTTTTCAATCGATAACAAGTTTATAAATATGGTCTATATATTTAGCCTTATTAAATAAAAATTATTTTCTTTCACTATAATGGCTCCTAGTACAGCACACACGTTGATAGATAAATAAATTTCTCTATAGCATGTAAGTCTGCTCTTTTTGTCCCCTTTTCTATTATTTTTCTCTAATTATACAAACAGTAAAAAAGTGTACTTTTATAATAAAAAATTCAGTGCATTTCATTCTTATGTTTTATTATCCATTAATATAGGAAATAATAAAAGGAATTAAGGCTTCCCAGATACATATTAAATAAATTTATCATATATATTTTTTATCCACTTACGATAAAACATAGGGATTTTTCTCTGGCATAAATACTGTCTTTAAATTATTACAACTAACGCATCCTCACGCCAAAAACAGTTTTCATTCTCCACACCATCTGCATTTTCTTACGTTTAATTTATATTAATCCGTTCATTTCTCTTACAGATGGTTCAGGGTAAAATCGAATTAATCAGCTTATTAAGTACAAAACAAAAATTCACAAGGATATTCGCTACTGAATAGCATGATTTCATTTTAAAAGATTCTTTCTAATTTAAAGATTCACAAAAAACAAATAAGACAATATTGAAAATTTATATAAAATCAATTCAATATAAAAATTCAATAAGCACACTAGAATAAATGAATAACAAATGGTGCTGGAAATTTTCGAAAATTTAATTAAATTAAAATATATATACACACACACGTATGTTTTTTTTTTCATTTCATTCTCAATGCTGATAATGTACGTCACCAAATGTATGAAATAAATTTTTTTTCCTTGATACAAACTACTTTATTTAATAGAAAAAGGCGCCTCTCTAAAGATATACTTTACGAATAAAAAGTTTTCTTAATTTATAAGGAATCAGAAAGTGAAGCCTGGCACATATTTTTTTTGTTTCAACATAATTTATTTTTTTATTAAAATAACAAACATTTCTTAATTAATCTGCTATCATTTAAATATTTTTTTCTTTTTTTTTATTCATAGAGGTATTTTGTTTACAAAAGAAAGAAAATTCTCTTTTGAAATTTTTAAGTGAAGTATGCTATTGAAGTTTTTTTAAAAAAAGACGATTTTTTTGTAATTCCAGTCTAGAATAAATAACATACAAAGCCATGAAAGAAGCAAAATAAATCCCTTCTTATAATAGATTAATTTATACATGGATAGGTGCGAGTGAGTGAATATTAATGTCGCACTGTTCAGCTACACGAGGGCTTTTGGCGACGGACCACGTAATTTTGAACCATGGTCAAGTGACGGGGATGGCACCTGAGCTGGAACCCCCTCTCCTAACTATCACACCACACGGAGGACATTTGAGTTGTCGACAGATTTAACGCGTAGGGCACCCCTACACGGCTGATTTTTAGTGCTAGTGGGCTCGAACTCATGACATGCCAGCCATGATCCGATACCTTGACCACTGGGCTACCGCAGTCTTTATGTATTAGGTGCAAAAAGTTGTATAAATCAGTGCTTTCAAACTTTCAATACTGGCGCCCCCCCTTTTCGATCACAATTTTTATCGCGCCCCCTTATACATTAATAATGCACTGAATGCAATAATAATGAACTTTGACGCTAAAGCTACAAAAGGCGATCTTAATTATAAACCATACAAATTAGTAACATAAGTATTAAATTTTGTATACTACTTTTAAGCAAAAAAATAAATAAAATAATAGGATAATTATTATGTGTGTTATTTTTCCTTTCTCTAATTTTTAAATTGGACTTATTGCAAAATACGGTGGCTGCTTAGAAGACAAAATATAGACATCTGCGCTAAATATAGAAAAAGAACTCAGAGGGTCAATTTCTAATCATAAGCATTCCTTATAAAAACTTTGCTTTGCAAGACAAGCCCATGGAAGTCGTTAATACTTATTAAACTTGTTCTTAATTTAGTATTAATTAATTAGTTATAAACTACTATGGAGTACTGATACATTAAAAGTATACCGGCTGAAGTACCCGCTTGCACGAGTTCATTTATAAGAAAATAAAACATTATTGAAATAATCGCTGAATTTTAAGGAGAGTAAAAGTGCGCGACAATGTTTACAAAAATGTAAAATGATTTTTTTAAATGATTGCTCAAAGTATAATTAGTTTAAAGCGAACTATAATTTTAAGCCTTACAGAATTATCATTTAGAATTGATGTTGAATAATGAACAATAATATAAATTTCAGATGAAGAATAATTGTATTTTTTTTAATATTTAAAGCGAAAAGACTTCAACATGTTTTAACCCTGGAGCAGGCGCGCACTCGATACTAATGGTCCAGCGGGGTTATTTAGTCACCCCAATCCTTTTTTATAATTATTTTTATAGTACACCAGTGTTTCTCAAACTTTCAATACTGGCGCTTCAATTTTCAATCATAATTTCTGCACTGAAAACAAAAAGCACTTCGTATACTATTACCATTTTGAAAATCCTACCTATGTTAAACAGGATTTTCTGCGGTGGCTGCTTTGAAGACAAAATATAGATCTCAGCTAAATAAAGAAAAAATAACTCAGTGTCAATATCTGATATTAAACCTTTCTTTGAAAAACTTTGCTCTACAAGACAAGCCCATGGAAGTCACTGATAATTATTAAACTTAGATTAATTTAGTATTAAGAAATTATTTATAAAATACCTTCTTCAGTACTGATACATTAAACGTATACTGGCTGAAACACCGGCTCTTCGCACGAGTTAATTTTTAAAAAAATATAACATTATTCTTGATATAATAGCTAAACTGTAAGGAGAGTAAAACTGCGTGCACGACATTGTATACAAAAAATGTAAAATGATTTTTTTAGATAAATGCTATAATTGTAAATAACTGTTTTAAAAGAACTGTAATTTTAAGAATCACAGAATTAGCATTTAGAATTAATGTTAAGTAATGAAAAGAATATAAAATTCCTATGAAGAATAATTGTGTTACTTTTTAATATTTAAAGCGAGAAGACTTCAAAATGTTTTAACCCGGGAGCAGGCACGCACTCGATACTAAGGCTGATGGTAGTGCGGGAGAACTCAGTCACCCCAATCATTTATTTATAATTATTTTTACTCTACACGATACAAATTGGAATTCCAGTGAATAATTTAATTAAGAGAAAGTATACTTACCGGCTTTCAAAGAATGTACAATCTTTTAATTAAGAGAAAGTATACTTACCGGCTTTCAAAAGAATTACAATCTTTCTTTGATGATTTGAGAAAAGTCCAATAAAACTGAACTAAAATGATTGACAAGTGATAGACCTTAATAAAGGACGAAAAGCAAAAATACTTTTCACTAATATTACAGAAATGTTACTTGCTGGCAAAGCTGTCATATTTTGTTCAAGTAATTGTAGTTTTAATGAGCATTCATGATCGAGTGAGTGAATATTAACGTCGCACTGTTCAGCTACACGAGGGCTTTTCAGAGACGGACCTCGTAATTTTTTGAACCATGGTTGATGAGGACGATACTTGAGCTGGCCTCTTAACTACCCACACATTCCAACAAGAGGACGTTTGAGCTCTTTACAAATTTAACGTGCACCTCTCCCTTTCACGACGGGTCTTTAGTGGTACTGGGCTCGAACTCGTAACACCTTTGGTGATCAACAAATAACAAGTTGAACTTTTTCTTTCTTGTGTCTTTTTGACAAGTCGAACTGAACCTTGTGGTACACTTATGGCTTCATATTTCAGTTGATGGAGTTCTTTAGGAAGCCATTGAAAATTTTCCTTTCGTTTCATGTTCATCGTGTTTCTCAATCATGAATAATATGCATCAGTTTCAACTTCCTTCAATACAGATCACAGATGCCATCGCTGCCTGGTTATAAGTGTATTCAGAAAAATACGGATGCTCTAAAAAGTATTATGACGTTTCTCACTATGCTTTATATGTTTCAGATTACTCGTAAAAATAAATCTTAGCCAAATAATCCTTCAAAAATCAATCAATTCTTTCCAAATATCGTAAAACTCTTCATTATTTACAATTTCCCTATGCGAAAAACAAATACATAAAAGATGGGATGAAACTAATGTAGAAACCCTACCAGTAAGTTTGAAGGTCAATCAAATAAATGACTAGCAAATTTATTATGCTGCCTGGCTGAAAAGTGAATCATGTCTTCCTTTTCTTTCTACAACTAATATACAGTATTTCAATAATAATTAAAGTGATGAAATGTTTATCTTAGAATTTTTCTCAGGGTCTGAGTTTCGTTTTTTCTTTTAACGAGTAATATTTTATGTTAAAACAGAAGAACGCCAGATGATAAACATAAATTATATCAGTGTTGTTGTGTATTTCTTTTATTATGGAAAAAGTATTTTGTTTCACTTCTTTCCGGTTATTTTTTAAAAAAATCATTAAATTTTCGATATGCTCGCGCCCCCTTACAGGGATATCACGCCCCCCTGGGGGGCGCCCCACACTTTGAGAAACACTGGTATAAATAATTAGAAATTTTTTGCATCCTTTCTTTCTTCATTTTATTTCTGGTTTGTGGATAAAAAATATACCAATTTTTAGCATGCATATTTTCAAATATATACATCTATATTTAAACATAATAGCACCATTTGCATACAGAATTTCTTAAAAATTAATGTAAAAAAACTTTTGTTTAAGGAAATGAGTAATTTACCAATAAAGGTAGCTTTGGGTATAGCAGAAATCACTGAACTTTGAGTCCATTCATACTAACTATAAATATAAAGCTTAGAATACCTTGCTTTTATCTTGAATTATAAATTTTATATACATCTTTTGCATTTACACAATTGATTATGAAATTATTAACCAAAAGTTGACCATGTGTATGATAAATTTGGAAACACGGTACTACACATAACACAACATAGCAAACTTTATAAGAGAATTTTGTTTTCGTCTGCATTCTTTTGTTTACTGTCCCTGTTTGAACAGCAAATAATACACTGCCTCATTGGATTAGTTTCCTTCTCTGTAGTGGGAATGTCGTCAACAAAGAGTTCTTCGGACAAAAGTGTAAGAGGGGGGAGGTGCTCTGCAGAAGGATGTCTGATTTTGCAGAAAATTCCACCGGGTGGTAATTTTCAATTATTCAAAACCATATAAAGCACATGTGAAATTATTCTGGGAAGACCGATTGCACAGCGTAAATTTTCCCAGTGTCCGAGCTACACTCGGGATAAGCCAGATGTTTGATGTTTGTTAAGCTAGATGTTTGTTAAACCCAATAAGAAGATGTCAGGATGCTTCGCCTTCCCGAGATCAGCTCGGGAAAAGCCAGAAAGGTAAAAAACAGACATTCATTTGTTAGAATAGACATTTATGCATTAATGAATAAAACAAGATTTTGTTAATCTTGGAAAAATAAAAGGATATCACAAAGATTTTTATTCATATTTTACTAAAACTTTTAAATGTGAAACGCACACACTCATATATATCAAAATATCATCTAAATAAATGTCTACGCTCGCTAAAACACAAAAGTATACCGGTTACTTACAATTTTATCAAATACCTTTTTGTATTATTGACCATTGATTTATTTTGCTAGAGTTACCATTACATATAATATTGTAATTACGAAATTATATTAATAGTTAACCAATTTCTAAGAATGATCAATGAATTTGAAATGTAATTTTTTCTTTATGCATTGGAGAGCACGTCAATTTTTGGTCAGAACAGGAAATATGAGAAGTTACATGCAAGAAAAGTAGCTGCAAGTACTGATTGACAATATGTATTGGAATGTAAGACTAGTTCGGCTGAATCAGAGACTTGAATGACATGCTTCATTGTATTATTGTATATCATACAATTTGTTGCAACTCCTTCCATATCACTTGAATACATAGTGTCATTTCACGGCATTTAATTGAAACAGGATTATGTCAATGCATGTAAATCTTCAAAATATAGGTTTTTGAGCTTCAAAAATTAACTAAGTATTTGAATTGAAATCATCGACGCTTTAGGGGTATCAAAGATGTTTTATGTTGAGTCGAATCGATCATAATGGTTGTCATCCAAATGGCAACACATGATCTTTAATAATTAATCACCCTTCTGGGGATTTACCAAAGGGACCATTGTAATTCTTCGTGGAGGAAATTGGTCTAAGACTAAGCCTATTTGAATTGTGAAGACGCACCATTATTAATGGTGAGGTAGTGCTTTTTCTCTTTACTTCCATCCCTCATTAGTCATTCTAAGAAGTTTGATTGCTCAAAGATATGTTGATTGCAACCATTCTTTGATCAAATCTTATAATTATAATATTCTTATAAGTATAGAGGCTATATAGAGAGGCTAGATGCTGTGCCGTAGAAACTGGATTTAAATAATGGACACGTCATGGATGTTTGTAAATGTAAAGTGCCTTTGACCATTAAGAGCGATTCTGTACCAGTCTTTCTATCTAGTATCCCATGTGATACTCAACCAGAGGAGGTTGATCATAGTGATCCTTCATCTAATGACAGAAATATAAAACCCAAGTTTGGTCGGGGTGTAAAACCCGTCAATGCACAGAAAATTCAAAATAGGGACTTCAAACTTTGATGGGAGTGTGTTAAAAACTCTAACATCAAACCCTATGTGAATTGTGCTTTCTCCCACCAAATGATGCTAGTTACGTGATATGTAAACAAAAAAATGTACTTAATGTATAAAAGAAGAAGACTCGCAATGTAATGATCTATATTTAGGTCTAGTCTTGTGTTCATTGTTATATGTAGTTTGGAGAAATATATTAATTGTTTAGAATGCAGATTTATTACAATTGATTTCAGTAAACCAAGGAATTGTCAATTTCTTAAAATTTAATATACAACTAGTACTTTTTGGAATATATCTAGCTGATCTCACCCTAAAAATATCAGAACAGGTAGGGCAATTTTTATTGTATTGTATAGCCTCTACTTAGAGTTTATATTTTTTAAAATTTATTAAAAACAGGAAGGATTTTTAACATATACTTAAATTAGAGAAATAAAGTATTGTTTTCTAAAATATTTTTTCATACTTCAAATTTTCAATGATTATCAAAAACATTTAAAGAAATATCCGAGAAGTATTCCAGAACTTTGTGTTTGGACTAATGTGTGTGTGTGCTGTTTACTTATTATTCACAGCGTACTTCAAACAATAAAATGGCAATTGACATATCTTATAATTTTGAACAATGATCAAGAGATGATAAAAGCATCTTATTTTCTCTCACTCCACTCAAATGTGAGGACTTTGTGGCTTTACATATTGAGTGTGCATCATCTGTTCTGCATAATGGGTCTATAATGACACCAAACCCTTACAGAAGTGCTATATTCCTGGAAACGATACGTTTTAATGAAACTGTGGTACATTTGCTTGTAAAAAAGTGAGGTTTGAAGGGTGACAGGAAAATAATTAGTTTCTTAACCCTTTAAATGCCTCCAATGTATGTACTGGGGGATGCGCTCCGAGGCCAACAAATTTGAAAAGTGTGTAGGGGTACAGAGACGACTCGAAATCACACAGGAATGCGGGGTTACAAATACGTTAGCTGCGAGCTATGGTACAAAGAAGAAGAGAAAAAACAGATACAACCACAAATTTATATGTCAGAAAGCATTTTATTGAAAGGTTATACTGTTCAAAATTATGACCACAAGTCTGGCAGGCCTGGCAGTGGCTCTATATGGAATTCTGCTCTCAATAAGATTATTCCTAAGGCTCTGAGATGCAATAACATGACCTTACCGGTGTTTATTTATTATTTTTCTTCCCCACCCCCTCCCCAATGCTCCGCATACGCAAGCCTATGGGAAAACAGTAGCACTGGGGAGTGAATCCCTCAACTTTAATCTGCTGATAAGGGGTTAATGTTACATTACTATAAATGAATTTTGAATTTTTGAAATTTTGAGAGTATAATTCTAGATGTGGATGAATCGCGTTTTTGATGATGATATATAACATGCTAATGTAGCTGCTTGAAATATTTTACGTATATTCTGTTCTTATAGTTACAATAGGCTAATTAGAAATAAAAGAAAATTTTGAGATATTTGTACGAATACTACATAATTTGTTCACTAAATTATTTTCACTCATAAAATGTTTGTCTATATATCTGTCTCTTTTCCAATAACTCGTATAAAAAAAATTTAATACATAAATAACAACTCTTAATTATTTGGAAATACTGCTCGCACATTAATTTTATGTATATTTGACATTAAATCTTCATATCTACTCTAGAATTTATCTTTAGAACAAAGGATTCTAGAACTGTATGAATGTCACTATGTTATTATGAAAGGAAACGTAAGTCCTTTTGATAGAAAGTTTTAATTTGTAGAAATACACAGACAGATAAAGCCCCCAAAGAGATTCTTAAATTAAATACCAATCATCAGTTTTCCGGTTATCGTAGGAAGGAAGGAAAAGTTGTTAATTTAGTTATTGGAGAGCTTTGAACAAAGTGCTACACTTAGGATTACTGATGAATTATGCGAAACTAGCGTTCCTTTCATCTATAATCACAATATAACTATCTGGTGTATGTGCTTAATTTAAAATATTTATATAACTCGTATTTATACTGAAATCCCTTACAACATTCATGGTGGCAAGATTAATGAAATTGGGATCCATATCAAATCAGACAACTGGTTGCCTGACTAAAACTTTAATTCCGAAGTTCCTGATAGTTTATGAATTCTAAAGACACTAGACTCAATAAATTCAGACAATGTTTCAGAGAAATGTGCATGTAAGAAAAATAAATATTCAACTCTTATGTGATTCAGACAGATATATCAAATTCTTAATCACCACATGGACATTTTGTGAACCTTCAGAACATTCATAAACTTATTTAAATTATTAGTTTTATTATATAGTTATTTTAATATTAAAATGAGCAGAATCTGAAAAACAGTAGATGGTGGCGTTACATAAAATATTATCTTTCGGGGTACAATTTTACATCTTTTAACTATCTAATTAGAACTATTATTTTTTTCCTTAATACACATGTATGGTACACGTATGTATGAAACAAGTAGATTATATATCATATTAAAGCTACATTATATCCTAACGATTGCGTACAATAAAGTAAATTCATGCGAATGCACTCTAAAATACAAGAGGTAAAAATGAAAAAGGATAAGCCGATCGTGTCAAAAATGAGTATATATGTAGAAGAAAGAAACGCTGTATTGAAACGCTAATATTATCATAACAATTTTACTCAGAAAATACATATGAAAGAGTGAGCAAAACAATAACGTGCTAATCAATTCTCCTCTGAGGAAAGTTTTATCCGGGAACAACATTGACTTATGGATTGTACAAAGGTCTTCCTTAGGAATTGCTGACCATATATACTCCAAAAGGAGAGTTAGGTGAACCATATCACGCCAGAGTTCAAGCATACTTCATTAGAGAGACAGTAGGAATCACATAGTCAAGAGAAGTGTTTCAGAAGCACAAACACAGGCAGTAGAAAAACGAAACATATATACGTATTATTCTGTTGAAATGTAGGTTTGGGGAACCGTGAAAGGCAAGGATAACTACGGAATGTAGAATAGAGTCGATGTGTCACTTTACTACTGTAATGATGTTTCAGATGGCATTCAAAGGGATCCGGCTATCAAATGAATTGACATTGTTGTAAATAATGACACATATCATATTTTTTTTAAAAAAATCCACGTGTCATCGTTATAGCCCATCCGTTATGCTTTAGTATTGGAACACTTTCATGCATTATCCAGATGCGCTAGAGCTCCATCTAGTCCAGCGATCACCAAATTTTTGACCTCACGGATCAGTAAATTCCTAATTTAAATCCCACAGACCACTAACATACATATGCATAATATATATATATATACATATATATATATATATATATATATATATATATATATATATATATATATATATTAACTTTTTCTCTAACTTCACTACAGATTATGGTAAAATATTTTTTTAAAAATTAAGTTAACGAAAAGAGAGTTATTATGCACTTATAATTAACTGACCAGATGAACTCCTTTGCATCACGGAATCATATCTAAAATTCACAAATGTTTGACTGTTTCGATATATTTATTATATTTCTCTGAAATAATAATTTCTAATTCGATCCACTAAGATTGAAAATGCTTAAAATTGTTTACATGACATTGTATGCATTCAGTAGTTGATTCTTTAAGGTAAAAGTGCACTGACTTTATTGAACAGTGTATAAATAGTAGTCTTCTACATATTAAAGGGACATATAGCAAAAAAAATATATCCAAAGTAGTTTCAAAACCATTTAACAACTACTACCAAAAGCATTATGCAAAAACCAAACAATTTTTTTAATCTAATTAAGGAGTTTTCCTAAGGAATTAAGTTTTTTTAAATACATTTTCATTTTTTTCATTTAAAAAATTGCACTCAATGGATGTTTTCCCCATTTGAAGGATTTTTTAACAATGCCTTAAAAATCACACAAACTTCAATCTAATTTAAGGTATCCGACTATTTGCGACAACTATTTTTTAAAGAAATGGAGATTTTTTTTGTGGTTTTTAGATTTATTTAGTACATTTTAAGAAAAAAATTCTAAAATCAAGAAGAGGAAAATAAATTATTGCTACTAAAGTGGGAAAAAATAGGTAAAAATTGACAAAAAATTACATCAATGGGGCCCCTCTGTACAAAGAATAAATGGACGAATTTTCAATTTTGATGCATTACTTTGCTACTCCTTTTTGAAATCACCTTCAGGATAAGAGATATCTTTGTTTTTACAAAACCTATAGCACTTTATAGTAGATATTTTATGAAATTGCTCAACACAAAACAGTGATTATATTCACTTAAGGGACTGTAAATTTTGTAATAAAACAGTGATTGATAAAACTGAAGGCTAAAACACTTCTACTGTTATACAGATAATACACAAAAAACTTTAGCAAATTATTTTAAAAAATTTGAGCAATCGCTGCCCATATTTGAGCTTTCGAAAAAACCACATTTCGAGTAAAATACATTTTAAAGTTTGACATCTTATGTAAAGTTATAGCATCTGCTTTTTCTAAAACACTTGTAGTTTTTATTCTAGTGAATGAAATATAGAAAAATGGGTATTTTTATAAAACTAATAAGATGGTCTATATAAAATAAAATCATAAAAAAATATAATTAAAATTTTTTTTAAATTTAAAAAAAATAATGGTCTTAGGATAGTCGGTTACCTTAATGATACTGCAGTAAAAATCACGAATTTTTTTTTATGTATATTTGATGTGTTTCCAAATATTGTATCTAATGATAAATACCTGGAATAAGTTTTTTCAAAAACACATACACATAATTGAAGTAAGAAAATATATTCTTTATTTTTCTTTTAAGGATTGAATTAAACTTATCGATAAATTTCTTATCATTTAAGTATACTCGTATATGAGTAAAAATGTACCAAAATATTATTTTATTTTTTAAAAAATATTTTACAGTAGAAATTAAATGTAATTGAAACAGAAGACGTAAAACGTCCATGATTCAAATTGTAAGCGTTTATCTTTTTCAAGAGATGCATATAAATATGTTTGGTATATAATATATGGCTTTTAATATGTTTAAAAACATATTTAAAACCATATTTTGCTGAATTTCAAGGCAACTGAAAAAAAAAACTAGACAGTTTATTTTCAAATGTATCATATTTTTTTTCAAATCAACTAAACTTAAAACTCTGATATGGTTAATAAAGTAGGATATCAACAGATGCGTTGTATTCCTTGGTTAGAATATGACTAACACCCATCGCTTTAAGACAAAGCAAAATTATTCCATAAAATACAAATTCCCTTATCGCCAGAATTTCATCCAACAGAGGAGTTTAAAATCAAGAAATACGTTTTCTCTGCAACACAATCTTGACAAAATAAGTTTTTAAATTAAACTAATTGAAAAAAATGAACTTGTATCTGTCTTCCCTAATAGGTAACTATAAATGTAACAAGAAGTATTTTAATCTAACGAAATACTCAAAAGCATAGATTCGTGTAGCATTTTTTTTTAAATTATTTTTTTTTTAATTTAATAAAACGTGTAAATAAAATAAATTCAAATCCTTAAATGTGTTTTTGAATGTAAAAGATCAATGAAAGAAATAATTAGATAAAAAATGTAATTAATGGAATCTAAGTTACTGATTAAAATCAGAGTGGATAATAAAACCACAGCGCTTTTTATGCTTAAATAAACGATTTAGTTCCAAATTTCTATGTTTTAATGATTTACTAGTAAGATTCATTACTTAAAAGGGAATTGGAATGATCAAATTCAATGTTTCCCTCTTATAATTTTATCTTAATCTCTTTAGGGTAATACGTCCATAATAAAACAGTTTCGCATTTAGCGATGACCATTATAAGTATTCTACAGATGTTCAATGATTAAATTAAACGTTTGAAATAAAAATTAATATCCTAATGTACGTCGTTTTCAATGTAAATTGAAAGAAGCCTAATACTGTTTCTAATTGATTCAATTTGTACCAGAAAATTAGAAATTTTGATCTTTAAAGTAAAAGTAATTGAAAAACTCACACTAAAACATTTAAAGATATATTTTCTCACCAGAATTTCTTAGTGTTTTTAGACTCCTTTTAATATTTTTTCATTTTATTTTTAAATTTTTATTTCAAATAATTAAAGTAATATTTTTCTGTTATATATATATATATATATATACAATATATTTTTAAAAAATATACAATGCTTTTTTTTTTAAAAAATTGAAGCCGTACTTATAGGTTTTTAAATGCTAGAAAATATTAGTTGCAATGATTAATTTATAAAACTACTAGCGGTCCCGACAGACGTTGTCCTGTACACACGTCTTAAATCCAAAAATTACAAACTTTTTTGAATAAGTTGTAACAATCTGGACCGTTTTGATGAATTTTTTTATAAAGAAAGTTATTACAATACGTGACATCATCACAGGCATAATTACCATAATTCGACCTATCGATTGCGTGTGAGTATGTATTTACTATGAACTAAGTTAAATATAGAAGCTATTCTGAATAGAAACTGAAGTTTGTTTTGATTAAAGGGTAAAAAGGTTAAAACTGGAGCTATTTTCATAACAGGTACATTTTTATATATAATGCACAAAAATTAAATTTATCGTAATGTAATTGAATGTACCATGTTTTGGGTTAATCCTTGAGGGTTATAAACAAATGCGATAGTTTGCCAAACCTCGGGCATGCAACATATAATTAGCCGTGCGAAAAGCAAGGGCTTTCTAAATCTAAGCCATAAATTGTTATTGTTTGACCTTGTGACTTATTAATGATCATAGAAAATGCAAAGCGAATTGGAAATTTCAAACATTTGAATGGGTAGATGAGTCTGAAAAAGTCATTGGGATCTGTGGTTGAAGTACAACTATTGTCCATGATTTTTTTATGAACAATCGCAGGCCATTACATGATTTTGGCTCATTTTTAAGTAATTTAGATATCGGATCAAATTGTGAATCTATGTCATTCTCGAATCCACTTGAATCCACACAAAAATATCCTAATCGGTCTATCCGCTTAAGAGGAGTTCAGTCATATACACACGTACAGAAGAATTATATATGTAAAGATTATTTGAAACGATTAAAAACGCTAAAAAGCATGATTCGTCTGCATTTTTGTAACAATGAGGACCCGGTTTGGCTGAAAATCAAGTTTTGACGCCAACTTACGTCATTTTTATATTGATAACACTGTCACAACAATGCCGGTGAATATTGAGTTGAATTTTGTTAATTAATATATTTTTAACTAATTGCGATATCAGACCGAATTGTGAATCTAAACCATTCTGGAATCCACTTGAACCCACACAAAATACTTCATCAAAATCGGTCCAGCCATTTAGTCACACACACACGCACAGAACATTTTTATGTATAAATACATTGATTTTTAAGATATTTCAGATATATTGAAGAAAAAATAATAATATATAAAGTGTTAGAAAATAAAATACCGATTTTTTTTAAGAATTCTTTCTTTTTTAAAGTATTATTATGCACTTTTTTATATTTTTTATTTTATTCTATTTATTTATTTTGCATTATAACTCCACCATTTCTGTATCAAGTAGTGCATGTCTGCAATTTAATAATCTAAAATAAGAGAGAGATATTTATAACTGCAAAACTGAAACAGATTTATGTAATTTCTGTAGCATAATTTCCTAGATCTCTTTGTATGGGAAATACTAAGATTGGAATTTATTACATCCATATAAAAATTGTGAGTAATAAAAAATATTTTTTAAAAAATTAGTGCATTATTTTAATTGTTACACAAAAACATGCTATTGCTCTGAATATTATTCATTTCTTATACCTTAAACTACACTCAGTGGCACAACAGTCCAAGAGGGCCAAGGCCTACAGCTCATCTCAGTTTTCCTGACATTCTGCACTGAGGTGCATTAGCAAATGTTCCGGTCAGGGGGAAAATTTGACGTGAAGCTTCCAGTGTTTGTTTCCCAAGAAAGCTTGATACTCATTTATCGAACCACTGAAGAACGAAAAACTGAGTCGGCCTTGCCTTGCCCGGGCTCTTAGCCCCAGACCCATGACGTGGAAGCGCAGTGTGCTGCCACTTAGCCATTGGGTTTTTCTATACGTTAAAACAAACGATTTACGAACTGTGCTTAAAAATTTCTTTTCTTATTTTGGCCATCATTTACCATTTAAAATTAAATTTTTGTGGTTCTTCAGAGAATACTACCGATGAACGTAGATGAAAAATAAAATTAGAAAGTTGAGGCTATATAGTTAGGACATTTATAGAAACATATGACATGTAGTTTAAGTTTGTTTATTAATTTGCTTTAAGGATTGATATTCAATTTTTCTTGCTGATGACTTTTTTCTCGTAAGTTATTAAAAAGCATATATCTCCCACCCGAAAAAAAAACATTTCACATACTTTAAATTTATAAATT
Source organism: Trichonephila clavipes (assembly GCA_019973935.1). Taxonomy (NCBI): domain Eukaryota; kingdom Metazoa; phylum Arthropoda; class Arachnida; order Araneae; family Nephilidae; genus Trichonephila; species Trichonephila clavipes. The sequence continues at coordinate 119,335 of BMAU01019577.1, forward strand.
TTCATTGGATGGAGTTTGGAATGCAATTGAAAAGTAATTTTAATATATTATATAAATTTCCTTTAAATAAGATAAACATACGTTTTTTTTAAGTATTTCTTTCTCATTCAGTTTTCACTTCAGTATCTTTAGTAAAAGCATTTTAAATTTTAAAAAACTCTGCATTTTTTTAAAACATATAATATTTTCGAGTCTAATTAGAGAAGCACCATGTATAGTAGATGCGTAATCAGTGAAACTCTTAAAATAGTTTTTCTCCCAAGAACAGATGGTAAAGATAGTAATTAAAACAAACTAAATTTAAATAATTATTTGTGGTGTAATACAATTATAATTAAAATACGCAGTAAATAATTTTCTATATGCGAGGAAATGCAAGTATAATTATAACCGTCAACAGTATATTTAATTATCTAGACAATAAACAATTAATTTTCCTTTTACTAAAGTTTAAAACCTAGAAAAATAGTTTTTGCTTCTATTATTTGTTATCTATATTTATTAGTAATTCAGAAGTACATGCCATTTATTTTTCTCCCTCCCCCTTTTTTTTTCAAGAAATTCTAGACAAAACTAATCCAGCAGCAGAGTTCTTAATACCGGTTTCTGATAAATGTTAAGGAAACTAAAGAATATTATTTTTTTTTATTTTTTTTCTATATTTTAATTAACACTGAAGAATAGGTATATATTTTAGTTCCTATCAATTATAAATTTTATCAAATATGAGAAACATATATGTTTTTGTTTGCCATATCGTGGAATTTCAGAACAATTGTTGAACAATATATGTAAAAATTCTATAATTCAACCCCTCTAATATTTAATTTTTTATGAAACTTTTTAAAAATATGTTCAGGTAAGTAAATCCATATTTTGTTTCTATTGCTTAAGTTATCTATATTCTTAATAGATGACAAAAAAAAAATAAATTGCTTTCTTTATGTTTCCGGAAATACTATTTGTGTTATTTTTTTGTGCAAGAATAAGACTAAAAGAAAGGAGTTTTAATGCTGAAGTCCATTGTAAATGAAATAAAAATGAAAGTCCGTCTTATTTTGGGACAATATATGTGTGTGTGTATATATATTTCATTTTTAATTAGTTTCATATCTTTAAACTAGAGAACGAAAACCCTCCATAGTATGTATAAATTACAGACATGCAGCAAAGAGCAAAACAAAAAACTAAAAATCCATAACAAGCTACAAACTTTTAAGTGTAACTGAAACTTATTTTGTAAAAGTTTATGAATAAAAAATTGCAATGCCTTCTTTTTGTATTTCTTTAAAAATATACTGTCAAAGAAAATTTTAAAAACTGTTGAATATAAATGAATATTTAAATTATAAAAATAACTACTGTTTAGTAAAATTTATTATTTTATTCCTATAATTTTTTTTCATTTCATTTCGAAGGCAGAAATTTAATGAAATTTGTCTCATAAAAATGATGATTAAACAGCACATAAGATTGCTGTTCTACACTCCTTATAAGTGAAATGACAACACCAAAAAATAATGCTCGTAATACCATGCAAATTTCAGGAGCAATATTGGTGAGGTGAATTTACAAATGATTGAAAAAACCGACAAATTCAATCATTATAAACCAATTTATTTAGTAAATATCCCCAACTCAGGCAGCTATAAAAACCTCTATCCAGCGAGGCATTGTATCAGTTATCCCATTGATGGTTGACTGAGGTAACCGTTATCAAAGTACACCCACCGTTGAACTCAAATTATTCACAGTTTGCGCTATTTGTCCTTGCATCATGCCATGTCTAATGGGATTACATAGGTATTCGATGGATTGAAATCTGGGGAGTTTGCCGGTCAGGGAATGATGCAAAATCCAGCCAGGCTGTAAAAAGTTCTCCGTGCGACATGCAACCTGGTAATGTTTTGCTGAAATACCGTGCTGGTTTTGCACTGCAACAAGTGAAGCACAGCAGGCTCCACGACTTCTATGAAGCAGAGGTTCGCTGTCAAATGGGTGTCAATGTGTACCTGAGGCATTCTGTGATCAAACATTATGCTACCTCAAAACATAATGCTCTGCGTTGGACCGGTTTGACGAGAAATGGGTTGGTTCGTAACGATCTAAAGGTCACCAACATACCCATTGATACACGTTGTCGATTTCTTCATAGATAGGAACGTGATTCATCTGTGAACAATACCTGGTAATATTTGTTGTTCCATACGATGACGATAACACCACGTCGGGTGTCTAGCCCTGTGTTGTTATCGTCATCGTATGGTTTGAGAGAGGGGCACAAATCCACTTGCCCCTGGAAGCAACTGGCTTTGGATGTCATGTGCTGGGAAAAGGGGGTCTCGAATAGTCAATGGGCGAATACGCTGGTATGTGCGCTCTGTTGTTCACTTGTGATCATCATTTCCTCTTCGGCGTACACGTAGACCTTACTGATTCCAACATGTGACACAACGTAGGATGTCCGCACGTTGTATCCAACATAAGTTGCTATTGTGGGCAATGCCAAATCCAGTTTACATGGAGTTCGGTAATACGATCACGTTCCTGGCTTATTAACTGATGGTATTGAGCTCAACAACATCTCAGATACCTTTTCAAAGCTTCTTCGAAAGTAGCAAATGTTACGTAAAACATCAGATGTTATTTACAAGAAAGGAAAGTTGTTGTCCCTTAGAGCCCGAATATGTGTACCACGTGTTTAGATACGTGTACAAATTATATAATTTGCAAATCCATATCACCACTATCACTCATAAGGCTTGCATGAATATACGTGCATTTCTTCTTGGCATTACAAGTTCCTTTTTGAGGAGTGTGTATAGTTAGTTCTTTTTTGGAACCCTCGAAATTTTTACTTCGCACCACCTCTTCTAAAAAATACTACTTGCTATATTTGTAACTATTTTGAAAAAAGTGACGAATCTAATTTTATTTTGGTGACATTTTTAAATTCTTTTCTATAGTCTCAAGAGAAGAATATGATATAATATCATACTAGTTTACTTCCCAGTCTTTTACCGTTCGTTGGACAAAATATTTGCTATGTATACTGAGTGATAAATGCTCTGGAAATTAGAGATTGTCAGAAGTGATATATTCCAGCTCTACTACCTCGTTAGTATTACATGTAATGGGTATGTGATTCACAACTAACTCTGTTTCTGAAAGAATATAATATATGATCTCTCAAAGTTTCCCAGAGCTAGTTCTAGCTAATAATTTACCCAAACAGTTTGACCTGCAAGATGTACTAGTAGTCACATTTAAAACAAGGTTTTTTATCCAATAGTTAACTAATGTCGATTGGCTGCTTATTTATGGATACCTTTCAACATCTTTTGAAAAAAAAATGAATGAAATCCCCTATTCTTCTTAAACTGTGTTCTCTCTGTGTTCTTACCTCTTTAGAGAGAAGGAAGAACGCAGTTAGAGAAAATAAAAACCTTGTGTAAAATAATTCCCTTTTTTAAAAAAGTATGTGTTGAGAGCATAAATGGCTCTAGTTGTCTTCACGTTCAAGGTTTTATCAAAATAATTTATATTAACCATCAAATAAACTCAAAATTGCAGTTTCCACTACTATTACTTGTAAAAAAGCATACGTGATTATGATTTCATATACAGCTGGATTATGAATCTGTTTTCCTGCAACCAGGCGCAAAACCCTATTTGAACGATGAAAAAGCTTTTCAAAATTTTCTTGAAATTTACAGACATCAGATTAAAAAATAAATATCATGAAAAAAATGAAGAATTTTGAATGAAGGTATGTTTAGTATACTACTATTTTCAAAGTTCCAGTGAAAAGGTTGTGTATTTTACGTCAACCTATATCTGCGTGTCTGCGTTCCCAACGTATACTTACAAGAATATATACATAAAAGTGCTTTAAGGCCATTATACAAAAAACATTATTTAAATACAATATTTTGGCAAAAAAGAATAATTTTTTTTCCAAATGTTCTCCTTTTGTGAAAAATGCTTCTATTAGAATAGTATTTTGCCTGCATATAGCTCAGACTTCTGTTCAGAGGCTCAACTAGAATTTTGGAAATATATAACTTAGAAGTAGGTTTATTCATAATTTTACGACAACAGAGGGGAGCAGTTTTAAGAAAAAAACGCAAATAATTATTTCAATTGGTGGTAATTCTGAAAATAATGGGAATTTTTTCAAAAATTCTAGTTGAGTCTCTGAATGTGAAGAAAGGTAGCAAATTGATGACAAAATTTGATACTTAGTATTCTACCATAAACGTCATAATCTTATACATTTCACTTTAAATTCAAATAAATTTATCACTAAAGCCTTTACAGAACTTTTTAAGATATTCACATAAACAATGATCGAGATACGAAAAGAAAAAAAGAATGGATAGATAGTTTTCGCATTACTTGCAAAATTCAATTAAAATATATATTTAGAGAGTAATAACAGTATTCTTTAGAAACAGCATATGTCGCGTGTTGGGATTCATCATTAAAACATATTGTTAAGTCATAAGAAATAGATGTGTATATCTGATGTTTTCGAAAGCTATTTCCATCCCAAAAGGGGCTCCAATGGACACACCCCAACTACAGGTAGTGCAAGGTCATTGACGAAAGGGGAACAAAGGGAATGAGATCAGATGAGAAGGGAGAGAACGTGTGTGAAAAATAAAATAGTAAATGCATTGTGATGTTGTTCTGCTTTACATTTTATCGTATATTCTATCGTAAAATAATCGCTTGTGACCGCACAAAATTGTACTTACATAAAACTATGTGTTACAACAGGATACATCTAAACATTGGGCATAATAAGCAAAGTTATTTAGGTACTATCCGCTTTTATGTATGTATTATATAATTAGATTTTCTCGATATCTAAGAAGGCTCATTAAATCAAGCTGATTTTATTTTAGAATAAGAACAATTTTAATTCATTCATCCTTTTTAGATATGAACAACATAAAAATATGTATAAGTTGTAAAAGTACTTGAAAGTATTTATATATGTGCTCAAATTTCAACGTATAACTTTTAGATTTTATATGCAACATTAACTATAGTATATTGGAAAGTAAAAATAATTCGTTGGATATACTTCACTTCACTTTTAAAAATTAGCACAATCTTCTTCGTGTCTTTTTCGTTTAGTTTTAAAATAAAATACAAAAAAGAGATGATGTGACATTCAGTTTATCTATGAAGGCGAAATATTTTTCTTTTTCAAATAATCTGGTGAAGGATATAACACAAATACTTTATTAAAGAAATTTAACAAATGCTGAACGGTAAAAAAAACAATGTTTGCTTAAACAATGAATATAACAGTTAGAAAAATAATTAGGCACCTGAGTAAATTTGCATTCACAGCACCAAGATCAAATACTGTACCATGTACATAAGGATGATTTTATACTTTATATTAGAATAATTTTCATTGAAAAACAACTAATTAAGTTAATAAAATTATCCTATTTTTTACCTGTGGAAAAATATGCAACACGTACCTCACACATGTTTTTAATACACATACATTTGACACATACATATTAACATTTCGTACTTTTCATTCTATCCAAGCTAAATTTGAAAGGATTGTAAATGAACATTCAAGCAAAATCCCTGGGTTACTTTTAGGCTGAAATTAATGCTTCTGTTAAAAGGAGAGCTAAACGATTTGCATTTTATTTACTTTGGGATCTGGAAAAACAAACGTTTTAGTATAAATTTTTATTTAATGCACCAGTGCTGCACTGTTACACTTTTTATTTGACAGATTCGTAGCTCGAGGCCATGATAACTTTGGCAATTTCCGTTTTTCGCCTGGGAATTCACGATAGCGTCTTTTACGTGATATTGTCTTTCTTATCTTCTACGTATGATAGTTTTGGAATGATTTTTTTAAAAGGTACATGAAATAAAAAACGGATACAAAAATATACTTCCTTTTTTCAAGATAAAGTTAAAAGCATCTATTTTTTCCCTTATCTGGCAATAAAAGTGAAATGCTTACCGATGTGTCGCCCAAAGGTGGAACAATTTATTTCTTGTAGTTTATGTGTTTATTGGCGGAAGTTTAGATTCTGCCCGTCGTTAACTAAAAGAGATTTCACGTATGTGATTTTGCAGTGAAAAGTAACGTAAAATAATGTCAAATAAATAAGAAAATAGATAGAGAAAAAGAAAGATTAAAATGATAGGTAGAAGATTTAAAGAAAGTAAGATTACTTTTACTCCACAAAAAAAAGAAGTTTTTTTTTTAACAGAAACAAATGTGATTTTATTTAGCTTCGGTGGCATTGAAAGGTACTAAATCAGGAATGTATCTATTCACGTACATTTTATTTTAAGGTAACATTACTTTGAAATTTCTTTATTAAGAAACTATACTATTAAAATTTATTGCAGCTTAATAAAATATGCATGGTGGGGGGGGACTTAAAAAAGAAAATCAATGCATAACTTAACTCAAATATATTATGAAAATGAGAGTACGTTAATTATTGTATGGTATAGAGAGGAAGAAACTTTTTATTTATATACTCTTAATCATAGAAATTCTGATTATTCTTCTATTTTTCGTTCAAAACTGATTGCAAAAGATATGGTTTTGTGATATTTTTTGGAGAATATATTGACCGGGGGTGATATGGATTCTCTCGGACAATCGAAGAATTAGTCAATATCTCGATAATTGGATAGATATTAGTGACTGGAGATGGGTTGAAGTTATAAATAAGCTCAAAAGCCTGTCCAAGATTGGTGTACTTCATATACATCGGATATCATCTCACGTGAACTTAAAATATAATGATATCTCACAATCGTACATAAGCTGGCTAAAGCTGACACTGCTGTCCTTCAGATAAATGAGGATCTTTGATATTCTTCGAGTTATACTAAAAAAGAAAGATTTCGACAGATATTACTTGGAGGTAACCATCAGCGCACACATGATATCGTAGTAAAAGTCCCGACACTGCTATGACATGTAACGGGAACAAAAATGACCAAATTTCTTCGGCACGCTTAACTTCCAGCCAGTTAAGGTTGTCAGATTCTCAGGTGGATGTAAAAAGTTCGCAGTTTATACAAAGTGCAATACATGTGAAGCTACCCTTCACCCCCGCCATTGGTGTCCTTAGCGTGAGTGCTCTGGAGGGGCTTAGTTACTCTGACAAACCTGGGAGTTATGCCGGCGATAGTCTAACTACCGATAGGGTCTCCCATGCCGGACAGACCATCGCAAGGTAGGAGTTAGATTAAATAGGATACCACCTAAAACTCTAAATTGGTCCTCTACCTGTCTTTAGGTGTTCTAGTCCTATGACTAGAACACCTAAAGGCTGCAACTTTTCCCATCCAGGAAGATTCATCTGCAGTGGACCCCCTCCCACTTAGATTTAGAGGGAAATGACATTGCGGATACTTTGGCCAAGGCTGACACTTGCGAGGTCCCAGAGCCGTCAGCAACCCTCCCCCACCTTATTGGAGAATTTCTTTAGAACTTAACACCAGAATAAGACCACTTGGATTGTCCCCCCCAGAGCACTATTGGTATCATTTTTATCGTCCCGAAGGCTCTCTGGCTCACGATTTTAAAAGACAGAATCAAACTCTTCTAGTCCGCTTTCGAAGTGGTCATCTAAATACAATGAAATTTTCCGAAGGATTCAAGAGCTTTGAAATGTACACGTAACTGTTTTTCTGAGCCGGCCTCACCTGCTCACATCCTCGAATACCTAGGGCTTACCAAGCAGGTTTTAGCAGATGATCCTTTGCTGGTGTTCGATTTTTTGAAAGTGTCGAAGTCATGAACCTGGTCTAGCACTGCTGGCCAATGGGGGCGTGCAACAACAACATCTGCTCAATTGCGTTGCCTTCACCCAACGTGGACTTTTTAAGACTCGATGTAGTGATCGAGGTGCTGAAAACGAAAAAGCTCATGGATCTCCATTGATTTAAATTTGAAGGATAAGAAAGAAGAGATCAAACCGATTTATACTCAATAAATTATTTTAATTTATTTTAAGAAATTAATTGTAAATCCAAATAAGGTTATATTTTTGTCAGGGTTTTATGTTTTAATTCGCTGCTAGATGTTTAATTTGTTCATTAAACAAGGAGTAGCGTTGGAAGGGGAAAATGTTTTCAACACAAGAAAAAAAGGCTTTAGACTGTAAAAAATGAATTTATTGTTTGAAATAATTATTTATAGGTTTGCGAATATAAAGGGGAACTAAAAATAATTATTATTTCATATTAATTACGTTTTATTCACACAAAAAACTAAACTTAATACTTAACTAGATCCAATCAAGAACTGAAACGATTTCTGAAAACTAATATTTTTCTTTAAAATGCATTTTTGGAAAAATAATTTCTCTATTTAATAGACTCCATTTAATTTTCTTTATGTGAAGTAATAAAATACATTTATTTAAAATGTTCACATTAGTTTTTACTGAATTTTTCACAGAAATTATGAATTGGAATTACATATGATGAAATCTTCAAAAATGAGACAGATTTTAATTAAAGACGTGTCTTTGAATAAGATACTTGAGTTTTATATTTTTTGATGCAATAAAAGTTACTTTACTATGACCAATAAATTTATAGAAATTATTAATCTACTCCGCATTTTGAAGTGCAATTGCTAAATATTACTGAATTATATGCCTATTGTAGTATTTTAACTCAGAGTTTTATCACTTTAAATATATGCCGAAATTTATTGGTAGGGGTTTGCATAGTCTGAACTTTTCAACCATCCTTTAGCATTACATAATACGAATGTTTCTGCTTTGTAAGAAAACAAGATCATTGGTTTTTTTCAATGTTTTAAAAATGCAAGAAAAAAGAATTATTTTCATGCTTCAGTTTATTTTACATATGTATACAATATATAAAATATCCATACTACAGATTTTAGAAAAGCGAGAGAGAGAGAGAAGCTATTTATATTTAAATAAAATAATACTTAAAATAAAGTAGAATTACTCATGAGATATTACTAATAAGATAATAATATTTTAAAAAGTAATTATTTTCAGAAATTTTATACATAAACTGTACATTCCAAGTAATTAAATTGTTAAAATAAAATATTAATTGTCCCTTAAAGTAAAAATAATTTTCCATTTTCTTTTAAAGCAAAATACCATTTTTAGTTGAGTCTAATAAAAAATTAATATTAGTCAGTAAATTTTAATTTTTAATTTTTATTATTATTTAACTTTTTAAAACTTACTATAAGGTGTTTCCATTGCTTTCTTTAGGAACTCATAAATGTGATTTGAATGCTTTAAAAGTCAAAAAGGAAAAAACTTTTATTTATAACCTGAAAATATATTTTCTTAACATTAACTGATCATTGAAATAAATGTATACAGTTGAATCAGATTAGTGCATATCAGTTTTGATTCCATTTACGGGTTGATAGTACTTTAACAAGTATTCGTTGATGGAAGAAAAATATATAAGCGGATATTTCAATCGTGCGTTCTCTTCTGCTTTAACACTTAAATTTTCCTACCTCCCTAAAAATATAAATAAAAATTCCTTTAACGTAAAAAACAGTATTTATTTATAAATTTCTGTTTTAGAATCTAAAGCAGCGTTTATCAATCTGTGGGACGCGCCTCCCTTGGGGCGTGACAACTCTACAATGGGGGCGCAAGCATATTAAAAACTCAAAAAGAAAATATTATTTAAAAAAATTATTAATTTACTGAAAGTAAACACAAAATACATACTGATATAATAAAAAATAGAATACACATTTATACTGAAATATTACACTTATAAATGTATCAACGCTACACGATGTATATTTTATAATTAATTTAACAATACCAAGTTAGGAATAAGTTTAATAACTACCAGTGACCCCCCATGGGATTGTCATGCATAAAATTATGTGCAAAAATTAGCACTTATCTTAATAGTTTGTACGGCTAATAATTAATTTCTTAACTCCCAATTAAAAGGCACACGATTTGCTTCCCAATGCTAACCATTTTCCTGGTAGGCGCGCGTGAGATGTTTGGGGAGGGGGAGAATAAAGAAGCAAATAATCCGAAATAAGTAAGTCCTTCGCAAGCATTGTCAAGGTCATTTTATAGCATTCCAAAGCCTTCGGTATAATCTTATGGATAGCAGTGCACCGAAAAAAATCGTACTTTGGAATGACGTATATATACGTCCGGAAAAATGAACGCTTTGGATGGGAGAGACGTTTATATACGCTGGTGGCAAGAGGTTAAAATCGTATTGTAGTTTTAGCATCAAAGTATAGTATTATCGAATTCAATACATTGTTATTGTACGAGGGGGACACGATGCAAAATATGATTGAAAATTGGGTCACAAATATTGAAACTTTGAGAAGCACTGATCTAAAGGATACTTTACAATCATTGTTTTTCTTTGCATTCAATATTTTATATAAGTGACAACAACTAAACACAATGAATAACATGAACCCAGAGGTTTGAAATAGAGTCACAGCTGGTAACAAATGTTTTTATGGAGTTCAGAAATATTTAAATCTAATTTCATCATCAGAAAAATAGAACTACAAATTTAAAAATCATTGATTAAGTCCTTCTCTCATATACTGCAAAAACCGGAGCAATTCCCGACAGAGATAAAGAGACTCTTGCTATATTTGAAAGAAGAGTCCTTAAAAATATTTTGGTGGCTTAAAATGGGATAATATTTGGAGGAGAAGAACCAATTTAAAAGTTTATAAACTTTTTTAATGAACTAGATAATGTTAAATTCATTGCAATTCAAAGATTAAAAAGGGCAGGACACCTGATAGTATTTGACGACAATCGAGTCCCAAAAAAGATATTTGTGGCCATAACATATGGTTCTCCAAACAGAGGAAAACTGAGACTCTCAATTGCGTAGAAAATGATCTAAAAACTATAAATGTCACAAATTGGGAAAGTCATTTCAAGAACAGGACAGCCTGGAATGAAATTCTTAAAGTATCCGACTACGTTCAGAACCAAGATTTTGCAAAGCGCATAAATGGATAATTTTCATGATATTTAGTGTCACTTAGATTAGAATATATGCATAAAATTGTTTTAAGGACATTCTGAGAAGAAAAAAACTTATTTAAATATAATATTTTGGCAAAAAATTAACTTGGAATAATCTCTTTTCCAAATGTTCTCCTTTTGTGAAAATTGCTTCTATTATAATAATATTTTGCCTGTATGTAGCTCAGACCTCTCTACACAGGCTTAACTAGAATTTTTGAGCTATATAACTTAGAAGTGGGTTTATTCATATTTTACGACAACAGAGGGGAGAAATTTTAAGATAAAAACCGCCAATAATTATTTCAATTGGTGGTAACTCTGAAAATAATGTGAACCTTTCAAAACTTCTAGTTGAGCCTCTGTAGAGAGGTCTGAGCTATATACAAGCAAAATATTATTATAATAGAACCATTTTTCACAAAAGTAGAACATTTGGAAGAAAGATTATTCTAAGTTAATTTTTTGCCAAAATGTTATATTTAAATAATTTTTTTTTATCAAAATGTCTCTTTAAAACAATTTTATGCATTATTCTAATCTGAGTGATACTAAATATCATGAAAAGTATCCATTTATGAGTTTTTAAAATCACGGTTCCGAACGTAGTCGAATACCTTAAGAAAGCTGAGTTCCCCACTCTGGGTTGTCGCGCCATTGAGGAAGAAAGTAAGGATATGTGACAACATAATGGTCTAAAATATTTCACATTTAAAAAAATACAATTAATTATTTTATCATATGGAAAACATTTTTTTTTAAAAAAGTTAAAATGTGCCCTACATTTATAAAAAAAAGTATTTTTCTTTCATCCATCATTTTATTTTCAATGGATTAAGCAAAAGAGTGTTGAACTATTCTTACAGGATTCCTGTTTAATCTATTTTTGCACTTTTATACCTAATGTTTGAAACTGCAAACAATGATTAATTTCAAACCTTTCAGAGACAAAGGTATTATTTTAATTTTTACTGCAAGTTCTCAATAGATTGAATTAATATTACTCCAAAGGTATTTTTATAGCTTGCTGAATCGAAAAATTAATCAATCGATTTTTAAATAGGAAATAAAACTTGTTCAGTAATTTCACAATCGAATAACTGCATTCTTATAGCAGGAACGATGCATTTCTTTTAAATAATCCTTTTCCTTTGAGGACTCGTATAATCCTGAAAGATTCGTTTAAAACAAGCTATAAATTGACAGAGAGTAAAAAAGAAGATGAATTGATTAGAGAGGCATTAAGCGTGAGATTAAATGAAAAAATGGGGCTTCCATTTTATTCATTTCATACATTTGAAAGAAAAGATTGAACTTTTTTTTTTCCATTTTAATTTTCTGCTCTGATACCTTCCGTAACTGAAAATGTTAAATGAAAGAATTGCTTCACTTATGCATAGACAGCTTTACTTTCTTTTTTTAAAAGAGGAGACAGTACCATGAAGCACTCTTTGAAATATAAAAGAAAAGGTGTTTTACTTTGTGGAAAAAAAGTTGGAGAGTATTTCAATACCATTTCTGTACGAATTGTACATTTTTATTTAAGGGAGCAAAAGTTGTTTTAAGTATATTGTGTGTGTGTGTGATATTTTTTCTCTTTAAAAATAATTTTTATTTGATGCACTGCTTAGAACTAAAAGCTCTTTTTCCGGGAAAGTTATGAGAATCATAAACTTTAGATATGATATCAGCTCAGAAAAAGAATCGAATTCAAATAGAAAATTCAACTCATTCATTAATTATGCTGATTTAGCTAATTCATTAAACCATTAATATTAGAATATAATTCCCTTTTGGCTGTTATGATTGATAGAAATGGCATTATGGGAATCATTTAAAAAAGAAAAACAAATTTGAAAAAGAGTTTTGTTATTTATTGATGAAACAAAAAGTCATATAAGTATGTATTTTATGGAGCTTTAAACCTTTCCTATAAACACAGTTTTGGCTTCAATTCTTTCATCAATATTTTGAAAAAAAAATGTTGCAAAACACAAGACAAAGTATGTTTATTTTATTGCATGATTTAATGCATATCTGCATGAAAAGTATAAAAGACCAGCATTTGTATTTTAATTTGAACTTTTCAACAAAGAAGTACTTTTAAAAATTGGATTAAATTTACTTATAAAATATTAAATGTTTAGAGATGAGAACTATATTAAATTTCAAACATTTTAACTTTCCCTTAAATCACCTTATGTAATTATTCTGTGAATTTTACATTAAACGAAAATACAAATGTTTTTTAATCATCTTTGAATTACGATAATGTTCTAACAGCTTAATGTTCTTAAATATTTATAAATGTTTCATAGTGTACCTTTTTTCATTCACCATGTTTATTTAAGTAAACTTTTCAAAGAACACGTTTCTGTATTTTAATATATAATGAAACATTTAAAGCTTTCAATTAGAGTAAATAATTTATAAGCTAAGGTAAGAACGTTTAAGGCCTTTTTCTTTTTTATAGCTCATTTAAATTGGTAACTAATTGGATCAGGAAGTTTTAGAAAGTTAGGTAGGGTATTCTTGTATCCTTAAATAAAAGTTGGATGTTGATATATATCTAGAGCTCAGAATCTCTCACAAGTTAAGTTTGATAAAAAAAAAGACAAATATTTAGTTTATTGTTCATCTATCTCAAATACCTTATCATATAGCTACTAATATTTATTATTTTAAGAGTAATTATCTTCAATTATCTATTAAGTTATTTTGCCTCTTTTTTTTTACTGAAAATGGTCTATTTTGGTTTTCTTGTTTGCTAAAATTATTTTTAATTCTATTCTTTCTATTTCTGCACTGGGAAATAAACGAAGGTTTTGTTAAAAATGGAAACGTTTACTGAAAATTATATCTTTGTTGTAACTTCATTACAAACTATTAATATTAGGCGGTAAATGTAATAAATTCTAATACATTATTTACTTTAATCGGTTAGTTCAGCGTTTCTCAAACTGTGGGTTGGGCGTGATAATTCTACAAAGGGGGCGCGATCCTATTAAAAAGTCGAAAGCAAAAGATTATTTAAAAACTATTAATTTACTGAAAGTATACAAACAAAATACCTTCTGAAATAATAAAATATAGAATACACATTTACACTGATAGAATACACTTATAAATGTAATAGTACTGTACAATGTATATTTTATTATTAATTTAACAATACTAAATTCAGAACAGGTTTGATAATTATCAGTGACCCCATGGGCTTGTATTAACACTTATCTTGATAATTCGTACGGTTTGTAATTAATTCCTTAACTGCCGATTAAAAGTTACGCGGTTAGCTTCCCAATGTCACCGTTTACCACGTAGACGAGCGTATTTTGATGGGGTTTTTTAGGGAGAGGAGAAAAGAAATGAACACAAGAAAATCCTCTGGAATAAGTAAATCCTTCGCAAACACTGTCAAGGTCCTTTCATTGCATTCCAAAGACCTCAGAATAATTTTATGGATGTCATTGCAAAGAAAACATCATGCTTCGGAAAGAATTGTATATACGTCCCCCAGAAAATTAATGCTTTGGCTGAGCGAGACGTTCATATTCTCGGTGGCACATAAGAGGTTAAAGTCGTATATATTGTAGCTTTAGTATCCAAATATAGTATTATTGAATTCAATACATTGTTATTGTATGGAGGGGACGCAATGAAAATAATGATGATTGAATAGTGGGTCGCGTATATTGAAAGTTTGAGAAGCACTGGCTAAGTTGGTTATTTTTAGCAATATCCTTTAGGTCACATTGACGAAAACACATACACTTACTAGAAAAAGTCTGCATTTACCCATAAGAAATCATACAGCAAAAATAAAATTTAATAGAAATATAATTTTTTTATAACAAAATTTCATGAATTTAACTATTATTTAAATATTGAGCACGCAAGAATTCGTTAATTTTGAATTAAAACTACTTAGGATAACGGGAGTTTTGTAGCAAAACAACAAATAGTAGGCAGAAAAAGTCTGCGTTCACTATTTGAATATTATTGATTCTTGGAATTTGTATCAACAATCGTTATAGCTTAACAGAGTTTATGCATTCAGTTATCAAGTAAAACAACTTAAGAAAATTGTGACGCAATAATTCTTACGTTTTTGGGAGATACGAAGCAATTCAAGGACATGGAAAGTAAAAAGAAGGAAATTAGTACCAGTGAGAGTAAAATCATTGTGAAAATGTAAAAAGAAGGAAAAAGTTGTCGGGATATAGCCAGATTCATTGGACGGCAGTATTCATCTATACAGCATGTTATTTATAACTTAAAATCTACAAGAGTTTACACGTCCCAACCTCGTTTAACTTGTCCATCTAAACTCGCAATCAGAGAAAAACGAAGTATGACATCAATGGGGAAAATGAGTGCTTGACTGCAACTCAAGTAGCAACAGATATTCACGAGAAGTTTAAAAAAATATTTGGATAGGTTGCTGTAAGAAAAATCTTGAAAAAAACCGGATACCATAGTCAAGGGGTTCCTAGAAAACCTTATATTTCAATGACGAACCGGCTTAAGTGGATAGCTTTTGCAAAAGATCATATACATAAGCCTCTGGAGTTCTGGAGAACTGTGAATTCTCTGATGAGGGCAATTTTCGCACCTTTGGTATAAAAGGTCGTAAATTAGTCTGGAAAAAACCATGAACAGCGCTTCAAAAAGGGCATTCAGTACCAACGGTATAGCATGGCGGCGGTGGAGTCATCGTGTGGGGGTGCATGGCGAGCAATGGTGTTGACAAGTTGGTTAATATAGAATTAATTATGAACAAATAGGATTACTTTGATGTCCTAAAACATTTTAAAGGAAAGTGCCTCCAAACTCGGCTTAGGATAATCGTCAATTGTTTCGTTTCCAACACGACAACAATCCTAAGCACACCGCTGAGATTGTGAAGCTTTGGCTCTTGTATAATGTTTCACACATGGCCCCGTAGTCATCTGACCTGAACCTACAGAACACCTATGATTTTTGCTGGAATACAGGATTTGTCAACGCAATGTATCAGGCAAGGATATGCTGAAGAATGTTCTTAAGGACCGATGGGAGAAGATAAAAACTGAAGAAACCACCAGATTTGTTAGTGCATTGCTGAAACGACTTCAGGAGGTTCTCAAATGATGCGGTTATCCAACCAGCTACTAAAATGATCATTATTCCCTTTTGAATAATTTTTATAGTTACTACTAAAACAGTGACCGCACACTTTTTTCTATTTGATTTTTGTAGTATCACTACAAACCCGTCTGTATTTTAAAATCTATGAAGGCAAACCAAATTTACTTTTATTTTTCTGAATACTTAAAATGAAATAAATAAAATATAATGTTCGTGTAAGCAATAGTATGTGAACGCAGAATGTTTTTAGCTAGGGTATATATACAAGCATGATTTGTTTGCGAGGTGAAAATTAATATGAAATGTTCTGACTTCTAGTTTAGTCGGTACTAAAGGAAACTCAGACAAATCAAAGCAAAACTATTTTGTGTGTTGTGAGGACAGTATCATATACATTAATTTGGATAAAATAATTGATTACATGCAACACATGCGTACTTTCCCCACAAATACATTATTCTTATAAAATACTCAATAAAAATCCTTTGAATTTTTTGCTGATATCAGCAATTTAAGAATTTTTATAATAGTATAAAATATTACTTTTAGTAACAATAAATTATGTTTTGCAAAAAACCTATTCATGTTTTAAAAATATATCAACAAAGTATTTATTGCTAGAGTTGACAGTTTTGAAATGAAAGTGCTGATCCAGCATACTGAAAATTCTTTTAACATTATGTGTGGATAGAATGAGAAAAATGTTATATATTCTGAATAATGCTGCTACGTAGTTTATCTCAAAAACTACTTACGGCAATTTGTTTTTGTTATTTTGGAATTTTTTTCCATTTATCTCTCTCTTTCACTCCGTGGGTGGATGTGTTAAGTATGTGGGCGTGTGAATGTGTCAGTAAATTTGGCTAAAATTAAATTTTCTTATGGAAACAACCTGCTTAACCTTCATTTAATTATAATTGTTTGAATCCAAAATTCTAATGAATTCAATAAATAATATATTTATTACATGTATCATCACCAGTGGCGCACGCAAGGGGGGAGGGGTCCTGGAAGTCCGGACCCCCAAAGCCCTTGATTTTTTTTTTCCGATTGATTATAATTCTAAGTACATAGTACGCGTAAACTTTAATTAAATATTTGTTATTAATGATTAGTTTTATTAATTAATGCTAATTATTTATTCAATAATTAGTTTTTGTACTGTGTTTTGTTCCCGAAAATCGACAAAATCAAAAGGAGCATGATACAAGAATGGTGAACTTTCAACCCCGGACCCCCCTCCCCCCCACTCTTGAAAAATTCCTGTGTGCGCCACTGATCATCACCATGATATAAGATGAAAAAAAGAAAGCTAGTATGCAAATATCATGAAATTTAGTATCATGATAAGTTTACATTTTTGAAAACTACTCTGAATATGATCAATATATTTTTTTTATTTAAGAATTTTTTTATGATTTTTTAATCAACAACTTATGTAACAGGAAAAAAGTATTTTGTCACTTTAACAAAGGTACATTGATGTATTCCATTTTGCAAGAAATATTAAAAAAGAATTGTGAATTAGTATAATTCAAAACTTAATGCACTCGATTAAGGCTAAAATATTCATGAAAAAATGATCTATCAATTTAATTAGTTCGAACTGAAAATGAATTTTTTTCTCTTAAATCCTTTCAGGAATGTATTATGACTACTGTTGAATAACTAAATACATATAATTATTAAATATTAAAATATGACGACTTTCTTCATTCTTTATTAATTTGTTAAAGATTAATAATAAAATACGTTAAGTTAAAAAATATATGCAGTTCACAGTTACAATTATCTAATAATTGAGAATTATATCTTTAAAAATGAACCACATACATCATCCAAATTATTTGATTTGATCAAATTTATTTTTATGGTGAGTCAATTGAAAGTATTAAAGCAAATAACTGATGCTCATTAAAACTTCTATAGAAGACAGTTGAAGGCACTTAAATTTGTTTTTAGAATATGATCTCTTAGTTTCAGGTATTAGTCTTATTTTTGTTAATTAATTAGTGAAATACTCGCCTTACAAGTAGTATTTTGATGAATTTATTTTATTCCGTATTTATTAAAAGATGACTTTTTTAGTATAAATTAAAGTATTATTTAGGAACGTTACATCTAAATAAAATAATGCAGTCAAATGTCATTAATAAATTAAACTAGATGCCTTCAATTTATTATTTAAGTAATAAAGTAAACGGGAATTAAAATAAATGCTAATTAAAATCAGTGGTGGAATCCCGCTTAATGATGGGTTTCTATAAGAATTGATAAAATGTTTCCTAAAAAGGGCAGCAACCCATTTTATAATGAAAATTAGGAGATATGTTCAAAGATAATTAAGCTCTTATTATTTGTTTTGGTGAGATTCTGAGTTAAAAATTATTTAAGACTACACAGTACCCTAAAAATTTCATTTTTACCGAAAAATAATTTTTTTGCATGTTTTGGTGGCCCATATCATTGAGATGCTTGCCACGAAATTTCAGATCTGTTAGCAAATTAGTTTTTAAGATATTTTAAGTTTTATAAACTATGGTTTTAGTTTCGGTTTCCTTTTAAAGCATTTTTTCACACTTAAGTTAAATTAATTAAAAATATTTTTGAACTTTTAGTTTGAAATGGTTATTAATTCCAATTTTCATTACTAAAATAATTTCTGCTTGATTATGTTTTGAGTTTTTTGAGTTCTCATAATTAATTAATAAAGATTAATCTCATGGTGAATTTTTGCTTTAAAAATAGTTTATATAACTTAAAAGCTTTATCATTATTTTTTTCCTGTAGAGAAAATGCCGTGGCAAATGCGTTCTGGGTTTCCGCGAGAAACAATATTTCGAAGAGATGGAATACTACTGAAAATGATGTATCTAAAAATCAGTCCTCAGCTGATTCTACAATTAGACTTCCGAATACAAGTATTCTGAATTCAAATGCTGCAGATATAACTGAATATTTCCTTGATGTACCAAACTACATTATACTAAACATATTATAGTATTATATTTTAGTATTTTAAAGTCGTACGACAAGAGCTAAAACTTCCTAAACTGCCCAATTTAAAACTGAAAAAAATTAAATTTTATGAGCAAACCTGACTATTTTTAGCTTAAGTTAGTATCATTATTATTTTGTACATAAATGCTTCGTGTTTCAAAACTTTTGTGAAATATTAGGTTAAGATAAAGCTGAATAAACTGACGTCTTAACAAATGCTATCAATACTGTGCAAAAATATATTTTGAATGAAAAACATAATTTTCAGTCATATTTAATAAAAATAGTGTTTTAATGTAGAACATACATTGGAAAATAACATATTAAAAAATTAGAGTTTTACGGGCATTATAAGTTTTTGTTTTATGACTACAAACTTTAAATGCGTTTTTCTCAGACTTTTAATTTTGAAGGTATAAGTGTTTTCTAATCCCTAAGGCGTTTTTCCTGTTCAAGATAGAGCCTTGGATTTTTTTGTATATACTCCCAAATGTATGTTCTATAAAGGTTAGTATGGATTTAGAGCTGAGAACTCTAGTTATTTTTATAAAAAATGCTAAAGTTGATATTTTAGAAATTTTCGTGTTTTTTCCAGGTTTTTCTAGAAAAATAATTATTAAAAATCAACAAGGAAATATATTTTCAAATCCATACTAAATCTTGTTTGTAATTATCTAAGAATCATAAATAACTTAAAATTACTAAAAAATCTTAAAAATTGAGTATTTTATAAGAGTTTGAAAAAACTTCAAAAATTCCTAATTTTTTAAAATTATAAAATAATGGCTGGTAAAACTGACTTTTTCCTTACGGAATCAGCTTAATAATATAATCTAAATATAAAACATCAATTATTTTTACTGTAACTATCTGCAAAATTTTTTTTGAAAAAGGGTACCGTGTAGCCTTAAAGCATTGTGTAACGATAATATTTTTCATTTGCTTTGTGGGTAAAAATATTGAATTTTTCACTTTGATATTTAATAAACATTAATATATTAATTATTCAGCAAAATCTTATCACTCGATTATTATTATTATGGCAAATTTTACTTATTCTAGTATAAGAGAAATTTTCTCGAAATCTGTATATATAGATTATGACTTTAAAACAGTTTTATTTCCTAAGTTTTGTTTATATGGCGCCTCTTTTTTTTGTCATCGACAGTAAATATTAGAGAAAGGATTAAAATGACAAATCAAAATAAATATGTGATATTAAGTATAAGATCCGCGATTAGGACATATTATTATTCCTTTAAATAATTTGTAATTTTAAAGTTAATATACTTCGTTTGGACTTCAGCTAAGTTTTTGATCAAATGGAATATGCATATTACGTTTCTATAAAGAATATATTTACTCTAAAACCCAAAAATCATACAAAAGTTGGAAAACTGTACTGAGCTCCCTGTTTCTTGTGTGTTCGAGTCTAACCCTATTCCTGGACAAGATCCACGTAGCTATTACATGAATATATTAAGAATTTCTACGGAAACGATGAATTTATAGTTCATGTTATGAACATATATAAATGTAATTTAATTAAGTTATTTATTTATTAAGAAGTTTTTTACTCAATGCATATAATCTTTTCCTCAGTCATTAAATTTTAAAATAGAGAATACATCAATAATGAAAAATGAAAATAATTTCATCATTCTCTTGCTATTACTTATATTTACTCAAGTTAAATATATGTATGTGGAACTCAAAACGCCTTTTCTCGAACTTAATTAACAAGATACTAAGCCAATGATAAATCTTGTTTACAATAATAAGATGTCATTAGCTCATTAGGCATGGCAAATTTTAATCTTACACTCATTTTCAGCATCTCTGCCATTAATTGACGAGTAGCCCCTTAAAGTGATTATAAAGCAACAAAAAAAGATTTAAAATTATCGTTTACAGAGTAGTCTTTTTTTTCAGGAAACTTTAAAACAATAGGGCAATGCCTAAGTGGTTGCCATTCATGTCACCAGGGGGCAAATAAGGCAACCAGCCGAATCCTTAACTCTAATGCAGTATAAATGCTTTTGCAAGCAACTCCAATAGATCGTGGAAGGAAACTACTACTTTTGTTAAGCTAGACATTCCACTTCTTACACAGAACAGCATCACCATATAAGGAATCTCTAGGAGGCAAAGGAGAGTCAGGTTGATGCATGAGAAATCTCACTTTAGCAGGCCTACATGTCTGCTCATTTCCAAAAATATCAGAAGGGCTTTAAATCCACTGGGGAGCAAATTTTTCGTTAGACTTCCCTGGTTCATTCTAATGGAATGAACCTGTGAGTGTTTCATTATACCTTGAATTTGTTAGAGACAAAATGGCAACTTGAGAATCGATAAAAACACACACAATATTGTACTCACACAGAACAGCTTTCCTCAGATTTTTTCAGAACATGTAAAATTGCAAAGTGACAATGACTCAAATTGTACGACATTATTAATTTTAATACATTTATCAATAGATCAAATTTGTGTCGTAAGTTGTCCAGGAGTAGAATTTTGATCATTCAAAAAATTAAATATAAGTTTGTTTCTTATTTGAGCACATTCGAAGAAAAAAATCTGTGTATAAATAAAATGAAATAAACTCATTTGGACGCAATTAAATCTCTGTAACAACTATAAATAACGCAATAAATGGCACACAGTAGTTTTTTACCGTAAGTCAATGAATATTTATGTCACTTTAAGAGACATTTATCATTTAATGGTACAGATCTTAGAAAAGGCTAAAAGCAAGATAGTTGGCATCATTTAGAAATCAGTTATTTTTTATAGTTTTCTTCAATTCAATACCTTCGAAAGATGAATATTTGTTCCAACATTCTTATTGAAAGCTACTGATCGAATGCAAAACATTTTTTTATATGAAGAAAATACCCAACATCTTCAGGATACTTTTTAGTAAGAACTATACTTCCATATCATTAATTGTTGTATTTTCCTGATATTTTATTAATGTATATGAAAAAATTCACACATCATATATACAAAACATTTAATTCACAAAAATATCTAATGAGTAAAATATTGCATTCCATCCTTCGCACTACGATGATCAAATCATTTTAAGATTTTTAAACATTTGAGGTTGTTTAATTTTTAACTTTTGTCGCTAAAAATATTGCAATGAAACTATTTCAGTTACAAATATTTCATTCAAACTGAATTTCTGTTTCAAAGAAAACCGACTTTATTTTATACTTGCTTCAACTCAGAAAAACACATTTTTTTCTATACATTATTTAAAACAACAGCTTTCAAATTCGATTTCTTTGACAGGTTCAAGGCTTAAGCCTCTGATAGCATTGTTGAGTTCCACTTTTCCATTGAGAATTCATGATATCTCTTAGTATGAGAAAATACTTACTTGCCTTCAGCATAATACAGATTTGGGAGTAAAGCTAAAGAGCAAACGAGAATTTTTTTTTCTAGATATGGACTTAAAGCCACTCATTTGTACCTTACCGGGAAAATAAATGTAATATATTTACTTGCATGTAGCCCACAGGCGGAGCAATTCATTTCTTATAGCTTAGATTTTAGCTAGGAAATGTGAGTTTTTATTCGCAGTGAACTGAAAAAGATTATGAGTATACGATTAAACTTCAAAAAAGATTTCAATGCAGCATCTCAAAACGAAAAATGAGGAAAAAATGACAGTGAAAAATAAAAATAACGAAATGCATACGAAAAGACGTTATTAAAGTTTCGTGTATATGCTGACATCATTTCTGGTGATTAATTTTTTTTTTTATCTTATAACTTAAGTATGCGACAAAACTTCCTCGGGTTGTGTATTTTCTTTTAACGGTTCAATCACGTGTTGATGTGTTTTTATGCATAAAAAAGTTCCTTGGAAAGAAAAAGTTAATTTGTACGTAATTTCTAACAAACTATTTTTATGTAAATAAAGTCATTTAACATAGAAGTGTGCTGCATGTATCCCCACTTAATCTTTTTTCTTCTGCTTTTTAGAACTTCTATATCTTTTAAATAGTTGAAACGTAATTGCATAGCTGAATCATTAGTTAAAATGATTTTTAGCTTTAAATAAAAGGTATAACAATATTACTCGATTAATTATAAAAGCGTTACAAACTGTTTAGTAAATGTTACAAACACAACTCCTAATAATCTTTGCAGAGATCTGAAATTTCTTCTTCACTTCTCCTTCACCAGAAGGTCCCCACCTTCTTCACCATGTAACTGAATGATTTACAGATACTAAAATCGATTTTTTAATTAGCACCACGCCTATGATATGCAAAGTTTTGATTAAAATCTATTTGTAGTGTATATAGCAATTATCATTAATTATTAACTTAATTTCAAAAAAATATGCTCTCACATTTTAACAAAAACAATATTTTCAAATATAACTGTTTCTATTTGTTATTATTATTCAATTTAATTACTGTTTCTCTTACAATTGTAATGAATTTCCTGGATATGTAATGTATTATTCACTAGAAATATTTCGATTTGTCTCAATACGGAACTTTTATATTGCCGCATAAAATAAAAAGCATCAAATGCTTTATAAAAAAAAGGACTCAATGTATCAACTCCGAAGCAATATCGTGCCCACGGTAACCTAGTGGTCAAGATATCGCATTGCGGCTGGCTTAGTTCGAGCTGACTTAGTACGAGTTCGAGCCCAGTACCACTAAGGACCCGCCGTGTAGGGGAGCGATGCACGTTAAATCTGTCGAAAGCTCAAAAGTCCTCACGTTGGTGTGGTGTGGTAGTTAGGAGATGTGGTGCCATATCAGGTGTCGTCCTCATCCCTTGACCATGATTCAAAATTACGAGATCCATCGCCGAAAGCCCTCGTATAGCTGAACAGTGTGACGTTAATATTCACTCACTCATTCACCCGAAGTAATAACAACAATCACGAGTTCATGGTTATGATACTCATCCGATCCTTCCGCATTCCGTCCATAAGTATTATA
This sequence comes from Trichonephila clavipes, assembly GCA_019973935.1. NCBI lineage: Eukaryota > Metazoa > Arthropoda > Arachnida > Araneae > Nephilidae > Trichonephila > Trichonephila clavipes. The sequence continues at coordinate 143,492 of BMAU01019577.1, forward strand.
TCCTTTTAAATCAATATCAAGTGTCAAAATAAGCGTTTATAATCATCATAAATTAAAGACAATAGAGATTTAGGCAATATAAAGTATATGTAAATTAAATGTAAAGAAGTAGTAAGATAAAAAAATGAGTTGTAAACGATAAAACAGAAGAAATGGTATTACTGTCTTCAGTAAATTAAAGATTCCCTTCAGAGTTTGTCCCAAAACAGAAAGTATCACGTGGAATTGTGTAATATCAAGTATATAGAATTTTTTATACTTGATTTACCTATGGACTGGACAAAGGACATCCATTTCTAATACAGGTAAAAAACACATTTCCCTTAACTTACATTCCTCAAAATTTAAAGTAAAACATCGTACAGAAATACTCGTAGTTAAATGGAAATTAAGGGAAAGGATGAGAGCAAATCATTTGTAAAAATTTTAAACTTGTGCATGCGTTTAATCACACGGGGTATCCAATTTCTGACAATAACTGCAAACACTGGATAACTCCATTCATTCTGTCAACAACGAATTGTGGCAATAACCAGATTGCAGCAAATAGAGATTGTATATCTCTCGGAGACGTCAGTGAGCTGAGTAATAGTTGTAATCGTCTGTAGAGCAAGACTACATCCTGAAACAGTATGATCTCTTTCTATTGATGCGCTCAATTGTCATTCGTGTAGGATGTGATATGAATGTTATTTACAGATGTGTGACAAGATGAACGCAAGATAATCTGAAAAAATGGAGAATCAACGAATACCACAGATGCATAACATATTGTACTGTGAAGTAGTACGCGCCGATTGGCTCGTAAAGGAAGGACTGTTTGAATCATCACGTTACGTTCAAACCCAACTTCCATTATCAGAGGCAGGGCTGTTTTTAATCTACCTGACGCCCTAGGTACTTTAAATTGTTACGCCCCTGCCACACTATTTCCAGAGTACTCCCCCCTTTTTTCTCCCCTTTCCACTTTTTGTTCTCTAGAGATTTTCCTTCAACTCTCTTACTCTTTTTCCTTTCCTTGTTTTTGCTCTTTCGAAAGTTTTTACACTACCTCCCAACTATAAACCACCGTATCTTATGCTGGCAACAAGCAGCATTAGGAAAGGATAGTGTCATGGTTTGACCACTCTTGTTCATTACTTACCTTACGGCATGCCGGACCACCCATTCTCTTGTGAATTACTACAGTAAATTTATGAAATCGTTTGCAATTATAGCATAAATTTTACATTATTGTATGAACTGCTATCAAACTGTTATTTATTATCGCTTTTCTATCTCTTACATTTAGACATCCATATTTTTTGTTTAGTCATTGTACTTGTACAAAAAAGATTTTCTTCCAGTTTTGATCATTGTAAAATCATCAATGACATCATTGTAATCAATTTACGTCGTAATATCATTTTGAGTGCATAGCAACATCAAATTGTTAAGCTTTTCATTTTCCATTGTTCCACGCACATACACACACAAAGAATATATGATTTGCTAGGCGGTGAGGTTCGTTCGCTGTATTTTTATTTTTTCGCACTCCATTTTTTGCGCTCCCAAATATTTTGCATCACGTGCATGTACCTAGCGCGCCTCTAAGCGGAAAAGTGGATCTGATCAGAGGATCCACTTTTCAGCAAACACTTTCTGGCTAGCACGCCATCCAGCCAATGGAATTCTTGTAAATTCTCAATACAGGGCTACATGCTTGTCTTAGTGTCATCGTTATCGCCTTCGGACCAGTAGTATAGGTGAACCTCGTTTGGTTACTAAGAGAATGGTGGAAGTGGATTTATTTATACATTGGCTTTTCGGAATGAAAAAGCCTGACTCTTTGAAAGTATTTGTAATACCAATAATTTATACACACACACACACATTTAATATATATATATACACACATATATATATAGGCGTGTTAGAAGTATGTAATTAAAATGTAATACAAGAGCATTGTGGATACATAATAGCATATAATATTATCAGTGATATTATATGGCTGATACATTAGCAAATTCCAAAATATGAATTTAATAAATTTTATTATTTTATAATTAATGTAAGAAATTTTTAATGGACCAATTTTTATTAAGTTGATGATACTTATGCTTCCTACATAGCAGACTTATGACTGATATTGTCATTGTTGTATCTATTGAAATTTGAAAATTTAAATGAAGAATGTAAATTAATCTGTGCTTGCTTTTGTTCAAAATATTCCCTGAATTTTTTTCTATTAATAAAAAGAAAAATATTCTGTAATTGTATTCACTTATTCTTTTGATGCATAGAATTGATGATTTATGCGATATTAACATTGATTAAATATATTTAATACAAAAAGTTTTAGATTTTTCAAATGAAATTTGTATTTTTTTGGAAAGAAATAATGCGTTATATATTTTTAATAGAAAAGAAGTTAATTATATGTATAATTTATTCCTTTATCACATTTATAAAGCTATAAATTACAATCGATTTATGTATAACATATATTTGAGGAAACTAAGTTCACATGGCAAAAATTGTTTGTGTCTGAAAATATGCAAGTACATTTTACATGTGCTAAATGTAAACTAAGTTACATTTCAAAAATTATAAATTAGTGTTAAATTATCTCGAAAGGAATCCAGGCAATATATCTTTAGTTTTCAAGTCTGTATTACGCTTTTCAGACCTTGTTGCAAACTCTTTCAATTTTAAAATCACCATTCTAGTTATCAGAGTGATCAGTTCATTACGAGAGCTTTGTGTAATAATGACCAGCATTAAACAGATTACAAAGAATCATTTCACGTTGGAACATGTTGTATACTTTTCACTTTGTTCTAAATAAACTATTGTGATGAGATGCATTATCGGGACATTAATCTCTCCTTGTAATGTCTTAATCTCTAACACATTCTATTTGTTTAATACATTTTCGTTAAGAGTACATGTATCATTCCATGAGAGTCAGGAACTGCATAATTAAACTTTTAATCGCATACAACTCGTTACCAGACATGATGCGGGTGCAATTTCATTAAGCTCGTCAGGAGTTTCCTAGGGATTTCGGTTCAATTATAAGTCACGAAAATATTGTTAAACACGTATATGCATTCGTAGCTGTTCGGCTGCCAGTTGAAATGGAAGGATTTCTCGTTGAAGGATTTAGTTGTTAAACGTATTCGGAATACTGAATACAGAATTTTGCTTTAAATTATAGTTCACTTGCAACTAAAACTGATGAGATTCGAGAAAATGAGGAGAATATTGAGAGTTCGATATTAATTTTAGAATCTTTTATATTTTTTTTCACATTTTCAAGTGTCTGATATAATTTTTTTCTGTATGGAAGTCCTGCTTGTAAATAATATAAAATTACTCTCTCTCGGGTATATAAAAATTAGAAAGTTATATTAATTTACGCTACATAATGGAAAAAAATCTATAATTGGCAATTTGTCTTTGCGAAAATTGTTATATATTTTTTTTCTAAAATATTCCGACTAGAGAGAGAGTTACGTAAGCTATTTATTTAAGTTTTATTCACCACATGAGAAGTTCATTTTTCAACATTTCTGCCATAGAACACAAGTTCGAATATACCAATGGAAAAATTTATATATTACAATTTTCCTTTTTAAAAATTGTTATATATTTTTTCTTAAAATATTCCATATAGATACATAAACTACTCATTAAAGTTTTCTTCACCTCATTTGAAGTTTATTTTTCCTAATATTTCTGCCATAGAATACAGATACGAATGTACCAATGAGAAAATTTTATGATTGACAATTTGCTTATGCAAAAATTGTTATATGTATATATATATATATATATATATATATATATATATATATATATATATATATTGTAGATATTCTCATAGATATATAAGCCAAATACCGAAACAAATGATTATTTTATGCTTTTAATTATTTATATGTTAACTTTAAGCTTCTATGAGTTTTATTCACTATATTTGAAGTTTATTTTCTCTAATAATTCAGCAAAAGAATACAAAAAAAGTATTACCTTTGCAAAGCTTTACAAAATAATAAAAAAAATATATTATTTAACTAGGATCTCTTCCAAGAAAGAAACACACTTAAAAACTATTTACTTTTTAAAAACAAATGTTTCGTATCTTCCAGTTTTTATACCGTTTGAAAAGATTCATAGTTTAAAAAATCAAAAAGCGTAAAACGACATGATACTGAAATTTGAAAGGAAATTGAATCTTAATCACTTTGAAGTAAAGATATATATTTTGAAACTTTAAATAAAATTTATATACTACGCATGTTCTTATTCAAATAAAAAGTAGCACTTTTCAATATCTTTAGAAAATGTGTTTTTTCTACAAAAATCCCCTCTTAAAATCCACTTTTTTTTCCTTTTTTTATTTCATTATAAATCACATAAGAGCCTTTTTCTCTTAAATATAAAACAAACAAAAAAAACATGGGGTTTTTATTCTATTTTTAAATGATTTTCCTTTTTTTCAGTTTTTGTTGAATAAGAAAAACTTCAGTTGGAGAGAAATAATATTATTTGATTTCTAAAAGTATTGCTGAATATTTTTATTAGTTTCCTTATAAGAGAAACGACAAATATTTATGGGTTTTTATTTCAATGGAAGAATTTAATTACTCAGTTCTTACGGAAAAGACATAATAAAAGCTCTGCTTAAATGGACGGAAATCTTTAAAGTACTGATGTTTTTTTTCGAAAGTGATTAAGATTTAATTTACAAAGAAAAACATTAACGGGTTTTTTAATGGATTTTGAGTTCAGAATCAAATGAATAAATAACATAATAACTTATAGTTTAAAAAGACAGAGTCTACTGTTCCTAAAATAAAATTTTCATTGAAATATTTGTTTTAGGCATTCTGAGTTTCTTCATAAACTTTTAGTTCATCGATTATCTTTTATAATTATTAATATTTTTTTAGCTAAATGATTAAAAAAGAAGAAAAATGCGCTAAATAATAGAGCATAGAAATTTGACATTTGGACACTAAGTAAAATAGAGTACAAAAACAAATTATTTTAAATGTTCCATTCTTAAAACAATTCTAAAAAGAAAATAAAGTACTTTGATTGTGATTCATATACTTTTAAGTTTTAGGGAATACAAGAAACGTTTATAAATTTAAAGAAAATTTAGAAAATATCCTGCATAAAAAACTTATGCTGATAAACAAATACATAAAATGCTAAATTTTCAGTCTTCATTTTAAGATATCTTTGATCTCTTAAGATATGAGGGATCTCACAGGTACAGACATCCTCAAGATACTAAAATGACTTTACCTTTCTCATCAGATCCAGTTCCAGTGGATTTCGTCCCATGTCAACATTGCTGGGAACGAAATAGCGGACAGCTTAGCCAGGGCTGGTGATGGCGAAACTACAACGCCTGCAGCTCATCTTACTTATTTTGAGCTATATTCAAAGTATAAAGCAAAGAATAAGACTATTTGGATAATCCCACCGGTGCACCCATGGTATTAGAGCAAATGCCCTGGCGGCTACTTGGTTCGGGGCAGCAGTAGACTAGATCAAACTGCGCCTACTCGTTTCCTTAATAGTCATCTGACGTCATTGACTTTTGTCGATGGCATTAAACACTTCGAAATATGCACTAAGTGTTCTTCTGCTTAGGCCTTCCCTGGACACATTTTATCTTGCTTGTGGCTTACTAGGCAGGATATGGTTCACGATCCCCTATTGCTTTTGGACTTCTTCAGGATAAATGGACTCATGGGCCTGATCTAGCTCTGCTGATCTCGGGGAAGAGAAATAACAACAGATATCTTTTTTTGCAAAAAAAATATGTATGTTTAATATAACATTTATTTACTTTCGTAAACCATTAAACTAACTCATAAAACATTGCACTAGTGCAGTCCATCTCACAGTTTCAATGTCGTCGACCCAATTTTCAATCAAAATTTTCATCGCGCCCCCTCCATACAAGAACAATGAATAGAATTCAATAATAACGTACTTTAAAGCTAAAGCTACAATCAACTTTAACTATAAACGGTATAAATGATCATGATATAAGTATTAAATTTTGTATATACTTTTGTACAAGCCCATGGGGCACTAGTAATTTTTAAACGTCTTCCTAACTTAGTATTGTTAAATTAATTATCAAATACATTGCACAGTATTGACGCATTTATACTATATCATTAATTGTATAAATGTGTAAATTTTATTTTCTCGGTATGTATATTGTTTTGATTCATTTTAGTAAATTAATAATTTTTTTAAAACTTTTTATTTTCGACTTTTCGATATGCTCATGCTCAGCTAGGATTATCACACCCAATAGTTCGAGAAACTATTCGCTAGAGAAAATTATTTAATAAATGTTCTTTATGGATGTTGAAATGTTATGGTAAAATTTCGAGATAAAGGAGGAAACTCATCTTAACACTAGAAAAAGTGAAATTTAGTATATACCTATATTGCCCAAAAGCAGTCAGAATGACTGCATTGTAAAAGAATATCTATTGTGTTAATAAATTTGTTTGATATTGATTTTTAATATTCTTTGTATCATTTATAGTCATACAACAGGTTATTAATAAATATTAACAATCATAAAAATTTGATTCACTTGGGAAAAAAATGTACTCTAAAAATGTCGAAGAAATTGTGTCATTATATACGTATTTTTTTTTCTAATTGGAACTAAAAAGCAGTCAAAATGACTTCCTTGGGCCATGACATAGTTTTTTAATGCTTTTATTTTTAATAATTGTTCTTGATATGCACAACTAAAAGGATTCTTACAAATCAGTACACCCTTTACATATTTAATTCTGGATTCATAACCCTGTTTATACATGAAGAAATGTTGTCAATTCCGTGTTTTATCGTTCATCAATTTAACCAAATCAAAAGACTTCAGTAATTCAAAAACTATTGTCAAATGCTGTTATTGTAATTATTATTAAGTTCAAACATATGAGGAGACTGTTTCTACCAATAATTGTGTATCGTGGCATTTGGAGACGTCTTTTTATTTAAGGGGACTTGGTACCCTTTGAGCAAACTTCTTTATTTACGTATTTAAAAATTATATTTTAGCATTTATGCAATGTTTCTATTCAAGAAAATGTTACCAGATGAAAATTTTCATATATTATTCACACAATTTTAAAAATTTTAATTTTTTGAAGAAAATTGGGAAAATTTTAAAATCCTACTCCTTTAGTAAAAATTAATTTTTTGACATGAAATTTTTTTATAATATTCTTATGGAAGTTCTAATTAACTTTAGGGATCGATTTTAGAATAACTTCATTCGTTTTCGAGAAAAAAAATAAAATGTTGATATACAGGCTAAAAATCAACGAAAAAGCCAACATGTCTTACATTTTATTTACTTTTTAAAAAATTATTCAGTTTATAGCAAAATGGATCCCTAAATTTATTACATGCTTTATTTTTAACACGCAGAGAAAAAATAAAAGTGATTGGTAAATAATTGTCGAAGGAGTAGCATTTTGAATGCACTAAGGTTTCGAAAAACACAAACTAAGAAAAACCAGTTTAAAGTTTATAATTCTGAACAAAATAATTATTATAAGCTTAATTAAACTTAAAATACCACTTTAAGATATTATTTATACGTTTTTCTTTAAAATAATTGCATTTTCATATGTTTTCAACCCACACATTTTTATAAATGATCGACTTTTAGAGAGTACTAATTGCACAAGAAAATTCAAGAAAAACGTTAATTTTTTTTTTTCTGTCACGACAGAACTTTTAGCTGTTTTTCTTCTTATAATATTAAAGTATTACATTTGTAAGGAAAATATATCAGGAATAAGAGCTGAAATTATAAAATTATTAATATAAAATGCCTTAATTTAAAAACTTTACATTTCACGAGGAAGAAAAATTACGTTATTGGATTGCCTCGGAAATATTCTACTTTTAATACTACACATTCTTTTTTATAGTTATTATTTCTATTTAGAAAATAGATTTTTTTTATCATAACGCATTTTTTAGCTCTTTTTCTTAAAAAGGGGGTGTGGCTGAATTGCCTAATTTGTTTTCAAATGAAGTTTTATTCAATTCTAACTTTCCGACATGCACAAGTGATATATCAATCGAGATATAATAATGCAAAGAATAAGATTAAATGAAAATAAAAAAAAACGATAGATTTGTGATTTTTAGGGTACCAATTCCTCTTAAAGAAATTGGTAGACGATTTAGTAAAAAAATACACAATGTTAGTTTTTATGAGACTCGATTTTTAGATAAAAAGTTTTTAATTATTGAAAAAATTAACTTCGATATATACCTCATCTAAAAAAACACCTTTTCAAATATCAGGGAAGTTACGGATTTTTTCTTACACTTGTTAGATAACTTTATATTCTGTGCAAAATGTTCTGCGATCAATAATGAATAGAGATACCATCAGTCACACACACACATAATAGATCAATAATTTACATATCGCTAGAAACTTTTTGAAATTGATTCACTATATTAGTTTAAAAGAAGAGCAAAATAATTATTTACCTCATGTTTGTTTGTATTTAGAGTGACTGGCATGTACTGGTCATTAAAATTAGTAAAAAAATACACTTTAGTGATCCCTCAAATTTACTTGAGATTTTTTTACCTTTAATATGATTCTCAGGTATAACTGAGAATTACAACCCATTTTTTTATTATTGCACCAGATTATGTACTAAATGTTTCTAAGGAAACAAAAAATTAAATACACAAATTTTTACAAATAGTTAAATTATTAATTAAATGTTGAAATCAGATCATGCAAAAAAAAAACTCAAGTAAGTTAATAGCATATATCATATGCTACTAGATTTGATGTAACTTAATCTTTATCTCCTTTAAAAATGCATGACTCCCTTAATATATATCTGATTTTTTTTCTTTTCAATAAAAAAATCCATTCCTTTTATAGAAGAATTCTAGTACATATAATGCTCCAGATATCTCTAAGTTGACCAAGAACTTCCTTGAAAATTGTATTGGGAACCTGAGTCCGCATTAGTGTAAGAGACAACCGAAGAAAGAGACATATCTGAAACTTAACAATCTCATTCAATTAAACAAAAAGTCCTGTATTATCGGAAATAAATAATGAGAGTAAATTAGCCGTAATTATAATTAATAATAATTATAAATATTCAACATGAATATTTGAAGAAATGCAAAAGCACGGTTTATCAATTCTGGACACTGATAACAAGCTTCGAGTTTTATGGAAAGATACGCTGATGGTCTAATATGTAATTCACTCAGGTATAATTCAAACTCTAGCTCTAACAACAAATAAATTATTTTCTTTACAAATCTCTTAACTTTAAATAGCAACTTTCATTTATATAAATCACGGTTCCCTTACATAAAATAGGCTTTCAAAACATAAAACAATTAGTATGTAGAAGCAAATGAATAGAACACGTAACCATTTGTCAGGTATCATTTTGTTACATACGCTAATTATTTGCGCCAATTTTGTTAATATACAATGCAGCATATACATAAATAAAACAGTTAATGTTGATATCTAATGTAAAAAAATGAAAAAAAAAGAGTTTTTCTATATTGCACATTAATATAGGTCCACCGAAATTGATAACATATTAGAACACCATTTTTACGATGACACTAAATTTCTCCTTTCAATACTCTTAGAAGGACTTTCGAGTATAGATTTACCTAAATTGTTTTATGCGTGTGTAAAGGTTTTCTACTCTTCATAAATAAATGAGATGTCTCAAGTTATTTGCATGTATTCATGAGCTAATAATCTTCAAACATTTTTCCATGAGTCTAGGCCTGTGAAAGAGGCTGGCCAGTTCATTAAATCAACTACGTTAGCTCCTAAGCACTATTGGGTGCTACCAAGCTATAAATAGAAGCATTCTCTTGCTAACACATATAATAATTGCAATGAAGTTTTCGTGAATAAGGTAAAAGTTTATGTTCAACACAAATTGCGATGCTATCCTAACAACTTTACATGAGATGCTACAGGGAGGATCCCTCAAGCAGTAGAATATCTCTAGTCCAGGGGTGGTGATCCATTGGCACGCGGGCCGTTCATGGTACGCGACACAATATTTTGGGCACTCCAGCGATCAAAATAGTTTGCATTTTATTTAAAAATAACGAAGTTCACTATGAAGTATTACGAACAAATGCGAGTGATTGGTTATGGGGTGGCGGGGCGCACAATCGTTTGTTATTGTAATGCCTTAGTTACGTCGTGGACTACAATTGCAAAGTTTGTCTACGCATATCATAATCGATTTCATTGACACAACTGCCTTTTAAAGTTTATTTGTATTACATTTATGATTTTTGTTTGTTAACATGGCTAGTTCAGCGAAAAAATATTAAAAGGGCAAGGTAGTAAGTGTAACAGAGAATTTCAAATTTGGTGAAACTAGAAATATATTAGTAAAGGCGACAAAAAGGTGTGTGTTTTATGTTCTGGAATAGTGGTATGCAGAACATCGTCTGCGAAACGGCATTTCGAAACACATCGCAAATCCACTTGTCAAAAAAGTGAACCACATCAAAAATAATTAATTGCTTAAAAACCGATTGGCAGTTGACTCCTTTTTAACATGCAATCTTCTAAAAGTAATATCTTACAATCCTAACACAAGTTATTTGTCATCCACATACAAACAATCTGCAACAACAGAAGTCACACTAATGTTACTTTAATTTGAATTATACGTATAACTAAAACATTTACAAATATACAGTGCAAAAGGAATTTTTTCGTAGTAAATAAAGAGTTCTGTGTGTTCTTAGTATTTAGATTTATTATTTTCCCAATAATCACAAGTCAAAATTATTTGGTGGCACGTCTGTACCTCATTAAACACTTCTTTAGAAAAAATTGCACGTAGATCCATAAAAGATCGCCACACCTGCTCTAGTCTATGTGATTTTCTCCCCAAACTTTATTTGAAAAATTGTTTTTGTCCGTTCTTAAATAGTGCCAGAATGAACTATTAAATCCAGATTAAACTCTTTCTTTACTGAACACAACCTGCAACCAAAAAAATTAATGAAGCTATCAGAAGTATATGAAAAAGTTATAACGAACGGTGGGAAAAAACTTAACCTACTCTGATTAGTTAGCATATTTTTTGTGGCAAACTTTTTCGAAATTGTATTCAAATACGCCACAATCTCAGAGATGTAACAATAAAGACGTCTGATCATTCCTGATGATACTTGGATTACATTTTTTTTTCTTATCTCATTTGAGGATTGCATCGAATTTACTCCTCGAATGATTCGACGTTTTTCTTTTGAAGAAACATCAGACATATCAGATATTTAATTGTTCTATAAGTTACCTTATTCTTAAGAAGATTTAAAATTATGCAGTACGAGATGGCTTTATTTAACGCACTATTTCAGTAGTTCCATTTCCACTGTTATTTTAAACTTCAATGAAATATTTTCCACATTCTAAAAACTGTAAGCTACGCAGCATAGTTGAAAATTTCCGAATTAAATTTAATTATCTACATGACGTTTTAACAGTAAAATGAAAAGAGAGTGTATAGTGTATAACATTACGTGTACTTAAGCGATCACCAAGGTTCAAAAACATTGTCGATCTTTTATTTTGTATATCCACTCATCTGATCAAATGATTTTTCCAACTTGTGCAAATAATGTTTGTAAAATTTATTTTAACCTAAGAATTTTAGAGTATTCATATTGGACCCGTAATATAGAGAGTAGTATATATATAGAGTGAGAGAGATCTAAGCGAGATAGTTAGATATAGATATAAATGCATATATATATATATATATATATATATATATATATACATAAAGAAAATTTTCATTTTTGATTTTTCTGTTAAATACATACAGATATCTACTAATTTCAAAATCTGAGAGTATTAAAATAATAAGTTTAAAAAATGAAAAAAAGCTTTTATGTATTAATTAATAAAACATAGTTATAGAATACAGATATAGATATGGTAATATTTTCATCACATTTCTGAAAAATTATTTATATATTTTACCATAATTTCTTTTTCTCTTTCTAAAATAATTTTACGCTTCGCATTTGGAATAATTTCATAGCCCATTTACAAGAGTCACTAAGATTCTCTAAGAGAGTTAATTTATATTCTATAAATTTTATAATGTAATAGCTTTAAAACATACTCCTGAAAACCAAATGAACTTTAAAAATAGTAATATGTGTTTACAATTATAGCTATTAAAATACTAAGTACAATTGTGTGTATTTAATTCGCTTTTCATTCAATATTATTAAGCAAATTTTTAAACATTATAATGCATTTTTTCTATTCAGTATTATTAGTTCACTCTCTCCCTATATATATATATATGTGTGTGTGTGTGTGTGTAATCCATTTCCTTTTAATTAACTCTTTTAATAATATTCAAATAATCTTTTAATTATTTGGTTCGAGAATAACACCCTGATTTTAATCGTAATCGACTAATAATATTACATCATAAATCCCTTTCCCGCCCCTTGTAACCAATCAGAGCTCTTATTACAAAAATGTCACGTGGTTTTCAACGTCAGGTATAAAAGAGGATGTCTCTGCAACGTTTCTCTGTAGCCGAATGCAGCGCGTTCTGCGTGTGTCTTTGTCTGTGCTGTGTCGTCCATGTTTGCTTCTTGTATGTGTAATGCCACCCCTACTGGATCTTTATGTGATTCTGGATGTGAATAAAAAGGAATTTCGATTTCCATGAGTGCCTCATCGATACTAATCTACTCGACCAAGCTCCACGTAACACAATCACTCACCACCGGTCACGCCATATCTTTAGTTCGCTACAGTAAGAACATCCACTCGCCACGTCTTGCAATTAGTTTAACAAGTCTCCAGAAATATATATATATATGTAAGTATATACATCTTTTAATTAATAATAGTCCAACATCATATATAGAAATGAAAATCGTTTTCTGTGTCCCTGTAGCGCAATGGATGACGCTTTGGACTTCTAATCGAAAGGTCGTGGGTTCGAATCCCACTTGGGATAGCCTAATTACTGAGAATGATATTTATTTTCAATATACTATTTTATTAGAATAATTAAATTTAATTAATGAAAAAAGCTACAAACAAACAAAAATACTCCAACACCCTATATAGAAAAGAAAATTGCAAGGAAAATCGCTTTCTATTTCGTCACTTAATATTTTGATTCTGTCACATGTATATACATTATATTAAGGTATCCGACTACATTCGGAACCGTGATTTTAAAAAAAGCGCATAAATGGATTATTTTCATGATATTTAGTGTCACTTAGATTAGAATACATGTATAAAATTGTTGTAAGGACATTTTGACAAAAAAAAGTTATTTAAATACAATAGTTTGGCAAAAAATTAACTTAGAATTATCTTTTTTCCAAATGTTCTCTTTTTATAAAAAAATATTTCCAAAATAATAATATTCCGCTTCCAAAAATTAAAGACTTCTCCAGAGAGTCTGAACTATGATTTTTGAAAAATTCACATTATTCTTAGATTTAGCACCAATTGAAATAATAATCGGTGTTTTTTCTTAAAATTGCTTCCCTTGCTTGTCGTAAAATATGGATAAACCCACTTCTAAGTTATATATTTCAAAAATTCTAGTTGAGCCTCTGTAGAGAGCTCTGAGCGATATACAGGCAAAATATTATTATAATAGAAGCATTTTTCACAAAAGGAGAATATTTTGAAAATTGGTCATTCTATGTTATTTTTTTGTCAAAATATAGTACTTAAAATAGTTTTTTATTGTACTACTATTCTTAAAACAATTTTCTATACATTTTCTAATCTAAGTGACACTAAATATCATAAAAATTATCCATTTACATGCTTTTGCAAAATCACGGTTCCGAACGAAGTCGGATACCTTAATTGTAACTATTTTATATAAAGTAACTAAAATAATTTTTTTTTGTTGGACTAGTTAGAAATTGATATATTTTTTATATTACTTTTTCTTATTTACTCTACTGATTTTTAAATTCTATTTACATGTGACAATTCTTTTGTTACTCTCAAAACTTTAATCTCTATTTAATATATCGCTTTGTTCTCTTCAGTAAAGGTCTTTGTATGATTATGAGGAGTGTGTTAACGAGATAATATGCAACCATTTTAATTTAGAAAGGGTTCTACATTTTGTTTTAAATAATCCATCGTGACATAATGTTTAATCAAACATTTGTTTCGCGCAGAACATCTTCCTAAGCATATGCTTTATTTGTTTAGAGAACATCAGATACTGGATAATTACACTTTTAGCAGAACACAACTCTCTACAGGATTTGAGATGTGGACGCAATTTCATTAAGCTCGTCATGGGCCTTGCCAAGGATTTCAATGCTATTACGAATGACATAAATATTTTAACAGAACACACAAACTAGACTATTCAGTTGTCAGTTGAAATGAAACGAACCATGATTTCGAGGATTCCTTCGTTAACGATGCATTTACTTTTACAACTATGATTGTCCCAACTTTCAGTGGGATTTATAGATGAAATTTGATACAACTTCTAAATCCCATTAGGATTTTACTATCTTTATTTTCAAAACTGAAGTTTGTGAATTGTTTTGTTTTAATTTTGAAAATTTGTATTTATAGGAGACTATTTGGGCTACATACCAAAATAGTTTGGTACTGTTGGTTTTTCTATTTGTGCGAGGTAAATTGTTTGAGGCTTCTATCAACATTATTGAAACAGAAAAGAAAACTCACATCGCAAGAATTTAACTTTATAGATGCAGTGACTCAAGTAACACCAAACCCGAAACTCTGAGTCCTACAATCAACAATAATAGAGTATAATTAATATATATTTTTTTTATTTTACAATTATTTAAACATTAATTCAAAAAAATTTATTCAAGCAGTTAGAAATATATTGATAATTACCTTTTTATGACAGATAAAAAAAGCGTGTCTTCGTTGTATTTGAAAACAAACCTCGATTTGCCAGTTGGAAGTAAATAATGGACTGCAACCGTTGACTGTTGATAAAAACTCATACTTTATATTTTCAGCAAACCCTCTCAATCTTTAGATTCGGGATTTTCTTAAACACGACTTTTCCAGAAGCAAACATGTATAAGAATATCTATTCCGGACAATCGTGAGGATTATGTCTTAAAGGGATAAAGTGCAGAGTTTATTTTACAACATGATTCATCCAACTGCTAGTAATGCTTATGTTGTTTTTATGCGTATCAATTCATATTGTATTCAAGACAAGATTTTAAAAAGAACTTTCTAAAGAAACATGGAACGCATTTTAAAGAAAATCATAGAAAAATAAGGTAAGAAATTATGTTAGTAACAATAAACAAACATTTACTACCTGCAAAAGGCGAAGCATATGTATGACTATGGAATGAAATACCTCTAAGTAATGTGGACTGAAGAAAGGTAATCAAAACTCAGATGTGTATTTACAAGGCATTTCTTGTCAATAACATGTAGGGGGTGCGTAGCTAAGTGGTCAAGGTATCGGATCATGGCAGGCATGTCATGAGTTCAAGCCAATTACCACTAAAGGCCCACCGTGTAGGGGAGTGATGCATGTTAAATCTTTCGATATCTCCAAAGTCCTCCCGTTGCTGTGGCAGTTATTAGGGTTAAGCATTACTTTATGGATCCACCTTCCCCATACAGCAGAAAATTTCGATATAATGGAAAAATACAGAGCCTATTTCTAACACACAGGAATTATAAACCAGAAAGTAAAATAAAATGAAATCATGAAAAGAGAGCAATATAATTTCTCTCATAAAGTAATGAATATTAAGAAAAAATTAGGATAAAAACTTTCATGTAAAAATGAAAAGTCATAAGTAAATGGGAAGACAAACATCTTATGCAAATATCCCTATATGATTGAGTATTGGGTCGCAAATTGTAAAAGTTTGAGAAGCACTGATCTAATATACATAATTATTTCGGTAAAAATTTACCTCTATTTTACTTTCGTGTAATTATTTTGACACTTTTTACACAGTTCTTATAAAAAAAAGGCTTTATTTGTTTTAAGCACTTTCTTGCAATTTGATTGAGGAAAGGCGTACATATTTTACAGTTACTTAAACGCGATTTATTTTATTCAATGAAGTTTTTCCAAAGAACTTCTAAAAGCTAAATTATTGTGACGAAGATAAGAGCTCTCAGAAAAGAGTTAAAAGAAAAGAAATAAATTCATTGGTATATATTCATTTCTCTCAATGAAAAGTAACCTTAATGGAAATATAAAAATGGAATAATAGCCATGTGAAATTCTTTTTAGAAAGTAAATTCTGGTTTCTTTCATATATGAGATTATGTTACTTGGATATGTAATTGCAGAACTGTCTTTTTTATTTAAAAGAAACCATCTTTCGAAAAGATTGATCAGTTAGGAAACAGTTAAAAAGATAAATGAATATTTCTTCTATTTATCTTTGTATGTCAAAAGAAGTAGCGAAAGAGAAATCTAAAATAAAAATACCTTCCGCACACACATTCCTTTATATATTTTGTAACTTTCTTTTAAATGATATTGAAATCTTCTTACTTCTCAAAATATGTTTGTATAAAAAAACTTTATGAACGTGCGCGTACAAGTTATGTTTCAGTAGAACTAAATAGAGTTGGTTGCTCGCATAAGTAAGTGCAACCAAGCGTAGCCATTATAAGCGTAGCAAACGATAACAATTTAAGAAATCGATTTAAGAATAAATATGTATAAAATTCTAGAATTCCAGCTTCCATATTTTTTTTATTCAGTAACAAATCCCGGTGTATTTCAAGTGATTCAATTTGTAAATGTTCCTTGACAATTACAATATCGATACATAGTGGTGAAATAAAATGACGAAATTTAAAGTCACATTTTTAAAATCAGAAAAATTTTTATTGGATTCCATTTTTAACAATTTAATGTAATGAGCATGTTATGTACGTTTTAATTTAGGTGTATTCGTCAGTAGGTATTGACAGTTTTCAAAATGAGGCATATTTTTGTTTTTTGTTTTTGCAAAAGTTAAACGTTTTGTTTGAAAGCATGAATATTATCCAATAGAGTTGTAACAACTTGACTTTTGATTTGAGGTTTAAGATTAAGTTGATTAAGACTACTTGTAATATCAATTGAGAAAACCAGGTTCTTTAACTATTACTAGATTCATTATATTTTTTTCAAAGAAAATAATTATTTAATCGAGAAGTTTGGCGAATTATTTTTAAGACTCAAACTTCATACACTATATCTTCTAGAAATGAAGTAAATATACCAAAATAAAATATATGTGATCGAATATAATTTAAAATTTTAATAACTATTTTTAAAACTCCCAAGTTTTAATTGTTATTTAAAACCTAGAAGCACAATACTTGCTAATTAATAATACAATGAAAATTTTAAAAACTATATTACCATACTGTTTGTACGTTTTTTTAATCATAGCAACTTCAGTAATACCGGTCATGGTAGTTGCACTGTCAGTTAGTGCATTTTTTAAAAGTATCTGCAGAATGCGTATTAAACATATGGGTTCTGCGTCATAAATATTGGATAGTGAGGAAAGTTTTCCGCACCAAAACACCTAAATAAATTTAGTAAAAAAACATTAAAGCAGTAATGTAATATTGATTACATTAATGTGGAAAGCAATTACCTCTCAAATCTATGATTTTTCAGCCAACATTTTGGTAGGTTTTCCCAGCCTTATAGTCCCAGAAACTTGATGGTCATGAGTCCCAAAACAGAACACGTTCGATTCGGTCGTCATGTGCTGAATAGAAAATAACACCAGGAAGATGTAGCTGTAAGAGTCAAAAATGTAGAAGTCCGAAGGAGCAATGCTATAGATATATACTGGGTGTGGCAGGGTTCAGTCAGTGAATTCTGGCACGTTACTTTCTTGGGTCAGAATTCAGCTCGAAATAACGTCTTGATAACATTTTTAATACCGACTAGCATCTCGCTGTACATCTTACTGTCGATGATTTTACCTTTTCAAAGAGATGCTTTGTGGGTAATATTATCGCAACCCTATCAGAAACTACGTATGATATTTTTGTTATGGTATCCCAATACGTTCGGAACCATGATTTTGCAAAAGCGTGTAAATGGATAATATTTTTGATGTTTAGTGTCATTTAAACTAGGAAATGTATATAAAATTGTTTTAAGAATAGTATTACAATAAAAAATTATTTAAGTACAATATTTTAAGAAAAATGAACATAGAATGACCCATTTTCAAAATTCTCTCCTTTCGTGAAAATTGCTTTTATATATATTATAATAATACTTTGCCTTTCTATAGTTCAGATCTCTCTGCAGAGGCTCAACTAGAATTTTTGAAATATATAACTTAGAAGTTGGTTTTTATCCATGTTTTACGACAACAGAGGGGATAAATTTTAAGAAAAAAAAACGCCGATAATTATTCCAATTGGTTGTAACTCTGAAAATAATGTATTTTTTTCAAAAATCATAGTTGAACCTCTGTACAGATGTCTGAACTATATACAGGCAAAATATTATTATAATAGAAGCATTTTTTACAAAAGGAGAACATTTTGAAAAAAGCTTATTCTAAGTTAATATTTTGCCAAAATATTTTATTGAAATATTTTTTTTTGTCAAAATGTCCTTAAATAAATTTATACATGTATTCTAACCTGAATGACAATAAATAGCCTGAAAATTACATATTTATGCGCTTTTTTAAAATTACGATTCCAAACGTTGTCGGATACCTTAATAATATTCCACGTAGTGACTTTACTGACAGGCTCACAAGGCCAACCGCAACCCCCTTTGCATCTTGAGTTTTTGAAGTAAATCTACATTTCATCAAACGCTACAATCCAATCTATAATGTTGGCCTTGTTTGAGCATCTTATTGCAAGACTGAACATTTCTGTCATTTCTTTAAGTCATTTCATGAAGCTCATTGATTGAATTTGTATGTCAAGTTTATGCGTTGCATAACGTTACTATAACAGAAATAGCAATGACATCAAACTCCTTCCGTTGCTGAATGCAAATTTCTTCCACAAGTTCTGACAGGTGGTCCTCATTAACTTTAGAAGGCTGACCAGAATACTCTGCTTGTTGAATGTTTTGGTTCTTGTTTTTGAATTTTAGCTACCAAATATTTACAGTGTCATATGATACAACAGTTGTACCTAGGAATTGCAATACCCGTATACCGGGATACCGGATACCAGTATTTTAAGCCATTTGTACAAATTTGTAACACTGGTATTCACAAGTTTAAATACTTTTTTTTCTGTATTTACTAGAAACTCTCCAATATATGTTCAAGAATCGCCAATTTAGCAAAATAGTACACATTTTTGTTCTTATGTCTGCCTAACGGACGAAATTATTTAGCCTGTGAGTACAAAGTTGCATCGTACAATCAAGAGAAGTGATAAAATCAAGAGAGTTATGTGACTCATTCAAGGAGAAGGATATAACTATCCTATTACAGCTCAGATTGATCTACACACGAGGGAGAATTCGTAGTCTGATTACCGTATCTGTAAAAATAAGGTTGTAGTTGTGAAGAAAGTGCGTAATATTTCGATATTTTTTAAGTTGGTAAGTTTTCTATTCGAACTATATTTAGATATCATAGAATACAATTGTTGCATTATGCTTTATAAGATCACATTTCAAAAATTTGTAATAGCACCATAGATTGAATAGTGATATTTACACCTTTTATGATTTAAACAAATGAGAGGCTCATTTTTTCTTTTTTGTGATTCTTTATATATTGTTATATTTTATAAGTTACAAATTATTTTGTGATATTTACATACTCTAATAAAACAGGCAAATATAAAACAAAGAAACACCTGTTTTCTTTCTTTTTCTAAAATTTCTACTACTGCTTTTAAAACCGGTATCCCGATATTTAGATCTAAAAAATACCGAATACTTGTATTGCACTTTTGGCCCAATATTGCAATCACTAGTGGTACCTAAAACTGTGCACATGTTTGGGTGACATTATGTAGCTGATTTTTTGAGGTAGAAGTGGATATAAATTATTGTTCTAATCTGTTAGTGTTACAGTTCCAATTTTAGACACCATGTACATAATGATCATGATATTTCCTACATTGTATTTTAAAGCAAGTTTCGTTCTCTCAAATACCAAAACTCCTCTGATAAAATATGAGTAAACACTCTTTGAGCTTTGAGTGAACTGTTTGCACAGATGATATTAGAGGTGGTTAGAAACTTTCGTTACGATCAAATAGCATTAATCTGTTTTATTTTTATTAAGATCAGAAGATTGCGTAGATCACACGTTACGAATAAACTCTTTCGCTTGATCATAAGCAAAATTGCTTGTTACTTTCAAGTGTTAAAATTATATCCTGAAAACAATTGTAGAAAATACAATAAATGTTAGTATTTATTACCATTTAAAAAGATTATAAGGCACGTTTTATATAATATTTGATGGAATCATACACTTCATCAAATAATACAGTTATTGAAATATTATGTGCAACTGAAATTGCGGGTAAAATAAAATATTTTGTGAAATTGAAAAATTATTTATATTTTTTTATTTAAACTTATTTCTTTTCCATTTTGATTCTACTCTTTAAATCAGCGCCTTCTAATATTTATTTCGAAAACCATCTTTCATAATTGAATTGAATTCTAAGATTTTATGAGTTCCAATAGATTAAAAAGTATTAAATGAGGGGGAAAATGCATTAAATTTAATCTGCACGGTTTCATTTAATGGACAGATTCTTAATAGCGTGGGTAAGGAAATAACAGGAAAAGCTTTTAAATCAAAATTACCAAGATTCTCGTACAAAAACCTGACTTATTTCTACTATTTCTTTGCGAGATTTTGAACATTAAATTGATTTTAAATTAAATATTTCATTATTTCTTTTCAGAGCTCAAATCGAAATCTTTTCAGGGTGAAAAAAATATTAAAGTTTTAAAGGCCTTTTGCATTTAATCGAAGATATTATTCGTTTCTTTCTGAAGAGTTTAATGATTAAATTACGAATTCAAAATAAAAACTCATAAAGTTAATGTATGTTTGCTTAGCTAGGAACGAAAAAAAAGACAAATAATATTTTTTGCTGACTCGGTATTGTTATTACTCCAAGAATTAAAGTTTACTCAATCATTGGAATAAAGATAATTTGAAAAGCTAATACCATGTACATATAAAAAAAATCATCTTAGTACTATAATTTTTTTTCCGTCAGCACTTAAGAGGCGTAATAAATATTTCCATGTATTTTAATCAAATGGTGGGATGAATTCAAAAGATTTTATTTTAAAGAGGAAAAAATTGTGCTTATTTAGTATATTTAATAATGTGTTTTTTCTTTCAAACGCGAATTTTTGATCAAATTATTTTAAATGAAAGGTGATTAAGATTTCAGCTTTATTGAAAATTTACACTTTTTTTGTTTAAAAATATGGATGTTTTAATCGGAAGGCTCCAAAAGAACCAATTAAAACTTTATTATTCAAATTGTTATAAAAAATTTCAGTTTCAAACTCAAAGTTAAGAAAGTTCAAAAATTTTAATTAAATATTTGTTTTTAGTTTGCAGCAATAAAATATTCATATAATCCAGGTATTTGGAAGAATTTTTAGAAAAAATAATCAGTGGAAAACAAATTTGTTTTATAGTCAAAGAAAAAATTACTTCATGTTAAATGAGTGAGAGAGATGCCTGTATTAATTTTATCTTTACATAAGAACACTACTTTTTTAATAATCTCATTTCTATCAAATATTTTGAAGAAAAAACGTTATCAAAGAGTAATTATAAACATTTGATAAGTGATTTGATAGAAAAGTTTAAAAAAAAACATTCACACAGATGTGCTAGACGTTTTTCACAATGATTTCAAATTGTGACACCGAATTGTACATCGAGATAAGCCTGTCAAAAAACTCTTGAGTCATTTTTTATTGAAATTTAAGGGGTTTATTATGTTCCAGTTAAAATATGCTATTTTGTGCCTTAAGCTATTTTGAGATTTTTAACCTTTAAATTATTTATTACTATAGGATATCTTGGTTTCTTCAAGTAATAAAATGCAAAGGAATCTTACAGTTATAATATCTGAATTTATATACGAAATTGTTCTTATGAATAACAATATATATACAGGGTGTGTATTTTAAGTAATGAGAATAAGTCCACCAAAAAATAATTTATTAGAGATATCACTAATCCTCAAAATATGCTCCTTGAGCATGAACACACTTCTGCAGGTGACGTTTTCATGCTTCGTACGCTCCCTGGAAGTCACTAACCGAAACATCCTTCAGTGCATGCGTGCAAGATCTTTTGACATCATCCAGAGTCCCGTGGTGGCACCCTTTGAGGGCGGTTTTAACCTAGGGGAAGAGGAAAAATTCTGCTGGGGAAGGTCGGTGCTGTAAGGAGGCTGTGGAATTGTTACGATGTCATTTTTTGTCAAGTGCTTGGTAACGACGAAGCAGGTGTGAGATGGCGCATTGTCGTGGAGGAGCTTCTAATTGGCGGAAATTTCTGGTTCAATTGGCGGAAATTTCTAAACGCAATTTAAGACTTTCGGCACGAGTTTAGTGCAAATCTTCCTCATCCCAAGATCCTCACTGATTATTTTGTGCACAACCGTTTTATCCATCCCTAGCTGTTCTGTGATCATGCGAACACTTAAACGCTAGTCAATGTTCAGCAAATGTCGCACACGTTGTTCGTTTTCTGCGTTTCTTTATGTTGACGGGCGACCTGCACGGGGCTCGTCCTCCACGCTCTCCCGGCCTTCTTTAAACATTTTGTGCCATCTAAAAACTTGAGCTTGTAATAAGCTTTACCTGCCTACGCTTGTTGAATCATTTCCAGCGTTGATGCACCCGATTTTCCAAGGCGAGCGCAAAATTTGATTGCGTAACGCTGTTCAATGCTTTGTTGCATTTTGAACTTGCACACTCTTTTTTGAAGACGTCTACGCCACGGGAGATCCTACCTCAACCAAAGCCAGCAGGTGACTGTGGAGTGAAGTGTTATCCAGGATGAAGGCCCCACTACTGAATCCAACAAGTCGGAGTGCCCTCTGGCGTACAGCCACGTCAGGACAAAACTATTCTCATTACTTGAAATACAAACCCTGTATATATATATATATATATATATAGGGTTGTATATGTGCAAAGTCACAACCCTCCCCCTATTACTTAGGGTGGAGCAGTCCAACCTGACGTCACACCCCACCAGGAATGTCCGACAAAAGTACACACGGGAAATGACGCAGACGGACGTTAGGGACGCTAAATTTTAGACGTAGGAGAAAGAAGTTCTCATTAGCTGTTTAATATATTTTAGATATTTCATCATTCATCTTGTTAAATAAAGTGGGTTGTAGTCATTTCCCCATATTTTTTGGGGCTGACCTTTCTCTTGCATATTAAGGAAAATCTCCTCTAGACGAGGGAAACATTTTTAAGACGTGTTAATATTTTTCTTCAATGGACGCTACAGTGCTAGAAGCGTAAAAACGACTTGTTGCTGTTTGATTTTCTTTTTCTTAGATTCATATTGTGCCTCACCTGGTTCTGATTTATTGTGCGGGCTGCTCTCAACCCCAGGTAGGCGAAATTTAATTAAACGTAAGTTTTGTTTGTTTATTTTGGCTTTAAAATTACTGTATTTAGTAGTTTTAACTCAGAGTGTGATAGGGAAATTTTTATTACAACCTTGCACCGTCTTTAAATTTTCAAAGTGATTAATTCTATATATTAAGACAATGTTCAATACTGGCGCCCCCTTTTCGATCACAAATTTTTTCGAGCCCCCTTATACATTAATAATGTACTAAATGCAATAATAATACACTTTGACGCTAAAGCTACAATAGGCGATCTTAATTATAAGCCATAGAAATTAGTAACATAAGTATTAAAATACTATTTTAAGCAAAATAAATAAATAAATAAAATAATACGATAATTATTATGTTATCTAATTTTTAAATTGAACATATTGCAAAATGAGGTAGCTGCTTAGAAGACAAAATATAGTTAAATATAGAAAAAGAACTCAGAGAGTCAATTTCTAATCATAAGCATTCTTATAAAAACTTTGCTTTCCAAGACAAGTCATGGAAGTCATTAATACTTACTAAACTTGTTCTTAATTTAGTATTAATTAATTAGTTATAAAATATTCTGTGCAGCAATGATACATTAAAAGTATACCGGCTGAAGTGCCCGCCTTTGCACGAGTTCATTTATAAGAAAATAAAACATTATTGATATAATAGCTGAATTATATGGGAAGCAAAGCCAAGTGCTCGACAATGTTTACAAAAACGTAAAATGATTTTTTTAAAATGGTTGCTCAAATTATAATTAGTTTTCAGCGAATTTTTAAGCCTCACAGAATTAGCATTTATAATTGATGTTAAACAGTAGTGCACACAGGAATTTTTCAAGGGGGTTCCGGGGTCGAAAGTTCACCAATCTTGTATCAGGTTCCTTTCGATTTTGTCGATCTTCGGGAACAAAACACAGTAAAAACTAATTCTTGAATAAATAATTAGCATTAATTAATAAAAATAATCATTAATAACAAATACTTAATTAAATTTTGCGTACTATAAACTTAGAATTATAATCAATCGGAAATAAATCAAGGGCTTTGGGGGGGTCCAGACCCCTTGTGTGCGACACTCATGTTAAATAATGATCAATAATATAAAATATCGATGAAGAATAATTGTATTATTTTTTAATATTTAAAGCGAAAAGACTTCAACATGTCTTAACCGCACTCGATACGGTCGGGGTTATTGAGTCACCCCAATCCTTTTTTTTATATAATTATTTTATTGTACACGATACAAATCATGATTCCAGTGAATAATTTAATTAAGAGAAAGTCTATTACCTACTTTCAAGGACTTTTCAATTCTTCTTTGGTAATAAATAAACAGTTTTGTCAGAATTAACGATTTCGTAATCTGTGTGTCCCGCGCGACCACTTCCGGGTAAAAAAATATATTCATTATGATAATATGTATGTTACTGCTAAAAAAATTGTTGAAACGTTTTTCGTTATGTTTTTATATGTTGAGAATATTTATAAAAATATGTCTTGGCCAAGTAATCCTTCATGTGCTTTGTGTGTGTGTGTGTGCTTTCCGTGGTTTTCCAAATATCATAAAACTAAGTTTTTGCATGGAAAAAAGCGCAACAGAGAACACATAAGAGAGGCGTCATAACTAACTGTACCAATAACTTAGAAGGTCAAAAATTACAGCTATAATGTGCAGTATTTCAAAAATAATGACAGTGATGAATTTTTTATGTTCCTAAATTTTTTCCAATCTGTTTTTTCTCTGAAAGAGTAGTATGTTAGGTTATAAAAAAAGCGTAATAAAAAATCTCTCATCATGGAATTACAGCAAATCAAATAAAAAAGTTTTTTTATTTGGTTATATCAAAGATAGCTAATTAGGTATTGAAGAAGTTTTTATTTTTGCTGACTTAATTGCGCGCGCCTATAAATTATATCAGAGTAAAAGTGCATTTTTATTATGTCTGAAAGTATTTTGTTTTAATTCATTCCAGTAAACTAATTATTTTTTAAATCTTTTATTTTCGATATTAAGGTCATCGCGCCCCCAGGGGCGCGCCCCACAGTTTGAGAAACACTGTATTAAGATGTCCTGTAAAAATATTAAATTAGGCGATATTCCTATAATTGCCAATTCGTTGAAATGTGGTGCAACTCTAGCTGTAAAACATTAAATTCTATATTAGGATTCACCGAATTTGACCGTTCTTCGCGAAATAAAATAAGAAATTTTTCTACATTCCCTAAAGAGTTTAGAGTTGAAGAACACAAAGAAAACATTTTAATTGAATTCTCATTGCCTGATTTTATCTCAGTCGCTAATTTATTGCATTTAGACGCAGAAACAAATGAGCAAAATTTATGCAATAGTATATTTAAAGCTTTGACGAACTTAGTTGAATTCCAACTAACATTAAATAATTCGGAGACATCTTTTTCTGAAAGCCAGAACGTAGATTTTTCTGATTATCAATACACGTTTCAAAAACGAACAGCAAAAGATCATTCCTCGTTAGACAGGAATTTTTCATCGTAAGGGACAAACCAGCACTCCCCTTTTCAACATCTGGTCAGCAACCAGCGTTCAAGATTATTCTTTCATGCCGGCACATCAAAACGTTTCATCTCTTTGTACACAAAATATTTTTCGTCCCCATTCAAACAATGCTTCCTTTACAGAGATGAATCCCCAGGTTTAGGCGACTAGAAGAAAATATACTAGGGAAGATTTTTATTCTGTAAATAGTTTCTTTCGCGATGTTGAAAAAACTTTTGATTTATTCCCAGCTACCAGTTCTTCTAAAAATTTATTTTCGCGAAACGTCTAGTATGTGGAACTGCTAAATCATTCTTTTTGCACAAAGAAATTTAAATACATACGAGTCATTCAAACAAGCTTTAATTGAAGAATTTTCAGATTCAGTTACTTCCATAGAAATTCACCGCGAATTACAAAAAAGAAAAATGTATAAAACCGAGAGTTTAATGCAATATTTTAATTCCATGCGTGAATTAGCAAATAGATGTGATTCAAAAATTGACGAAGCATCAATTATCCAGTGTGTCATTAATGGAATTGATGGGACTCGTTCAGATAAAATAATCATATATGGCGCAACCTCATTTTCCAAATTTAAGCAGAAATTACGTACCTATGAAACTGTCATTAAAAACATGGAAATACATAACTCTAATTCACCGAATTTTCGTCATTCATATGAAAGCCGAGGACGCGATTTTAAACAACAAATCTTTCAAAGGAAACCCACAAAATCTAACGTTTCTGACGCAGCTAAAAATCCCCAACGTTTTTTTAATTGTAATCATATAGGTCACCTATCAAAATCTTGTCCTAATCATTCACGTGGCCTCAGATGCCTCTCATGTAATCTTTATGGTCGCAAATCATTTGAATGACGACGAGCTAATTTAAATAACACTTCTACACCACCTTCTGGTGTAAATGCTGTGCATGAATTGCCTTCTCCTATTAATATGTTCAAAGACGTAACAATTTTTGGTCGTAAACTTAACGGGTTAGTAGACACAGGTAGCAATTTAACACTATTAAGAAATTCTACTTACATAAATATAGATGCACCGCCACTGAAACAAACCAATACATTATTAACAGGGTTTGGTTTTTCGCGAATTAATGTGATAGGAACTTTTGATTCCGAAATTACTATCGATGATCAAATTTTTCCTGTTATTATTTCTGTTGTAACAAATTCTTGTGTGTGTGTACAAACTATGACCTCATAATCGGTTGTGACGTAATTAAACAAGCACATCTAAATATATCGCCTACAGGCGTAAAATTTGCACAAATTGTAAGGCCATCTGATAGTGCAAATAAAAATTTTATTATGACGATTTCAGACTATTCACCCATATTTGATATCGGTCCAAATATTTCTCAACATAATCGAGGTGAAATCGAACAAGTGCTATCGACATACACGAAAAACTGTAAACATTGAGCTTGATATCGCTCTCACCGACGACGAACCGATATTTCATAAGCCCCGACGTTTGCCATTTGCTGAACGAGATATAGTGGACGCTCAAGTTGATGAATGGGTTAAAAATGGAATTGTTGAGCCGTGTCCATCCCCTTACGCTAGTCAAGTTGTGGTAGTAAAGAAAAAAGACGGGAAATCAAGAGTTTGCATTGATTATAGATGCTTAAATCGCAAACTTATTAAAGATAACTATCCTCTTCCTTTAATTGGCGATATTTCAGATTGTCTCCAAAATGCTAAAATATTTAGTACTCTAGATCTAAAAAATGAATTTTTCCATATCGCGGTAAATGAAAGGAGCCGTAAATTTCCCAGTTTTGTTACTCACAATGGTCAGTATCAATTTAGACGAATGCCTTTTGGACTAAGTACTTGTCCTTCCCCCTTTATTCGATCCATAAATGCAATTTTCTGACATCTGATTTCGAAAAGTATTGTTCTCCCATATATGGATGATGTTGTTATTCCTGCTGCTAATAAGTCCTAAGCCCTTGAATATCTAAAAATTGTTCTCGAGGTAGCTTGTGATTACGGACTTCAAATAAATTTTAAAAATGTCATTTTTTACATAATACAATTGAGTTTCTTGGCCATACTATATAAAACGGTAGTTTTGTTTCCTTCTCCTTCAAAAACTAAAGCTGTTATTAACTATCCTGATCTTAAAAATATTAATAACGCTCGCCGATTTCTTGGTCTTACTGGCCATTTTAGAAAGTTTTTACCCTCATATTCGACCATAGCAAAACCTTTGAGTGACCTCCTTCGTAAGGACTCCCCTTTCCAATTGTATGCTGAACAACAGGAAGCATTTCAAAAATTAAAATACTTACTTTCCCAACAACCCGTTTTAAGTATTTTTAACCAAAATTATCCCACTGACGCGTCAATTGACGGTTTGGGTGCAGTCCTACTCCAAAAATCCATACATGGCAATAAGTTTCACCCTGTATTCTACATGTCAAAAAAGACATCAGACAATGAAAGAAAGTACACTAGTTTTCAACTATAAGTCCTTGCAGTGGTCGAAGCACTTAAAAAGTTTCGCATCTATGTACTAGGAACATTATTCAAAATTATTACTGATTGTGACGCCCTCGTCAAAACACTAAATAAAAAAGAGCTTAACCTCAGGATTGCCAGAAGGGCACTTTATCTCCAAGAATTTAACTATACAATAGAACACCGTACAGGCTCAAAGATGGCTCATGTGGATACTCTCAGTCGACCTCGACATTGTATGCTAATCCAAAATAGTGTCCATCTTCAATTTATCAAAGCAGAACAGGCTGATGACCAAATAACAGCGATAAAGATGCTTCTAGAAACAACGCCACATGGTAACTATGTATATCGTAAAAAACAAACTTCTGTAAAAAACAGTCAATAGCACCAATTTACTAGTGGTACCTGACGAAATGCAGGCTAACATCATTAAAATTGCACATGAACGTGGCCATTTTGCTGTTCTACGCACACAAGATTTAGTTAGCAAAAACGTTTACATCCCACGACTAAAAGACAAACTTGAAAAAGGCCTTCAAAACTGTGTCACATGCATTCTCACAAACCGGAAACGTGGTAAACAAGATGGCATGCTTAACTCGATAGAAAATAACGATTTACCTCTCCATACATTTCATCTAGATCATTTGGGTCCCCTAGCGACAACTTCTAAGTAATATATAAGCATGTTTTTGAAGTGATTGAAGCATTCAGTATATTTACATGGGTGTATCCGACTACATCTACGGACGCTGCAGAAGCCATAAATCGATTAGAAAACCAAAGACATTTCTTCGAAAACCCCGATAGGATTATCACTGATAAAGGATCCACATTTACTTCCTCCGCATTTGAAGATTACTGTAATAAGCAAAACATCCTTCATATCTCCATTACAACTGGTCTACCAAGATCTAATGGCCAAATTGAAAAGCAAAATTCCACCATCATTGCTGCGCTGTCAAAACTGTCTGTGGACGATCCTAAGAAATGGTACTCTCACGTACCTCACCTGCTAGAAATCCTGAACTCAACTTTTCAAAGAAGCATCAAGACGACTCCATTTGAACTCCTTTTCGGCACCAAGATTAAGTCTTGCCAGGACATTGAGATTGTCCAACTTCTTAACGATGAGGTTACAGCTCAATTCCAAGAACAACGTGGTGCTCTCCGTCAAGATGCCAAAAAGCAAAGATCAAAATGAGAAGATCAAGATGAGAATCACCGCACGTACAATCTCCGGCGCAGAGATCATAAATATCAACTACACGATCTAGTAGCAATTAAAGGCTCTCAGTTTGGTCCAGGCTTGAAACTTAAGAAAAAATACATCGGGCCATACAAAGTTACAAAAGTCAAGCAAAATGACACTTACGACGTAGAAAAGTGTGATTTTGTCGACGGACCATCAAAAACGTCTAGTGAAGAATTCATGAAACTCTGGCCAAACCAAATTAACTCTACTTGATTTCTCCATTAAAAACTGTTCACAATTTTTCTTCCTGTGAAAGACTTTCGTTATGGACATTATCAACCGACTTTTTATTTATTTATTTATTTTTGCTTCCATTTTATTGAATGACGCTAACATTTTCTTATTTCATTTTAGTACAAATTTAAGTGTTTAGAAGTAGGAGTATCTTGCTTCAATATGTTCCTGTTCCTTATTTTCCAGATCCTTATTTTAGCCTTGATCTTATTCGTATCATTAACATAATTTGTTTTACCCCAGTGGTAATGTATGAAATTTTTTCTAGTTATCAATTATTACTTTAAATTTGTTCATTTTTCAGTATTTTTGTACTATTTCTTTGATGATATTTTGTGTTGTGTATAATTCTTTTATATCTACTGTGTAACTGTGTACATTTTTTAATATTTTATTACTATATATCTGTACCATTTTATCATTGTAAATAATCAGGCGAGGTCGTCTTCCCGGTCATGGTTACTTAGGGTGGAGCAGTCCACACTGACGTCACACCCCGCTAGGAATGTCCGACAAAAGGACACACGGGAAATGACGCGGACAGACGTTAGGGACGCTAAGCTTTACACGTAGAAGAAAGAAGTTCTCCTTAGCTGTTTAGTATATTTTAGATATTTCATCCTTCATCTTGTTAAATAAAGCATTTATAATCATCAGGTTGTAGTCCATTTCCCATATAAACTCAGGAACATTGAAAATAGCGACCCAAGAAGAAAGCATCGAATTGAAATGAAATTTAATACCCATAATTACACAGATGAGAGATCCACTTGAACTCAAAAACAAGACAATTAAACGAATACAGGATGTGCAACGACACAAATGCTGGGCGACTTCAATAGCGCGTTGAACCACCTTCAGCTGCAATGCATGCCGCCACACGGTCCGGCATTAAGTTGATTAAACACCTTATGTTGTCCTGAGGCAGATCGCTCCACAAATCTTAAACAGCCAACTCAAAATCATGTACAGAGTGACACGATGGCATCTGCCGTTTTAGCTGATCCCCCTCGTGCTCTACAGGGGACAAATCGGGGAGCGGGACGGCCATGGAACAGTCTGAAAATGACGTAGGAAGTCTTGAGCAACTCTTGCTGTATGCGAACAAGCATTCTCTTGCTGGAAAATTGCTTCTGCGAGACCATTTAGGAAAGTCCTACATGGGGTCGAAGAATATCATCAACATAACGTTGGCCCGTTAAGGTTCCATGCATCACAATTAAAGTGGACCGGCTATCATAGGCTATGGCTCACCAGACCATTACACCAGTTGTGCGGGCAGTGTGACGTAGAACAGTGGGGGGATTGTACCACTCACCAGGGCGCCTCCACACCCGTTCACGGTTATCATCTGTCCCCAAAACAAACCAGGATTCATCACTAAACACAACCTTTCGCCAATATGTGACATTCCACATTGATCTGGCTTGGCACTACTGTAGACGCAGTTGCCTATGTTCCGGTGTTAAAGGGAGTGCACGGAAAGAGCACTTGGATTTAAGATTTGCTTCTGCAAGGTGTCTGGAAATTGTTTGTGGAACAATTGCTACGCGCCTACGTCTGATCGTATCGTTGAACTAATCACTGTACGGTCCACAAGTTCTTGACGCCGCACGATCCTTCGATCATCTCTCCTCGTGGTCTTCCTAGTCGCTTCAGACCTGATTTTCCGCACATGGATTCCTTCTCGTGTCCACTGCTCCCAACAATTTCTAACGGTACACTCCGAACGATCCACCTGGTCAGCAACACGGCGCGTCGACCAGCCTGCAGTCTTTATTTCGATTATCAGGTCTCTCTCAAACTCGCTTAACTGTGAGAAATGTCTTCTATCGCGTTTACCTTGCATGTTTCGCTTACCAAAGTCTTCCTACAATCAGCGGGTAATCGCCATGTTTATGAATTTTCGAATTTGCGCTGGCTTATATAGCACCATCTTCCTGATTGTAGCGCCACCTCGGAGTGTATTAGCATGCGTATTGGCACAAAACTTAGATCATTTGCATATCACATTACGCTGTACTTATTTGCAAAATTTCACGATTGTACTTAGCTTCCTTCTTCGGTCGCTATTTTCAATGCTCCTGAGTATATATATATATATATATATATATATATATATATATATAATTGGACCTCTTAAAAAAGTTGTTAAATCCCGAACAAAAGTTCGTTATATGGGAAATTAGCTATGTAGAGATTCATCTTTTAATTTTCTTTATAAACCACATAAAGAAAAGATATTTTAAATTCATAAACACTATATATTTAAAAAGTAATTATCCACACCTTTTGTAAATTAATATTTATTTATTTTGTATTACTAACACATCAAAAAAGACAGAAAAAAAAAAGAAAAAAATTGCCAGAAAAGTTTTTTCACGTCTTTACCCACTTCCTGAGGAATGATTTTTTTCTTTGATCCTCAAGCACTTACGTTTTGATATTTTTGATCTACGATAAACAAAGTTACCAGTACCACTGATCAACAATATAAATGAAAGGAGACTAGTTCAAAGACAATAGACTTTTGACAAATTCATACGGAACTTTATCACTAACCTTCTGAGTCGATTTAAAATTTAATCCCTACCTATTTCAATCAACTCCAAAAAGCGGACAGGATTCCTTGTTATGCAGATTAGAATATTTATCAAACGAAATAGTAAATTAGAGCAGTAGGAGATAGATATTGAAGCATAGTTATAGTGAATTTGAATTGAAGATTTCTTGTTGGAGATAATTTAATCTCAAGAAGAGTTGAGATTCCGTTGGTATTTTTTTTTTTTATAGATTTATAATTAAAGTCTCATTAAAGTTTTATGAGTGAGATTAAAGTTAAATGTTCAATGAGAACATTATTAAATATACCCTGGGATCTCTTATCGTGGTAAATCGTTATTTAATTTAATTAATTGATCATCAATTAATTACGTAATTTAAAGGATATTTTTAAAACCTCATAATACTAGTTAGATAAATTTGTCAAATCTTTGATTCTATTAGGATAAGATAACCAAATAAAGAAAGTTGTTTATAAAAATGGCTACTGGTTCTCACAGACTATTTATTCTCGTTCTCAAAGTGAGACTAGGAGACCTCACACACTGAGGGTAAAAAGGGATATGGAAGATATTTTCAGTGAACTGGACAATGGGTGTTAAAGGTTGCACTTCTTGAATTAAATGCCCATAATTCTATTGCTCACGGTGAGTTAGGCACCAAATAAAACCAGTTAAAGTTTTATGACCACCATAAAATGCGTTAAGAGAGAGAATTTCAAAATTTCAAGAAATAATTTCAAAATAGGGAGAAAAAATTTGAATCACAAGAGAAAAAGTTCGCTATATTTTAAATTCCCTTGGCTATTGGGAGGTTCTTTAACGAAGAAAATCGTGAAATATTCTTAGTTCCTGGAAAACGTTCGCTATATAGAAAATTCCCTTCGCTATTGGGAGGTTCTTTAACGAAGAAAATCGTGAAATATTCTTAGTTCCTGGAAAACGTTCGCTATATAGAAAATTCCCTTCGCTATTTGGAGGTTCTTTAACGAAGAAAATCCGTGAAATACGCTTAGTTCCAGGAAAAAGTTCTATATTTAGAAAAATTTGCAATATAGAGGTTCGTTATAGGTTGGTTCGACTGCATATACATAAATACTGTACATTCTATTAGTTCTTTGTCAATCACCCGAAGTTAAAACTCCTTTTAAAGTTATTTGAAAAAATGCTCTGTGTATTTCGTTGAGTTGCGAGTCTTGAAGCATGTCCCTTGAAAAAAATTAAAACATTCAGAAAATAGTTCACTAAAAACTTTATATGATTTATTTTGATGATTTAATCCATTCAATATAGTTATTTTTTTTACAAAGAAATTTTTGAATGGAATTATTCTTATGCATTCAGTAATTTTGTATTTAATATATATATTAAAAAAATTTCCCACAAATGCATTTTAGAATTAAAAATTAAACTATTTAAAAAATGGAGGTAAAAACGACTTAACAACTATTATTCCTTTAAATAGAAATAAAAGCAAAATAATAAAATAAATTAGTGCAACAAATTACTTCCAAATTTAAACTTGAGAATGCCGAAAGAAATTTAGTTTTAATATTAAAGACAGTCTCTTGGATTTATTGTTAAAACATTTCCCCTGCTCTTACATATATATATATATATATATATATATATATATATATATATATATATATATATATATATATAAATACCAAAGGAGAGTTTCGCAGTATAAAATGTTTGTTTTCAGTGAAGTTTTCATTTAACGCTTCATATCGTTACGCAACGAAATATATATCGATGAATCTTAAGATAAAAATCCTTTTTCATTCCTTTGTCAAGAATAAATTAAAAGAATACGGTACATGTTTTAGTAACCTTTATTTACATAATCTTCTTCAGTTCATTCAATGTTTATCTAATTACTAAATAAACTTTGAAAGAATTAAATTCAAATTCACATGCATTTTTCTCTGCAGTTTTATGATTTATTCACTAACAGATTGTTAAAAATCTTTATCAATAGTAACTCATTCACCCTTCATATGAGAAAACAATAATTTATTCATTGAGTTTCACAGAACTTATTTTGTTTCACAATCCAAAAATTGATTAACATTTCTGAATGCACTAATTTGTAAAATAAACTGCTGGAATAATATCAGAAAAATTAATTAAGTTCAGATGGTAAAGGCAGTGAAACGAATAATTGTCAGGAATAATACGAGGGTGAGTTGGAAAATAAGTTTCCTCGGTCGACTGTGATCAGAGTTGTGTATGAAAGTCGAAACATAGAATGAGACATTAAAGATAAGACATAAATAACTTGGTATTTCCTCATAAGTACCAAGTACATTGAGACACATTTGTGATACAGCTTGATAAGCTTCAAAAAGCCCTCCAGGAAAAATTCAGGGTTTTGCATGTGGAAAAAGCGTTTAACGGCTATGGGCGAACAATAAAACAGCAGGTGAACCATTGGGTAGATGTCGACTGCGATCAAGCAGAATGATTCGTAAAAAGTAGCTTGTGCTGGTGTTCTGTAGTTGGATAACAATGCTAGACCACACTCGGAGACGGAAAATCAAGCACATATTGTAACCTTTGGTTTGGAGCGCTTACACTATCCTCCATACAGTCCTGATCTCGCACCAAGAGGCTCATATCTTTTTTAGCTTTGAAGTAGAATCTGCCCCGAAGACGCTTTGGAAGCAACCCTGAAGTCAAACAAGCCGTTAAACCTGCGTTTCGCAAACTGTAATGTGCACCCCCCTTGAGGGCGTGAAAACTCTATGAGGGGGTGCGAGCACATTGAAAAGTCGAAAGCAAAAGATTATATAGAAAAAATATTAATTTACTAAAAGCAAATAAAATACATTACAAAAAAGAAAATACGCTATTTCTCTCTCTCACTAATATATTAATAAATATACTACAAAATATATTGTATAATTAATTTAACAAAACTAAGTTAAGAACAAGTTAAATAATTAACAGTGAATCCATAGGCTTGTCATATATAAAATAATATACAAAAACTAACACTTATCCTAATAATTTGTACTCTTTATAAACAATCCTTTAACTGCCGATTAAAAGTTACGTAATTTGCTTCCCAATGCCAACCGTTTTCCACGTAGTCGTACGTATGTGATGTATGGGGGGGGGAGGGGAAAAGAATAAAGAAGTAAATAATATGAAACAAGTAAAGCCTTGGCAAACATTGTCAAGGACCTTTAATTGCATTCCAAAGCTTTCGGAATAATTTTTTGGATAGTGCAGAGAAAAGATCGTACTTCGGAAGACGTTTATATACGTCCGCTAAAATTAACGCTTTAGTTGAGCGAAACGTTTCTATGCACCGATGGAACTTAAAAAGTCATGTTGTATCGTAATTTTAACATCAAAATCTAGAGTATCGCTGAATTCTAAACATTGTTAATGTATGAGGGGGTGCGATAAAAATTATTATTGAATATTGGGTCATAACTTTGAGAAGCACCACGTTAAACGCTTCTTCCATATTCAATGCCCTGAGTCTTCCCTGGAGGGCTTTTTGAAGCTTATCAAGCGGTATGACAAATGTCTCAATGTACTTCGTACTTATGAGGAAAAATAAAGTTATGTCTCATCTTTAATGTCTCATTCTATATTTTGACTTTTATACACATCTCTGACCACATTCAGCAGGGAAACTTATTTTCCGACTCATTCTCTTATAAGCAAGAATAAAGGCAATATATAAGAGATTGTAATAATTTTAATTCTATCACTTGGAAGAATATGCATTCAAATGTTCTTTAATTGATTTTATTGTGTTTAAACCTTTTAATTGCCATGTTATTTTGATGATTTGGGTATATAAATTGTCGCCATTATGCAAAAGACTAAGAGATGAAGTCGAACTTATCCAGATATAAACTCGAGTGTAAAACAATGCTACGTTAAACCGTATCGTATTCAGATGAGGCATTTTAAAGCCATATAGCTACGCTCAAGGTAACCACGAGTATGACGGTTAAAAGGTTAAGTGCATCCTGTAAAAATCAAGAAGATTTTTCTTTTTTTCTTCATTCTTACATTTTACAGGGTGCAGCAAAAAAAAAACTCGGACAAACAATTTTGTATATAACTTTATAAAAAAGCAAAAAACTAATGAAATATAATATTTAATAATAAGAGTACACTCGTACTAATAAATAAATTTAATTGGTTTCAAAGTGCCCGCCGTTTTTAGCAATGCAGAGGCGCAAACGCATGCAGAAATTTTCAACAATGAACCTCTAAGTTTTTTACCTTTAATGCAGTGCTTCTCAAAGTTTCAATATTCGCGACCCAATATTAAGTCATAATTTTCATCGTGCCTCCCTCATACAATAACAATGTATTGGACTCAATAATACTATACTTTGATGCTAAAACTACAATATACGACTTTAACCCCTTAAGTGCCACCGGCGTAAATAAACGTCTCACTCAGCCAAAGCGTTAATTTCCCTGCCCTTATATATACGTCTTTCCGAAGTACGGTCTTTTCTGTTTTCTGATATTCATAAAATTATTCCGAAGGCTTTGGAATGCAATAAAAGGACTTTGACAATGCTTGCGAAGGATTTACTTATTTCAGACTATTTGTTTCTTTATTCCTTCCTCCACTCCAATTCAATCGTGTAACTTTTAATCGGCAATTAAGAATCTAATTCTAAACTGTACAAATTATCAAGATAAGTGATAGTGTTTGAATATAATTTATATATGAGAATCCTATGGGGTCACTGATAGTTATTAAACATGTTCTTATCTCGGTATTGTTAAATTAATTTTAAATTACATTGTGTAGCTCTGATAGAATTATATATGTAATATATCAGTGTTAATGTGTGTTTTATTTTTTATTATGCCAGAAAGTATTTTATTTGTTTACTTTCCATAAATTAATAATTTTTTAAATAATCTTTTGCTTCTGACTTTTCAATATGCTCGCGCCCCCTTTTAGTGTTGTCGTGCCCCCAAGGGGGGCATGCCCCACAGTTTGAGAAACGCTGCTTTAATATCCCATTCCTGCAGGAGTGATTGTTTTAGAGAGTCCAAACCTTTATGTAGTTTGGTGCAGGCCCTGGACTCTAAAATGTACCATACACTGTAATCCATGGGATTGAGAGCCGGCGAGTAGGTAGTCATTCTTCAGATGAGATCATGTCTGGAAAATTTGCCTTTCACCCCTCTTGTGACTTTTTGACTTTAGAAACTGGTGTAGAGTCTTGTTGAAGAGTCTAATTTGAATTTCCGAAATGCTTTTGTTCCCAAGGAAGTATAACAGTATTAAAATGTCTCTTCGGTACACTTTTTTATTGATTGTAAAGCCGTCTTCCACAAAAACCTGAGAAGTTTTGCTACTTGCACAAATTGCATTTCAGACTATGGCCGACTTTAGATATTGGTGATATTCAACAAATGCCGAGGTGCTTGGAGTGTCCACATACCAGATTCTATCGTTTCAGAAGTTATGAACTTGTTGAACCTTAAAGAGCTTCACATCAGAGAAAAGGAATCTCTCCCAACGCTGACGGCCCGTCTCAAAAGTTTTCGGCATCTTTAGAGAAGTACGAGTTTTTTTTTCAGTGAGAAGCTGAAATTTTCGCAACTTGTAAGGCTTCTGTCCAAGCTCCGTTTTTGCTATTCGCCTCACCGATCTGTCACTTGCATATTTCTATGTCACGAATTATCTGTCTCATGGAAACCCTCGGATTTCTCTGGACTCACTTTTTGATCGCCCGATGATTCTTTGAAGTATTTACAGTGCGTTTTCGCCCACTTCCTGGACGCCGCCTATCATTGACAAGCTCTTTGAAATGGCAGATTGCATCAGACACTGTTTGATCGACAAACAATCTGTCGTTTACCTTGCTGAAACAACTCTAAAATATCAGACATTTTGCTCGACATTATCAAAAACACATAAATCAAAGTAAAAACTAAAAAATATATCAAAAAATATTTTATTATTTAAGTGTTAGATAAAGGAACATGAAAACACCAATTAAAAGTAAATTCATTAGGTATTCTAGGAGGCAAGAGATTTATCCGAGCACCCTCCATTTGGTTTTTCCTCATATTTTAAGATTATCGGGATATAAAAAGAATTAATAATTATACACAAAAGAATTAATAATTACCACAATTAATAATTATACTTTTTCTTAAATGCCAACTTTAAATTGATTTAAGTTATTTTATTTTGATATATGTTCCTTATTGCATTTTTACATGAAAATTCATCAATCACTGAATAATTGACAATGAGAGAAAAAGAGAGATAATTAACAATAAAAACTTTACAGAGAAATAACGCATTTTCATTTCTAAAAAGGACAGTAAGATTGAAACAAATAATAGTTAATACATGATGCAAATTTTACAATTTTTTTTAAGTTCGATTAAATATAAAGTAAAATAATTCACTACTGCTAAGCAATTAGTTTCTTGCACCAGAATTACAGTACTAATATTTTTAAACTCTTAACGAAGAGCGTGAAAATATATAATGCAGTGAATTTTAACGGTAAAAAAAAATTTCGGTAACTGAGCAAAATAATTTTTTCCAACTTTTTGATAA
This sequence comes from Trichonephila clavipes, assembly GCA_019973935.1. Taxonomy (NCBI): domain Eukaryota; kingdom Metazoa; phylum Arthropoda; class Arachnida; order Araneae; family Nephilidae; genus Trichonephila; species Trichonephila clavipes. Next base: position 182,828 of record BMAU01019577.1, read on the forward strand.
GATATTCTCATTCATTACACATAACATTGTTTTTACAGAATAAAACCTTCATCAAACTGAATTAAACTTTATTAGAGAAGGAAAGAGTTTGAGAAAAATTAATATAAAATATAGTCGAAAACATCTATCGTATTGAGTGGTTAAAATAAATAAAATATTTACGGAAAAGAATAATCTTGTTGAGGGAAACAACAAATAACGTTTAACAGAATTACAATATTTGCAAAGAAGTCTAGAGGTTTTTAAAATTTAAAAACAAGATAATTGAAGGAAAAAAAATGTGTGTATTATTTATCAATAATATTTTAAGTAAAAAAGGAGAGGGGTATAAATTGATTACTAATGTTGTTTGTTACTTTCTATTTATTTAAAACATTGTTTTACTTGTTTAATTTATGTTTACTTTAGTTTTAATTATTTAGGTATGGGGTTTTTAAAATTCAAATGCCTCAGAAATTTGTTGTCTACAGTAGAAAGACTTCACGCAAATTATTTCAAAGATACTAAAATATCTCCAGATAATTTCCAATCTTACCCCATCTGCATAAATTGTCCGCAAACCCAATTAACACCAGACTATATTTTTGACTGCAAGGGCATTCTCTTGCATCTCTTTTTAAACTTCACGCATCACCACAGAACGTTCTTCACAGTCATCAAGCTCCAAACCTGGCCTCACCTGATATTGGCGCTTTTGAACCAATATAGAAATGCATTAAATCCATAGACAAGACAAGAAGAAGAAATGCACATCTTTCATTTCTTTAATAAAATAAGGATAAATGGGTAATGCATTAAAATATTATTATTACTTTTATGTGAGAATTAAATTTTATAAAAATTGTTGTTTTTCCTCTCTTTTTGACCCGAAGACATTTAATATGTAATATTTGTATTTATCTTATTTTTAAACTGGTTCAAAATGTTTGTGCTGAAAGTCAAGTTAATTTTTTTGAAAAAAATTACAAGTAGTATGAAAGAAAGATTGATTAAAATTTAAAATCATGATATTTAATTTTTTTTCATTAGTCTTAAATAATTAATTTTAATTCCATATATATGAGACAGATGAAATTTAATTTCAGTTATTTTTCTCACTTCGAAATTTAAATTAAGCAATTCTATCATAAATATATGATGTTAGTTTGCTATGACATAAATTAAAGTTTTCTTAATTATGCTTTTGCATACTTATATAATCTAGTATTGACTGTGCTAAAATAATATGCTATAATGTTAAGATTTCAAAAAAATTAAATAATAAACAAAAAGTGACATGATCAATTAACATGTAAGAACGTTTAAGGAAGGAAACAAAAATATTCCTTACTCTAACAGTAAATTCATGATTGCTGTTATTTATGTTCTTTCTTACGACTCATTTCTCACGACCATAATTCGTTAAGTTCATTTATTTGGAAGAAATATCGGAATAACTGCTAATAGTTCATATGATATTCTGAGTAAGTTTATATCACACTTCTTTGAGAAAGATTTTACACAGAAAGTAGCCAAATTTGGAATATCTACATAATGTAATACGCAGTAGAAGAATATTATTATAATCTGGAACATTCTGAAACTGATTTTGGCAGTTCACTCTGTTATTCTGGCTTAAAGAGAGAAAAAGAGAGAGAGAGAAAGAATACTTTTATGTATTAAAATCAAGCCGAATACACAATCTTAATGAGATGTACCGAAAACCTGATGGACAGCTTGAATTCCAAATTACAATAACATTGATCAGCTAATGGACAATTTACTTGATGAAAGTAAAGGTTAAAGTGGAACCAGAAACAACGGCAACAAATGGCAACATTTTTTTTCAAGAAAAGAAATTAAAACACATTTTTCATTCATCAGTTACAAATGCTATTGGAGGGTTGCTAAACATCAATTAATTTCAAATTTCAAAAATATTGACTAAAATATATGATTAAAAATGTTTTTGATTCCTTACTCGAAAGAGTTATTTTACGATTTTATATAGAGAAGAAAATACTGCATCATTTACATACTGCTGCATAAAGTATGTTTTCACTGTTTCCAAAAAATGTAAAGCATTAAAAAATGTAACAGTTTTGATAAAAGTTTCATTATCAATATCTGCATCAGAATTGCTATTCATTGGTTTCAATAAATTAACATTTCCTCAACTTCAGTTGTACATAGATAGGTAGTCCATCATCATACTTAACATAATCGTATATAATCATAAATAATATTATATATGTTTTAGTCTTGAAATAAAATTACGATTTCCCTTGTTGAATAGTCCAAATTGATAGCACTAACTTCTGATTTAGAACTTCCATTTCTTATACGTTGAATGGTTTGTTTGTTTCATAGAAACAAGCTTTGTTTAATTAATTGTTGTTAATTATATCATCAGGGATTGAGACAGAGGTGTGATAGATTTATTCGCACATTATACGAAACAACAGCAAACTATATGGCAAGGTCTACTGCTAATCGCTGAAAAAAATCAATTATTAAACTCAGCTTTTTTAGCATTTTCAATTATCCCTGTACACCTTCACATGTTTGGGCTCACAAAATTGCTACCCAATAATATTTCTTAGAACTATAGACTTACCTTCGTTGTGTAATACAATAAGACTATACATTAAGAAGATTATTGATAACGTTATCAACGCATAATCTGCAAAAGGATACTACTGTCATAATACTCCTTTGGTTAAGACATTTTCACCTAAGAAATTCCTATAATTCTATCCGATGTTAAATCGTAGTTTACGTGACTTCAGTTCTCGATTAATTTTACCTTTATTTAGTACGCCGAAAAAGTTCAAGAACTATATTTTTAAACGTTTCAGAGGGATTTTAAAAAAATTATTATTCCTCTTCTCAGATAAATTTGTACTGCCTTTTCAAGAGTCGACTGAGCTAAAAATTCATATATATTTTCTTAAAATGAAAAAAATCATATTATTTATCAAGGAGATATTCGAGTAAACTTTGGATTATGTCGTAAACATCGAAGTGATTTTATCAAAATCTTTTAACACATTGCAGAAGCATTTTGTTCACCTCTTGATGTCATTTTCTAACTTTTCACCATTCTGTTTAATCTTAGAGCAGTGTTTCTCAAACTTTCTATACTTGCGACCCAATTTTCAATCATAATTTTCCTCGCGGCTCGCTCCATATAATAACAATGTATTGAATTCAATAATAATATACTTTGACGTAAAGCTACAATGCTACTCTAATGACAAACTATACAAATTATTAAGATAAACGTTAAATTTTGTATGTAATTTTATGACGTGCCTATAAGATCACTGGTAATTATTAAACTTGTTCTTAACTTATTCCTGTTAAAAAATTAATTATGAAACACATTGTGCAGTACTGATACATTAAAAAGAGTATTATATCAAAGTAAATGTGTATTTTATTTTTATTTTGTAAGAACGCATTTTTTTGTTGCTTCCTTTCAGTATATTAATATTTCTTTTAAAAAAATAATCTTTTATTTTCGACTTTCTGATAAGCTCGTGCCCCCCTCTTGTAGAATTATCACGCCCCCTAGGCGGGTGTGCCCCACAGTTTAAGAAACACTGTCTTAGAGTAGCTTTTGGAGATAATTTTTTTGTCATTTTTTTCGTTTGGCTTTTGTATAACTTATCCAATTATATTTAAATGGATCATTTCGAAAAAGTATTATGTCAAAAATCAAATTTTAATTTTAAGTACGAAATTTCTCTTTGCTGTTGATAGTGCTATGATCAAAACTAAGAATATTTTTACCTGTTCAAATCTATCTGTTACTTTACTAATAATTTCAGTTTAGTGCATTTGTTTCGGAAAAAAGCTGTTTTATTTATATTTTTAATGATAGTATTTTATGAGAGAAATTTTGATGAATTTAAAATATTGAATTCCTAAGCTAAATTTATTTAGTTTAACGCTTCAGGGTTAATTTTTCTAGAACATGGTTCTACTGAAAATGCATACATCTTTCCTCAAGAATGAAATACATTTAAAATTGTTTATCAAGATGTTATTATTATAATTTACTGTTTATTTCTGCTATTATATTCTGCCCTAATTTATTTTTATTTACTTTCATATATTTTTATTCTTTAACAAATCCGAGTTAATATTATGAAACAGATAGTTTTCTACTTATATTTTTGCCATCTTCATTTTCTATACATTTAAAATTGTTTTTCTGTGGTAGCTAAATTACAATTTACTGAAAACTGTTTAAAAAATTAAAAAGTGTGTGTGTGAACTCACATTTCTTAAAAAAAAATCTTTCAATTTTGGGGTGTGTTAAATTCTACAGAATTTATCATTCATTTATAAAATAACCTAATTATTAAATGTTTTGTATACTTTTGTTTAAAAAATTAACCCGTTTGAAAATCAAATATTCTTACTAGTTATTAATAAAAGATTTGAAATGCAAGGTATAGAAATATTGACGAAACTTGAATTGACACGTTCATCAATATATATTTAAAGCATTTTTCAAAAGTATTAATACACTTAATGCTTGTGTTAAAAATTTTATTTAATGCACAATTATATTTTTTAAGATATTTTTATAATTTTTAGGAATATTATTAAAGTGAAATCTAATATTTCTATGAAAAATTAATTATCATTAGTTGTAATTTTTGAAGGGTTTTCTTTGATTTCCCTTTTTATCATTAATTAAATCTATAGAGCTTTAAAATGCATATTTTGGTAAATACCTTATATTAAGTAGCAAAAATGAAGTTAAATACCGCTATTTTACTTTATTTTTGCTTAGTTATACTTTATTTTACTTTATAAAGTTTAAAGTATTTATACTGCACAATAAAAATTTGTTTTCGAATTTGAAGACAAATAAATAAATTGTAGCGAAATGTTTAAATTCAAGTTAAAAAGACTCGTATAAATAACTTAGCTAACTTGCATGAGTTTCACCAGTACTTTTATCATTGAAATAATTTTTTTACTGCATTTTCACAACTTCTTTAACAACAATATCTCAATTTTAAATATAAGAATAAACAATATTAAATATGCACAGGCTTAAATAATTAAATGAATTTCTTACACTTTTGTTTTTCCTTTAAAACATTTTTGATTAAGTTAACATTTTTAAATTAAAATTCCTAAAATAACGTTTCTCTGATGATCTAGAAAAAAAAAAGATCGCCAACTTTATGTTCATTCAGTTATTCTTATACAAAAGTCAAAAATTTGGTCATTGAAGGGAAAATAATACTACCAATTATGTACATAAAAAATATTTAATCTTGCTTTTGTAACTATTCTGTTTTACTTCTTAAATTTTGAGTCAAGAAAAATGATAAACATTTTCAAGTAACTTAATCAAATATAATTTTCAAAAGATTTTTGTTTAAAAGAAAAAATGATGTTTATTTAGAAACTTGAATATTATTAAATTTTTCTTTTAAAACACAGCAAATTTTTTATTCAACTATAAATAAAGAATAATTAAGACTTGAAACCTTTTTAAACTACATTCTTCCCTGTTTGTATCTTAAGAGTTTTATCTGTGCGTATAATTTTCGCTTGAACGCTATCAAAAAAAGTTTTTTGTAATTTAGATATAAAAAAATAATAGTTTTCCTTTTATCTGAATATTTTTATAAATCCCTGTGATATTTTTCATACAATTACAATTTTTCCTGATTTTTTTTAAAAATAAATGTCTTTGTTGCTATTACTTTCTACCGGACGGTGTCAGATCGTGGCTTATGTAATTTATCGCTGCAAAGGGCTAGATATACACATATCTTTATCTGTACCTTTGAGCACCATCCAGTAAGATTTGGTTCGTATAATATAATATTGATGCTTATAACTTTCTTTTTTTTCATAATATTTAAAGCTGTGAGCAACAATAATTGCACAATTCATTTAAAGATATTTGCTAATAATTTTTATATATGAATGTGGACTTTTAAGGACTGGTATAGAAAACTAGTTATTTTATTACTGATCGCAGCAAAAGTTTTCCTAAGAAAAGATAGTAACATTTTAACCCCTCAACTGCTGAACAAAAGTTACTCGATTCGCTCACCAGTATCACCAGTACACCGCGCATGCGTGTTTTTGGAGGAAAATGAGAAGCATAAACAAGCAAACTTTTCTCTGAAATAAGTATATCCTATTCAAACACTGTAAAGGTTATTTTATTGGATTCCAAAACCTTCTGAAAAGTTTTGCTGACAGGGACGTAAAGAAAAGGATAGCATTTGGGGGAGATGTATGTAAACGTCCGGGGCATTTAACGCAATGGTTGAGCAAGACACATGTATGCACCATCAGCAGCTAAGGGATTTCAAAAATTGTCCAGACATGCAAGGGATGAAAAACAGAATAATTACAAAATTAAGTGAAAAATATTTATTGTTTCTTTGAATCATTTACATCAGAAAATCATCAATATTAACCATATACTTGAAAGATATAAACTGCCAAAATCTCATATACATGAAAACAAACTCAGATCAAATTACTGGGCATGTGTCTGTTAAAATAATTCAGATAGTTGAATTTCTGATAACTATAATTAAGCTGAAGTTATAAAATTGGAAATTCATAAAAACCTAAGAATAATGGTAAGGCAAACATTATTATATATACTGGTATTTTATTCGCACAAATTTTCGAATCTGTACTAATATCAATTTCACCTTTTTTTCTCATCTTCGTTTAAAAGAAACATCTTTATTACAAATATTTACTGAGTCTTGAAGAGAGACGATGAATGAGGGATCCCAGATCACCTGAGACGGCATGCAGTTGCTTCGTTCAGTCTGGAAAACAGGTACTATTGCTTTGTGGGTCACTTACATGGAATTAACCTGTTCAGGACAAGGCGATTATCTGCAAGCCGCTCGCTAGGGACGGGGTGAAAGCTTAAGGACCTGGCGTTTTTGTCGCTAACACTAACTGAAGAAAAAAAACGCATAAATAATAAAATGTCAGTCCTTACGTCGTAATTTTTGGTACTCCTTTAGATTATTACACAAGTTGTCAGTTACATTAAAACTAGAAAGTAATAACTTTTTTCCTTTAACTTACATGAAATTATATAAAAAAATATGACTTACCTTGGGAAATAAATTTTGTAAGCCCTTTCATTTTTTTCCCAATATTTTCATTGACAAAACACATTAATACCACTTCAAATTAATAAAAAAATTACGACAAAGATTATTTACAAAAAGAAATTTTAAAATTAAAATGTAGATTGAGTGTGAAAAGTGGAAGGCAGAAACTCTGCAAGCTTCGTCTCTGACAAAATGTCCGTGTCAGAATCGCTTGAAAAATCACTTTTTAAGTCTGCAGAAAAGGAATCGTCACTTTTATCTACATCACTAATTTGTTCATATAAGATACAACTATATTCCTCTTCTGACAAGTAATGTTTTTTCGCCATAATAATTTGGAGACAAGAGATTTTACGAAATAAGAAAGGAAGTATGCGAAATATATCCTAAAACAACAAAATATGAAGCAGAACTGACGCTAAAGCACTAAAACACCGCACACTGTAGTAAAAAAATAAGAAAAAGTGTTCGATGAGTTATAAGAAACGCGAATGTTTCATCTCAAGAGGAAAGTTTATGAGCCGAGCTCTGTTTGTTGACCTTTCAATTACCCCCTTCCTCCCACTCAGCTGATGTGCAAAATATCAAATCCAGACAGAATATAAACTAGCTGAAGGTCAGATTACTCTAGCTACGTTCGATTTCAATATAATGGACATAGGATGCCATCTAGGGGCCATTAAAAAACATTCCAGCTGAAAAGTCACAATTGCACTGCCCGGCCCACCACAACACCTTTGTAAAATGCACATTTGCACTACCCGGCTATGAGATGCATCCGTGGAGAACGCATATTTGCACCACCCGTCATGAAGGGGTTAGAGCCCTTCCCTCTCCAAACTGTGATTTGTGCAGAAAGGATTCAATTAAGAAGGTTTAATAGCCAGGGATGTGCTCTGCTGACTCTGGTAAAATCTGTGATAGATACTGGAGAGCCAAAGAGAAGTTATAAGCTCTGCAATCAATCTGATTTTTGATGAAGTGCTTCTAAAATTTTCAATATTCCCGACCCAATACACAATCGTAATTTTCATCGCACCTCCCCCATACAAATACAATGTATTGAATTCAATAATGGTATACTTCGACGCTAAACTACGATACGACCGTAACCTCTTAAGTGCCAACGGCGTATACACTGGTGTGCAAAAATTAAGAACGAGACGATTTTTTCAATATAACTTTGTACAAAAGCTTTCCAAATCAACACATTTAATACCGTAAGTTCCCCAATACGTAAGGACATGTGTAATATGTAAGCAACACTTACTAAAAGAGAAATCAGAGGGATAAAAAGAAGCTTGATTGAAAAAGTAGCATGGAGCGCAATGCGACTGAAGGCCGAAACATCCCTGTGATGGGTGTCCAGCAAGAAACATCCGGTCTTTAGTAGGGATATGATCTTCCCTGACTGCTAGGCAGGTTTCACAGCGTCTGCCCATGCTGAGAATGAGGGTGTCAATGAGTTGTTGAGGAATGCTGCCCATTCGTCTTGCAGCGCCAATCGAGGCTCCCGAATCGTTACTGGTGGTAAGGTACGAGATGCCAAGCGTCTGCTTAGAAAATCCCATACATGCTCGATGTGATTGAGATCCGGAGATCGTGCCGGCCAATCCATACGTTCAATATCCTCACTCTCTAAGAGCTGTTCGGCAGCTGCTGTGCGATGACATGGTGCATTGTCGTCCATGAAAAGGAACTGCAGACCCATAGCGCCTCTAAAAAGACGCACATATGGAAGAAGAATCTCGTTACAATAACGGGTCCCGTTGACTGAACCTGCGTCGAAGATGTGAAGGTCAGTACGACTACCAAGCATGATGCCTCCCCAAACGAGAACACCACGACCTCCATACCTGTCCCTTTCAATGATGTTCGAGGGATGATTGCGGCTTCCCCGCTCTCTCCAGATGAGTATGCGATGAGAATCGCTACTCAAACTGAATCTGCTCTCATCTGTAAAGAGTACTCGTCCCCATTCATTGTCTCTCCAATTACGTTGTTCCCGGCACCACAGAGAACGCCTTCTCCGATGGGCAGGCGTTAAAGGTACACACCGTACAGGGTGTCGTGCAAACAGACCACCACCGTGCAGTCTTCTGGCCACGGTAAAACGCGATATTTGTCGTCCAGTCGCCTGTGTCGTGTGTCTAGCGATTTTTCCCGCTGTCTGCCGCCTGTTTCTTCTGGCCTGTAAGACAATGTACCGGTCATCTGCGGGTGTGGTTCCTCGTGGACGACCACTACTGAACCCACGGATAGCTGTTCCTGTAGTTTGAAATTGTCTCCAAAGTCGTGAAACGATGCTGTGAGCAATTTCGAACTCTGCAGCCACACTTGTCACACTGCGGCCTTCCTCCAACTTCCCAATGATTCGACCCCTGGTAAAAGCATCCAGATGTCGTCTAACAGATTGATTATTCGCCATTTCTCGCTGAGGCAGCAACTCGGTGTGATTTTAACTGCTATACGGCGTGCAATCTCTTTGCCAGAAATACTGATCTTACACCGACAACATGCTTTATACTACTCAGACACTCCCCCATTACGTCTACCTGCATATCTGCGCATGTGCTACCGTACATCACCTTACTTAATCTCCTGATTGGTCTTTCTGTCCGCTCTGCCACTTAGTTCAGCTGATATGCTAATTTTTCGACTTCGTCCTTAATTTTGGCACACCAGTGTATAAACATTTCTCGCGCAGTCAAAACGTTAATTTCCATGGAAGCATATATACGTCTTTCCAAAGTATGATCTTTTCTCTGCACTGCTATCCATAAAACTATTCCGAAGGTTTTGGAATGCAATAAAAGGACCTTGACAGTGTTTCCGAAAGATTTATTTATTTCAGATTATTTACTTCTCTATTCCTTTCTCTCCTAATACGTCACATCTGCGCGTCTACGTGGAAAATGGTTTATATTGGAATCGAATCGCATAACTTTTAATTGGCAGTTAAGGGATTAATTATAAACCATACAAGTTATAAAGATAAATGTTAATTTTTGTATATAAGTTCATATATGACACTCACATGGGTTCAGTAGTAAGTATTAAGCTGGTTCTTAAATGAGTATTGTTAAATTAATCATAAAATACTTTATGTAGCACTGATACATTTATCAGTGTAATATATCTGTGTATTTTATTTTTGATTATGTCAGAATGTGTTTTGTTTATTTACATTCAATAAATTAGTATATTTTTTTAAAATCTTTTGCTTTTGATTTTTCATTATGCTCGCGCCCCCTAGTAGAGTTGTCACGCCCCCAGGGAGAGCGCACCCCACAGTTTAAGAAACGCTGTGTTAATGCTTCTGCTCTTTGATTCTTTTTTTATTGTACCTAATTTGTTGTGTTTCATTGTGTGCTTGCGCGGAATGTCTTCGCTCCAGCGAATGATGTATTTATCAAGTGGTGCTCCTAGAAATAATAAATATAATAATATGAAAATACCACATTACTTTATTGGACACAAACTATTTTTATCTGTATCAAAGAATTTTTCAAAAGGATCTTAAAATTTAGAAACGTTTGTTTTTTATTCTTTTTTTTTAATTCAACTTTTTTGCTAGTTCATGCATCAAAATTTAATAAGATACATTATATTTTGCATTTGAAGCATGATTGAATGAAAACAATTTCGAATGCAAAATTATTTCTCGCAACACATAAGCTTATGATCAAATAAAAGTGGAAAAAATAGTTATTAAATTAAAACAGAAATTGATGCTATGTGGTTAAAATGTGTTTCATAAGATATGAAGGATACATTTTATATGAAAAGTTAATAATTTCTAACTTATTTTATACGAAAATATATGGTAAATAGTACTTGTTGTATTATCATCCATGTATTATTATTATTTATAAATCTCCGTTTTATATTATTCCTATTACTTTCATACTTTAATATCTCTTTTTAACTTATTCTTACCTATAAAAAGTTCATTCGTATTGCCATTATACATTATAGTAATTCTTTCGTATCTATATTATACATGAACAATTACATATAATTTATCTTATAAAAACATACATAGAAAGATATTCATGACATTCAAAAATAATGTTATTATGTAAAATATATTTACTATATATTATATATATATATATATATATATATATATATATATATATATATATATATATATATATATATATATATATATATATATATATATATATATATATATATATATATATATATATATATATATATATATATAAAGCAAAAAGATTTTAAAATTTATCTTTATTCTCATTTTTCCGCAAAATTATTTTTTTCCATAAATTTTGAGATAAATTATTTTTGTAATATTAATTTATTGCATTTTATTTTGTTCTAAACATTTAATTTTTGCAATGAAAACATTTGAAAATTTATGTACCTAAATCATCAAAATAATATGACACTTAAAGATTAATGAAGAGATTGTCAGAACTTCAATATTTAATAATTCATGTTCCATCTATTTGTATGTCTGCAAAACATAGATCTAAAGTAAAATAGCCTATACAAAATTTTAAAATGAATTTTAGAATAACACAATAGAAAAGATTCAATTCCTTAGTCAATTGTTGTATTTTTTTTTTTTTTTTTTGTATTTGCGAAACATTATTCATTTCTTAATTAATACCTACAAATTACTAATGCATCTTTTTGTAACACTGTCATTCTCTACATTTTATATATTTATTTGGATCTCTTACATTTCCACGGAAACAAATATTTTCATGAAAAAAACTCTATTTTTATTTAAAATATACATAAATAGTTATTTTTAATGAAACAAAAAAAAATTAGCATTATTCTCTGTGTACTAAAATTTAATTAAGAAGAAAACTGTCTAAATTTATTCATGTAGTATTCTAGTGTTAAAATAACACATTTCAATTAAAAGATTAGTTTAAATAACCTGTGTTTTGAAAAAAAAATAGCGCACCAGAGCAATGTGATAAAATCGTTGATACAAGTGTATGCATCACAAAATGAATCAATCAAATCTCAGTGTGTGATACTGTTTTGCATTCCTTATTTGTGTGTTTACATTATATCTTCTATAGAAGAGACAGGCAAAATAAAGATATCTGTGTTATCTCAAACATAAAGTTAAAAAAAGTGCCATTTCTCCCTTATCTGAGTAATAAAAGTGAAATGTTTACCGAAATGTCGCTTGAAGGTACAGCAACTCGTTTGACATAGTTTATGTGTTCATCGGCGGAAGTTTAGATTACATTTATGCAGTTAAAAGAAATATATTCTGTGTGTGATTTGTTGTGAAAGCAGCGAAGAAGTATTCACCGAGAAAACAAAACCGAAAACACTATGAGAATTGCTTTAAAAAAATGCTGTCGTACCATATTAAATTTTGTGATTTTATTTTAAGCAATACTTCCAAGTCTCATGCTTTAATCGGGGAAAGTAAAAGAATGTTGAACGCGTGTTGAGCAAATTACTTAATATTGCCTTGTATTTTATTTCTTTATAAATTAATATTTAAATTATTTTGCTTTTAGAAATCTGTATTCCTTCAGTGAAAATATTGATATATATTAATAAAAAATTTTTTGAATCTTATATTTTAAAAGCTATAATACATCAAGCATAAATTTACCATATTTTCAAAGAATAGATATTGATCGCTTATGCAAATATTTTTCACAAGTTATTTTGCGTTCCATATATTGATATTTAAACGCAATTCACTTGAATATATATTTCAAATCATCGTAAAATTTAAAGAAAGAATTTTAAATATTTTTTTCATTATGATATTTATTTTTTTTGCAGCTAAACTATTCTTCATGCAGTTTTTAATCATTATCAATTATTATTTCTGTTTTTCTCGTAAATAATTTTATGAAACGAACTAATAGGTCACAAGAAAATCCGATATATGAATATTTTGCTGTTGATGTATGTTCAGCTCAAACAAAGGAAAAGGAAACTTCATACTGTTATCTGATGCCAGTAGCGTAACGTATACCCCTGTAACCCCTTCATTTCGGGGGCCTAAAGCCAGATCAAAGCTAAGTACGTATCTGGGATTGAGACCTAAAACCTGACTTTACAGGGGAGCTCTAATATTCTCCGTTACGCCACTGTCTGATGGTATATCCTCGAGATTGGAAGGATTTAAAACAACATACCTTTGTTAATTATGATTACAATGAACCAATTTAAAGTTTTGTATAGTAACCAACACCCACTTTTTTCTTTTGTAAATAGTTCAGCGCATTAAGAAACCGTTGGAACAGTACATGATTAATTAAGATCGATGATGTAAAATATTTTTTTAAAAAAGAACATTATAAAGTCCAATAACAAAACTGGAGCGGAAAGGAAAACCAATTTTATTGGATGTGCTAGTTTCTTTCACAGATGATAATGCATTGAATGCAGAAGACTTTTGGCAACAAAGAGGAACATAAAATTGCCTTACTTTGTAAAAATTCATCTTTTATTTCATCCATGAATTCTGACGAATCTCGCGTATTTTGTGCATATACCTAAATTTTAGATAACTCTAGAGCTCAAATCCATTCGAGTGAACTGGAAAATTGTGATGCATCTGCAGCTCTAAGGTAACAAAAGATGACTATTTTGTCTAAGTATTTTTGCAGCACTTGTCGAGCATATATGGTGATGTATGGAGTGTATCATCTTTCTTGTATTTAAAACCATTAAAGCAGCGTTTCTCAAAAAGGGGAGTACGCCCCCTTTGGGGAGGGGCGTGATAATTGTGCGAAGGTTGGAAGAGCATAGTGAAAAGTCAAAAACTAAAGATTATTTCAGAAAATTACTAATTTACTGAATTAAAAAAACAAAATACTTGATTTCATAATAAAAAATAATAAGAGACACAACACATTTGCACTGATATAATATACTTATAAATGTGTCAGTACTGCACAATGTATTTTATTATTAGTTTAGCAATACCAAGTTAAGAACAAGTTTAATTATTACCAGTGAACCCCATGATCTTGTTATATACAAAATTATATGCAAAAATTAACGCTTATCTTGATAATTTGTATGGTTTATAATTAATCCCTTGACGGCCGATTAAATCTTAAACAATTCGCTCCCGTATCCCACCATTTTCCAAGTAGGCATGCGTATGTGATGTATTGGGGGAGGGAAGAAAAAGAATAAAGCAGCAAACCCTTTGAAATAAGTAAATCCTTCGCAAACACTGTCAAGTCCCTTTTATTGCATTATATTGCCTTCGGAATAACATTATGATTAGCATTGCACACACACACACACAAAAAAGATCGTACTTCAGAAAGATGTATAAATACGTCCAGGGGAACAACGCTATGGCTGATCGAGACATCTATATACGCCCTTAAGAGGATTACGTCACATTGTAGCTTTAGTATCATAATATTATTGAATACAATACATGATTGAATTTGATTGACAGAATTGAAAGTTATAATTGAATATTGAGTCTCAAATATATATTGGCAGTTTGAGAAGCACTGCATAAAAAACATCATTTTGTAGCAACATTTCTAGAATTACGTAATTCAGCTTACCGAGCACTTTTGATAGAGTATGGGGGTCTCATACCTATGGAAATTCCTTCTCCGAAAAAGTACTGATCAAGAACGAAAGTGCTTGTGATATGGCATAAAGCTTCGTGTAAAAGCAATTGTGCTATATTGTGAGGATATTCGTAAACGCAGTTATTGAAGTTAACGTAACCAGTTAAACAAAATGTGCCGCATCCGTCCACATTATCCACAGCGGTCATTTGATCTCTTTATTATATCTGATGAAAAGTAAATTCACAAAAATTCAAAGTTGCAATTCAGGCACAAGCAAGAATCCATACGGATACATTCGTAGATCAGAAAGCAGAAGCTTCTAAACTGTGGATTTCGGTGCATTCAAATTGCCTTCATCTATTAATTGGAATTTGCAGCTTTCATATAATGCTCTTCCCGCTGCAACTTAAATAGGACAAGAGGGCCATCCAGATTATGGTCGTCTATCGCATGCAAATAAAGTTTCCAACAAATTTTTAACACATCACATACATTTTGATGGAAATTGGGCTTCTTAGTTTATAAATTTGACCATAATTTCACACATTTTCTATATTTATAAAACAGCTTCAACAATTCACCTCATTGTGTCGATGTTAGCGTATTTTTGTAGTCTGCTCCGATACTTTAGAGCAGTGATCCGCAACACCCAGTCCATGAATCAAATGGTGCCGGACCGTCTGCAGAACATTAAACTATTTGCATTTTATTATTTAAAGTGTATATTAAAGTATTTCTCTCGGATGGACGTTACTTTCCCAGGAAATCACTTTTATTCATTTTGGTTGTAACTATATTTTATTCTGAAGGCATATTTAAATGTAACTAAATTGAAACTTAAACCAAAACAATAAACAACCATATATAAACAACTTTTATCCCACCCTCAGGGAGCCGCTGTAAAATTATCAAACGTTGACCGTTCCGCAGAGATAAGAGGCAATGGACTCGCTACTAAAGCTCGTAGTGGGTTCAACCTAAGTTGGAGCTGATAAATTTTGATGATGTGAAAATAGTAGGCATGCATATCGTATAATTATGTAGCATGTAAATCATTCCTTGAGTATCCTTTGAGTACTTCTGGCAAAATTAAACCATGGCAATATTTAGCATCCGACAAGGGCTTGAAGCGAAAACTAATTCAAGTATCTAAATTTGGTATCGAGGCCACCACCAGATGGTACCACCATGAAATGGCTCTCACATTTGGAGAATTGCCGTATCTTAACCCTTCATCTACCAACGGTACTTATAAGTACCACTCACTTTAAATTTACATAGAATAAACATTTTTTACGAATATTTTGACGATACTTAGCAGGAATATTCTTTGAAATTCACTCTTCCAAGATATATGGCGGCACGGGTTCTATGATGAGTATTTTAGCGGGAAAGTGAATAGTTTCATAGCAGAAATTGCGTTTCCAGCGGATTGAGAAGATTATCATTTTTGTCCCGAAAAAATAGTTAATGTCAAAATGTAAGTGTATTATATATTATTTTTTTTTTGTATGTTGAAAACGAATTGACTATTTATTTTAAGTGAACAGTGTATATAATTAATTTTACAGTTGAATAACTTTAATTAATTAATTAGCTCTAATGGATTAAATTTCCCGAAGTTGAGTATTTTGTTTATGTATATCCCTTAATTTTCAATGTAGTAATTAAAAAAATGTAGCGTGGAACACCACGCAATTGAAGTAAAACTTCTTTGACGACGTTGGCCGTAAATGTAGGAATACATTTAATTGTATTAAACTGTTGGGGAAATATATAATATAATCATATAAAATTCAAATTTTTCTCTCAATCGCATAATTTCCTTTGCTATCTAAAGCACATGCTGTGGGGTCACTCCACGACAATCAACGCAACTTAATTCACTTGTGGCTATCATGTGAATGGTGTAACTCTAACTCTTTCCTAGAAGTTTCTAAAATGACCCAAGTAAATTGCTGGGAAAGTGAGCTCCTCAGCATGTTGATCAAATAGCAAACTTATTGGTATATTCGCTTCTCCAGGAGCGATACGAAGATATTTCTCTTCATTCCATAACAACGTCTGTTGCTGGGCTGTAAAGCTCTCTTCAATAGTTATATTTTCGCTGATTTCATCTTGAGGAGCTTGAGACGTACTCTGGTTCAAACTGAAGAAACTATCGTCGATTGTAACATCATTCATTCTGTACAATGGAGTAGCTACTAAATATTGCACTATACTTTGATGGTTCTTTTAGTAACCAAACCCATCAGATAACTAGTTCTAGTTTTCCTCCGTTTGATGTGAACATTGAACAGTAGTCATCATCAACATCTCTCAGCAATCGGTTGACCATTGTATTGACGGATACAGAAACATTGATTACCCCTGCCCTAATATTCCAAACTGACCGTGTACATGTCTCAATTGCCGAATTTGCATGAAAGGTATTCCTGGCTAAATGAGTCTTCCTGATACCAAATCCAAAGTAGGAAGATGTACTGGAATTTCTGGGTATACAAAACCATTAAATTTTGATAAATTTTGTACACTTTTCCTACATAAACTTTGTCGGCAATTGTAGCATGCTTTTTTTTAATGTCTTTTAAATTAATTCCCAGTAAAATATTTTGCAAAATATTTTTGTGCTTAGCAACAGGCGTTCTCAAATCACCTCTATACCATAATCTGTCACAAATCGAACATCCATGACCGAAAGGATTATCAACGAATCGCTTTTGAAAATCTTTGTAGGTATTTTTAAGGGAATCATAGTCTTCTTAAGGTAAGATAGAATTTATTATCGATTCACATAAATCAGTTTCAACAAGCACTAGACTTGTTGAGAGTTCTGTGGTTGAGGGCACAGGGTGATTCACAAAGTCCGTCTTAATCTGTGCAGTCATTAGAAGAGTCTCGAAAGCATTCCCATCATTGGTCATTAAACTCGGCATTAAGAGAGTATTTTGAAATGTTTTTTTTTTCTTTACTCAATATTCTCTAATGTACCCTGATCGAGATTTGGCAGTAACACTTGATGAATTTGCATTATTTTTCTGGTTATTTTTGTCACATTTTCGACTTGATTTGCTGCTAGTTTTTCTTTTTTTTTCTTTCACGAAACTCGTTTGCTCTTTGTACATTTGATTTAGGCATTTTGACTAGAATTAATAATAATTGAATGCAAAATAAAATTAAAGAAATAAATTAGCCACCGAACACACATCGCCATGTAGCCAACAATCTAAAGAAAATTTCAAAAGGACACGCTTTTACTGCGAGAGCTATTTTGTCTACACCGTAATGTTCATACTGCAACTGATACGACCGTGTTGATAATGTTCCCGGGTAGGGAAGAAAATAACACCTAATCGGAAGGTGGGAAAGTTGACCAGTCGGAGGCATAGGCAATTATCCAACTTTTTCACAGATATGACGCAAGTCACGCGGTGTCCCCCCTTTCCTCTTTCGCTCTCTCCTTAGTATGGCGACGATTCATGGGATGGGGGGAAGACTACTTCCGTTCGCTTTTTCACTGTTACGCAAAACCGAGCAATTTTGTCATTCACTCTCGAGCCCCAAAAGTTTCACTTAAAAAAAACATTGCTTGAAAAAAACAGCAGTAAATCATAATGCGGTAGATAGAGGATTAAAAGGCTAAAATAATAAAATCCAGCTCCATTGGAAGAAAGATACCCTCTTGTTGCCAAGTTTGAACATTTAATTGAAGAAACAGTGTTACAAAGGCATTACCTTGCTCATATTGATGTTCCGCTGTTGCTTCTTTTTCGTGAAACATGCAAAGTTGTTCAATGCAAATCCTTTTTGTGCTTATATTCATCCTGTAAAGTACTGTTCTTTAATCTTTTACATCGGTAATTTTCGTCATAAGTGTAGCATTCTAAAGATAGATTTTTTCTATGAGCTGTTCAATTTTTGAAAGCAAAAAAAAAATGTTTGTAGCAATTCTAAATTTTCAAAATATACATTCAGATCTCTATAGTTCTAAATCATCTTAATTTTGATGGCATACCTTCAAATAACAATATTGATGCGACGCTATTTTAAACTTATTTAATTTCTAATCTTTGAACCCAGTTTCTTAACTTCACATCGCATCATGACTACTCATTAAGTTAACTAATTCTAAAATTAAAACACCCATCTCACACTAAATCATACAATGATCGTATAGTTTTATATAAAACATTATTAAATTTATTTTAAGCACAAGTATACGGAAATTTACTTTACTATAAGAAGATCAAAAATTAACTTAGCTTGGGATAGGGAAGGAGCTGGGAAAGGACACGTTTGATGCCCGGAATCTCCGGAGGTGTTTTTTTTTGATTATCTGCAGCTCTGGGATCACCTCTCTGTCTCTAAAACCGGGGTGCGTCCCGCTTTTATTCGGCTATATTTCACACCGAAAACCTAGGGCGGACTCTTTGTCTGGTCCAGTGTAATTTTCTCTGATTGGTCCAGAGGCCAGCGCAGTGTTACACCACCTGACAATTTATGGGTTTAGTGAACTTTCTTAACGCTTGAACTTTCTTGACACACCCCACCAAAAGGAATTTCACCACATCCCGTCCGGGAACTCGCAAACAAATTCCAAGTCGTCTCAGAAGCAAATTCTAAAATAGGAAATTCTGGCCTCCCAGCACTCTTCCCCTCTCTCAATTACACAACACAAAAAAATACAACCAGTGAGAAAAAATGTTCCATCACGAGAAGAGAGCTCGGCGATCATGTGTGTCCCGATCAGAGAAATAGCTGATGCATCGATACTGCGAAGAAAGTTAGGCGCTCCGGTGGAGCAACACATCAAAAGTCTTCAATCCGTCCACGATGAGAAGAGAAATCGCCTGTCGAGCTAGGCAATGCATCAAAAGTCTGTAGTCCATCCACGATGAGTAGAGAAATCGCCTGTCGAGCTAAGCAAAACATCAAAAGTCTATAGACCGTCCACGATGAGTAGAAAATTTTGCTGGTCCCGTGGGTTTCGGCAAATGCTGGTAATTTCTTTGTGAAACGGGTGGAAAACGCCGATGGGTTGAGTCTTCGAAACGAACGTGTCGTTGATTGATTGGTTGAATGCGCGAGGAACGGGAAACGGGAGTTTCATCCCTAACACTTCTTCGAAAACGGAGGGAATTCCAAGGACGTTCATCTGCGATTCTCTTTCTGCATTCTGCTTGTCGATGTCCCTCCAGACCAAAATAAAAACACTTAAAAACATTTACTTTTCTGTGAAATTCATTTTTAGACGTTTCTCGAGCAATTACTGTACTAGCCTCCTGTAGCCTCTCGACCTTCAAGTTTAGTTCCGTCAACTTATCTGTCAATGCTGAAATGACCAGTGATTATGTGGGTAGAGACGACAAACTAGAGCGCTCGTTGCTGGCTATTTCATTTAGTTTTAAAGTCTGCTCTTCGATGAGCGCATGTAAATAGATTCTTCGAGAGTATTGGGATCTCGCGCCAACACAAATCTGCGAATGTCGTTTCTTAACCCGCTCATAAAACGAGACTGCAAAAATTGATCGTTCGCGTTGCGCGCTGCTGTGGTTAGAACCGAATGACTGGATTGAAAAATTTGTGTTCCCAGTTTATTAATGCGTGCTGCGAATTCTTGAACACTTTCGGAAGAACCCTGATAGCATGATGAGATTAATTGGAGCTGCGTAGATAACGGAACGGTCCTCTCAAATCTCGTAATGAGAACTCTAGCGATGTCGTTGTACTCGGTTAAATGACTGTGAGTTGGGTCATTCAAAAAAAAATTCCTCAGCTATTCCCGCTAATTTTAACTTAAGAATGGTAACTTTTTCAGCGTTAGACCAACCACCCAACTTTGCCACATCATTAATTTTGCCAAGAAATCTACGGATTCCCAGCGATTCACTTCCGTCATACATTGGAATCAATCCGATTAAATTAAATTTTTCAAACGCTGTCTGAACCAATGGGGGCTCCCCTTGTCTCGTACGCGGCATGTTTAAATTATAAATGAAATAAAATGTTAATGAGAAATAAATGCCAAATTATTATTAACATAAAATTTTTTTACTCAAAATTGAATTGCAACGGATAACAAATCTAAAATTATAGCAGTCGTGTAGGGAGACAAAAAAACCCGGAAAATTTGAAACATTTAACTAACAGACTTTCGCGTAACTCCACATAAAAAAAACATACAGCATCAATATACTGATGGAGAAAAAAATCGGTACCTATTACACTGCAGACGCTTCTTCCAGGAGTACTTTCAATCATAACTGAATATCTAAATAATAAAAAATACTGCAAGAAAAGGTCCACAACTGATAATTGATCATAATAAAAAAATTAAAACACAATGATACACAATAAGAAAATATTACATGTTTCACAGATGAACTAAGATTATCATTGGGTGACCCAACATTTCATTTAAATTTAAACTCACGAGGGAAAAAAATAGAAGAAAAAAATTCACAATACAACATAATGCCAAGGAGAGAAAAAAATTCAAGGATAGCTCACGACCCAAATGATGCGACGATATTTTAAACTTATTTAATTTCTAAACTTTGAACCCAGTTTCTTAACTTCACATCGCATCATGACTACTAATTAAGTTAACTAAGTCTAAAATTAAAACACCCTTCTCAAACTAAATCATACACTGATCTTATAGTTTTATATATATAAAACATTATTAAATTTATTTTAAGAACAAGTATATGGAAATTTACTTTACTACAAGAAGATCAAAAATTAACTTAGCTTGAGATAGGGAAGGAGCTGGGAAAGGACATGGTTGATGCCCGGAATCTCCGGAGTTTTTTTTTTATTATCTGCAGCTCTGGGATCACCTCTCTGTCTCTAAAACCGGGGTGCGTTCCGCTTCTATTCGGCGACATTTCACACCGAAATCCTAAGGTGGACTATTTGTCTTGTCCAGTGTAATTTTCTCTGATTGGTCCAGAGGCCAGCGCAGTGTTACACCACCTCACAATTTATGGGTTTAGTGAACTTTCTTAACGCATGAACTTTCTTGACGCACCCCACCACAAGGAATTTCACCACAACCGGTCCGGGGACTCGCAAACAAATTCCAAGCCATCTCAGGGGCGAATTCTAAATTAGGAAATTCTGGCCTCCCATCAATATTTTAAGATTTCTATCAATTGATTGAAGAGATAAGGCTCTAGAAGTTCATATATCGTTACAAAATTTATGACCACTTAGCATATATATTTCAAAACTCAGGATGTAAAGAATGAACCTATCTGAAAATGTAAATACGTTTCTGCTCACTAGTTTAAGATCAACATGTATTAGTGTTGTCAATTTTAAGCAGAAAATAAATAACAAAGTTTTACCATGTACTATAATTACTCTAACGTACATACAAATTTTCCATCGTAATTTTGATCAAATAGACATAATTTGCTTTTCTTAGAAGTACAGATAACGATTATGTATATTAGCAGGGGGTTTTTAAATAGTTTGAAAAGGAAATGTTATTCAGTTCTGTTTCAATGAATTTACATGTCATTAAATTGAAATTTTGTGAAACCACACCTACTTCTCATAGAGAGAGAATATCTTATACCCTTATATTTTTTAAAACGCATTTTATCAAAATATTTTATATATTTTATCATATACTTGTTGCTATTTCCTTTATTACTTCGACGGTTACTTTCGTCTATTAAAATATTAAATCATAAAATTATGATAACTGTATGAATTGTTCAGCTATTCTAAATATCTATTAATAAGAAAATATTAATTTGTAAATGAGAGAGAATTATTTATTTTTTCCGGAAATTTATTAAATATTATGCGCACATTTTAATTCTTGAACACTAAATATGAGATTATATTAAGTTATAAACATTTTTAGGCTAAGTGTTTAAATTATAATTTCTAAAGTATTGATAAATATGAACTATATTGATTTTAATAGTAAATAATCTACATTAAATTCATTTGCACGTTTGCTGAACATTGATATTCAAGATAACGAATGTTTACAAAGCTGAATTGTATTTCCCCACGTAAATACTAAGTTTAAATATTTAGAAACTTGTTATATGGCAAATTATTATAATAAGGAATTTTATATATATATTTATATATATTCAAAGAGAGGCTAAACTAATTTACTTGCTAAAATATATTAGCCTTTACTTTTAACTCTCTCGCAGCATATCCCGCGATTTCCACGCGTAACGTAGATGTATCAAACTTTGCGCAACCATTGATTTCCACGTTTAAACATTTTTCTGATTATTTAGCTGTGCAACCAATGGTGCTCCTGCTCATGTTTTCATTTACTTTTTGATGTTCATATTTGGATTATCTAATTCTATATTTTAAAATAAAAATAGTTTCACAAACATTTTTTGTATATTTTAACTCTAAAATGTAGATTTAATTTGCAGATTTGAAACACGTAATAAAACCATACGCAATTTTTGAACCTACATCAGTGCTTCTCAAACTTTTAATATTCGCAAATCAATATTCGATCATTATTTCCATCGCCCCCCCCCATACAATAACGATGCATGGAATTCAAAAATACTATACTTTGAAGCTGAACCTACAGTTCAACTTTTACATCTTTAGTACTTCCAGCGTATATAAATGTCTCACTCAGCCAGTGTGTCAATTGCCTCGGACGTATGTATACGTCTTTCCGCAGTACGATACTTTCTGTGCACTGCTATACGTAAATTTATTTCGAAGGTTATGGAATGCAATAAAAGAAGCTTGATTGTCTTTGCAAAGGATTTACTTGTTTCAGATTATTTGTTTCGTTATTCCTTTAACCTCCCCTTTTCCATAAAACCAGATACGCTCTTTTACGTGTTAAACGGTGACAGTGGGGAGCGAATCACGTAATTTTTAACCGGCATTTAAGGGATTAATTATAAATCGTATAAATTATGAAGATAAGTGTTAATTTTTGTTTTTAATTTTATATATGACAAGCCTATGGGGACACTGATAATTATTATTCTTATCATTAACGTAGTATCTTTAAAATGAATATAAAATTCATTGCGTAGTACTGATACATTTATAAGTGTAAATGTGTATAATTTTTAATTTGTTTGCTTTTAGTACATTAATAATTTTTTAACACAATATTTTGCTTTCTAGTTTTCAATATACACGCGCCCCCCTTGATGGGTTATCACGCCCCCTAGGCGGCGTGCCCCACAGTTTGAGAAACAACTGACCTACATTGATAAAATAACTACGCAGCGAAAGGGTTAATAGATAATTATTACCAATGATTTGGTTCTCGATTTCAATCAAATGTAGAAAATTAATTTTATTTTATTTTCTCATTATTTTGTTTGAGGATGACAATCATGCACGTTGTCATCTCCCATAGAAGAGTATGGAACGTTTTACAAACACCAAACTGGTAGATATGCACTTTATTTACAGATTGCCAGAAGTAAATGCACGAACAGCAGAAAAATTGTATCGTTAAAGGTACCCATTAAAAGATGCGCTGGACCGCCGGATGTTTAGTAATTTGCATCACAATTTGAGTGAATATGGATCTTAACGAGGTAAAAGGCATAGTGAGGGTGAGCCACGAGTCACTCAACGTCCACAAAAGAACAAATTGTGTTGAATGCTGTTCGATGGAATCCGGACACATGCGTACGATCTGTCACTGCTGTTGTGAAAGGATCTCAGAGTAGTGTACATAGCGTTTTGCGACGGGAAGGCAAATCATTACACTCATACCATCTTCAAAGCACATCACCACGAGTTGTGATCCAAATTAGCAAACACCCGGTGGTACTGTTCATTTTTCTGTGAGTACATTCCATAGTACAATCTTTTTGCTGCTTGTATGTTCCCGTTTGCCAGTCTGTAAGTTAAGTTCATACCTGCTAGCTATGTGTTCGTAAAACAGTACCATACTCCTCTACGGACGATGGCAGCTTAATTGATTGAGGTAATGCAAGTCTGATTCCCCCAGTGTTCTTGTGAACAACACCACCGAGCGCCGAAGAAAGACGTTTCCAACCATAAGCTGCTATGAAAATTTGAAACCTAGTGATGTCCCCCTACCTTCCCTTAAAGTTTGCGCCACTAATCGAACTCAAGTTTAAATATATCATAGTTTATCTTTCTACGAATCTTATGAATGATTGAATTTTTAATATGTTGTGAGAAAAACAAATAAAATCTTTTTATATGTACGTTAGCACACATCAGTATTTGTCTCTTACCTCGTGTCCTTATTTCACTTCTGTTGTTGTCTAAAGATTCTATTATATTATGGATGTAAGAGTATCTTCAATTTCAGTTTCATGATTACTTTTATTTAGTCTGTAGAACTTCTTTGAAATTACTGTCACTGTTTTCGAAACATTACTGTCAGGTTACTGTTTTTAATGATATAGTTAGAGTAAACTTTTTATTCTAAAGAGAAGTAAAGCATAAAGCTTAAGAATAATTTTTACAAAAAAGACTTATAATAAGGATATTTCTAGCAAATTCATTTCTATATAATTACATTATAATTACGCTTATATATTCAGATTTAAAAGAAAAGTCCCTTTAGTTAATAATAAGATTAAATCTTAACTTTCTTTTATATATATCAGTTTTTGTGTGTTGTGTGTAGTCAGCATAATATTATCATTCCTTGAATCCACACTATATTTCTCGACCATTAAACAAATTCAATAATATTTTCATAACCATTCAGAAAATCCATATATTTTGATGACCATACAGTAAATCCATACATTATTTTCATTACTATCAATTTTCTTTTTATAACTGCAGAAATACGTCAAATATTTTAACTACATGTTTTACAATGAAATTTAAGTATGAAATATGATCTGTTCTCACTCATTGTTTTAGAATTACTTAACAGATCCTTCAATATTCATGTAATATAATTTGTATTTTATTGAAATAAACAGTTTGATTATTTTATCTTTATTTGCATGTTTTTATGTTAAATATATATTATGGAGTATCCATAATTTATGCAAGTATCCATTCATAAATATCAAGTCGTAAAAATAATTTCCATTAATTAAATCATAATTTTCACTTGTAAATTATTATGACCTGCTATTTAAAAAAATGAGTATTATCTACTATATTTATAAACAGAAAATAAATAGTTTGATTTACGTTTTTAAATCTTAATTTTCATTATGTCTCTGATCAATTCTGTAACGCTTAAAAAACGCTAAAAATTTGAATATTGGTTTCAGTTATATGATGAAAAATTACGAGTTATCAAATATTTTACTTTATAATGCAAAATCAAAACTATAAAAAATAATATATATAAGAACTTTAATATTTTAATATTTTATACTTAAGCAATATGAGTTTCCTTCTACGATTCAGTTTGTTAAATGCTTAAAGTCAAATCAAATTTCTCATACGCTCTCGGTGTCACGCGCGCGCGCGCGAAACATTAGTTTTCACAAACTTTTTATTAACTTGCAATGTAAAATGTTCGGGTGGAATCTTGCAACGCAATTTTGAAGCTGATGCCTTCACGGACTGAACTAAAATTTTGTATACACGCTTAGTTTGTAGTACAATGCATGTTTTGCCCATTTATATTCTGATATTGATATTAGTTAAAAAGTAGTTCATTAAAGTAATTTGTTCGGGTGGAATCTTGCAACACAATGTTGGAACTAATGCCTTCAACCGACTGAGCCGAAATTTTGTATACACGTTTAGTTTGGATGACAATGCATGTTTTGACTATTTATATTCCTATATCACTATTAGTTAAAAAGATATTGATTAAATACTTTTTACCCACGTTAGAAGCTTACTTTACCTCATTCTACGAGCTCTCGTGGCGTAGTGGTCAGAGAAGCTGATTTTAAATGAATTGTTCTGGGTTCGATTCCCGGGAGCTCGTAGTTTTTAAATTTACTTTAAATCACTTCCAAAATTATTTCTCTTGATCAAATGTAAATTCCCACGCTCTTTAATGTTTTTTTACTAGCTTTTTATAAAATTGAAATTTAAAATGTTCGGGTGGAATCTTTCAACGCGATTTTGAAGCTGATGCCTTCAACCGATTGAGCTGAAAATTTGTATACACGTTTAGTTTTGGATGAGAATGCATGTATTGACTTTTTATATTCCCATACCGCAATTAGATAAAAAGTAATTAATTAAAGTAATATGTTCGGGTGGAATCTTGCAACTCAATTTTGAAAGAGAGAGAGAGCTGATGCCTTCAACCGTCTGAGCTGAAATTGTATGTACACGCTTAGTTTGGAATGCAATGCATGTTTTGATTATATACATTCCAATATTGCAATTAGTTAAAAAGATATTATTAAAAACCTTTTGCCCCTGTTAGCTTTTTATTCCGCTGATCAGCTTGTTGGATTGAGCTTAAAGAAGTTCCAATTTTTCGACCTTTTTCACAAAACCATCTGATTCTTTCTGTCAAACTGAGACACAAAAAAGTTGCATAATCGGAAAGAGCATTTATTTTGCCACGATATGGTATAAATATTTTTAAAAAATAATGATAATTTCTATTTTTTTACGATTTTTTTCTAAAATGAGGCAAAATTGATGCGCTTTCATGAAAAGGATTTCTAAATCTTTCCTTATGAATTTTTTTTTTGTTTTTTTCGTGTTAATGAATCGATATTCGGCACTAAGAAAGTTCTGGCATGTCTCTTTTAGAATCAGTCATTTAAAAAATAAAATGACGAAAACTTTTTTTTTACGATTTTTCAAAAAATACTCAAATTTTTAATAAAACATTTTAAAATTTCGTTATTTTTAAAGATAATCATACGAAGGTTTTTTTTCGTTTGTAGAAGAGTATTATCCAAATTCTGCACAAGGATTCAAAAAATTGGTTTACAATTACGGAGTTAAAAATTTTCCTTGTGTTTTTCGTTTTTAATATATTATTATAGTAAAAGCAAAAAGCAAAAAAAATAATTAATTTAAAATTTTGATTGATTTCGCTTTGTCTATTTTTGTTTTGGTTTTACAGTGTTTACCCCCATTATCATCTTGTTGCAGCCCGAGTTTAATATCTATCATATGTACGTGGCCAGGCGGAAAAAAAGATTAAGTACCCCTGACCTAGCCTGCTCAATACTAACAGGCAAACGACCTTATAACAATGATGCGTTGATTGAGACAAACAGACTGAGAAATTTATGCAGCGATAACTAAAAAGTAAAAAATAAATTTAAAGTAAAAAAAAACTTTTTTTTACAAACAAGCTTTTACTTAAATGTTCTGAAAAGAATAAAATAAACTTTTATAATAAAACTTTTTTTTTGCTACCACCTTGTAACGTCATTACACAATTTATGATATAAAAGCTTGTCGCGAGATTTACCTGTGTAAATAAGCAAGCAAAATTAATAACTTGATCTGATTGATTTTAATTTTTAAAATTTTGAAATTAAGTAAGTACGAGTACTTAAATCTCACAACAAGCTTTTATATCATAAATTGTGTGATGAAGTTATAAGGGGATATCAAAAAAATTTTAAAAGAAAAGTTTATTTTATTCATTTTAGAGTATTTAAATAAAAGATTGTTTTTAAAAAAGTTTTTTTTTACTTTTAATTTATTATAAAAATGAAACTGCCAGCCATAAATTTTCTTTCGAAAAAAGTATTTTATGCCATGGTATATCACCAAACAATATCTAGCACTTGATCGAATATAAAGGATTTCCAAAAATTCTTTTACAAAAAAAACGGATTGAAATCAATAAAAAGGGATTTCTGAGTATGCAAAATTAAGAACAGATTTTCCATAACAAGTATTTTCGCCAATGAGTGTATTTAATTTTTCTAACTTTAATATAGTTCGTTTTTCAAAATTATTATATAATAGCAAAAAAAAAAATAATGCTCGTTTGATAATTTCAAATAAATAGTTAATAGTTTAGTTGTACACAGGCAGAGTTAGATAGCTGTATACCTTATAGTAAATGTTAAAAAAATATACTTGTAATAAATATTATGCTATTGAATTTACTTTTCATTATGATTCGGATTGCCTCTTGAACTTGAAATTTGTAATGGTAATTTTAACCCTCTAACTGGATACCTTCCTCCTGAAAAGTTATTCCGAAAGCGTTTTACTCTTATATTGCTATTCCCTTCAAAAATGCAACAGACTTCAATTCTTTCCCCCTTTTAAAACTTGGAAGGTCGAAAGGGGACAACTTTATGACTTGGTTCGGCGTATTTGATCATTGAGAACCAGGAAAGCAATCGTTTACAGCTAGCTGTTAAGTTGCCTTGGGCAATCTTGAATGAAAACCGTAGTTCTTTCTACTGTGTCATTTTCCCCATAGATTCAGTCACAGTAAAATTAAAACAAAATGCAGGGTAAAAAAAAACAGGAAATAAATGGCGTGTTAAAAGTTGAAAAATAGTTATATTTTCTTCAAACAAAATTAATTTTTCTGTCATTTTTTAAAAATTAAAAAAATATTTTGGTATTGCGATTTGAACCAGAAAAAGCATCCTGTATTCATTTTTGAATATGAGAGTAAGAAAACGCGCTCACTTTCATGTTTTTAAAAAGTTATGAGGTAAAAAAGAGTAAAGGCCCTATCTTTTTTTTTTAAACAATAAGACATAAATTGTGCATATTTATGAAATAAAACAGATCTTTCTCTATTCAATTATATTTTTTAATTTAGAATAAAATAAAAAATGATTTCAATACTTTTAATTTATTTAAATTTAAATCATATAAATGATATTTTTATGTTAACTGAATATTTTTCGGAAAAAATCTAAATTTTCATTCCAAGTGCTCTCCTTTTCGAACTCCTTGTATTAAATAAAAATATCTTTTCTACATCGGCATTTGTGATGGACATAACACACATTCAGTCAATAATTTTTAATTTTAATGGGGGATATACTTCTTCAAATGCGCATGACAGTACTTCTAACCATTTTCTACTCAAGTTAAATTTCTTATCTTTATGTTTCTTTTATTACAAGGAAAAATGTCACACATCGATAACTACATTTTCTTACAATTCAGTCATTACAAATTCTATTGTGAGAAAAGTTCTCCCTAATTAATTTTATCTTTCAAAAACAGTACACTTAAAACAATTTTGTTCAGTGAAGTTAACCGACAGTTCCACAATGTATTCATACCAAATTTTAAAAACAAATTTAACACTTGGAAATGTATCCAGTATTAAATTTTTCAGTATACACAAATATTTCCTGCTGTAAGGAACATATAGTATGAGAGAGAAATATGGTGTGCGGTTGTGAAAGAATGTTTTCGTACGTGTAGACTTTTTTTGAAAATTTAAATATCACAGAAGCTGATCATATAACTCCAAATGAGCCTTATTTTAATGTGTGCTGGTATCAAAGTAAAACACTTTACAATATTAAATAGCCTATGGAATTATACTCAATATCAAACTATTCGCAAAATGGCTTACAACTTCTATTCAAATTGTAAAGAAACTGAAATATAAATATATCTTACTACAGTCAAAAATATTCATAATATGTAAGTATCCTATTTCTCCACTTAGTTCTGTACATTTTAAAAACTGTAGCTGAATGCAATTTTTTATATTTATAAACGAGGCATAACAGCTCATACAGTCGTAATTATGTCTTTATCATTTTTAAATAAACTACTATAAAACGTATATGGATTGTAAGATCATTGTAAAATCCTAAAAGCTTTTAGAGGAGCTAAAAACATGTAATTTTGGATTGATCAAATTTTTAATATAATACACAAATATACATGTTATTAAGCAAATACATTTGAAAAATCAAACTTCCTTCTCAAATAAACGTAATTGAAAGAAAATGTTTAATTGCAAATGAGTGGAAATACATGTTTTTCTAAGGGATATCCCCAAAGTGAGGTAATCCTCAAACTTAAATCTCAAACTCAGAGGCACAACAATCCATGAGGGCCAGGAACTACTGTGCCTATCATAATACACGTGACTATTGGACGCTGAGGTGCATGAACAGATGTCCCGATTTGGTGGTCTGTCTGAAGAAAGACCTTCAGTGTTTAAGACCCGAAGCAAGCTTGGTATTCATTTATCGACCCAATGTAGCGTGAATGAAAGGCAGAGTCGACCTTGCGCAGCCCGTTAATAGAACCCCAGATCTGTGGTGTGGAAGCCCTATACACTACTACCACTCGATCCTATTCGGTGAAAAATAAAATTTAATGTTAGAATCTTATATAAATCCCTAATGAATGAGGAGTCGAAACTTTTTTTCATGTAAACTGTTTAGACGGAAATGGTTAATTATGAACATTTCACAAGTTGCATACATTAAAATTAACCGTTATAGTTTACATAAATTTTTAAGGGTGCAAAAGGTGTATTTAGGCTCTACGAATTAATTTTAAAAGGAATACGGTTACGAAAAAGTAGTACAAATCTATCTAAAGTAGGGTTAGTTACCTTACATATTTTCAAAAACAACAATGTATTGGAAGCCAATTCCACAATTCGTTGTTATAAAAATGTATGGAACATTACAAGATTTATTTTTGCATTTGTAATTTTATATATATATAATTTTTCCTGGGAACTCTAAAAGCTAGAGCGGCATCCATCAAAACCGCGGTTCTCTCTCTGTTTTTCCAGATCGTCCCTGACTAAGCCGGCTCTGCCATAGTAAGTGAAAATGCCGGATTTTGTTTATCAAGATCATTTTATAGCAGACTGCATTTTTCATGTATTTTAGATGGTCGTTTTTATATTTTCTACATCAATATCTTAATGTCTGAATTTAAAATTACATAAAATTCTTGACATTCGCATCAATGACCATTATAATTTTTATTAGTATATGAATGTGTCATCACACGATTACATGACTGTTATTAACATATTATTTTAATCATTTAATTAATATTAAGTATAACACATTACGCACACAAATTTTCTGAACTTTAAAATAAATATTTCGAAAACTACTTCAGATATACTAAAATTTTTCATTCCTACCCTTTAGCTTCTCAGTTTTGCTTCTATGTAAAACTTTTATTGTA
The DNA here is from genome assembly GCA_019973935.1 of Trichonephila clavipes. Taxonomy (NCBI): domain Eukaryota; kingdom Metazoa; phylum Arthropoda; class Arachnida; order Araneae; family Nephilidae; genus Trichonephila; species Trichonephila clavipes. Next base: position 214,557 of record BMAU01019577.1, read on the forward strand.
TATTCCTCGGTTTTTTTTTAGTATATTTTTTGCTCTTAGCATGCATTTTTCAACAGAATTGTATAAAATCTTCAAAATATATTAAAAATACCAAAGAAGCTATATAATAAAATTTGAAATTTATATTATACTCAAAGAGTTGCTAGAACTTATGGTAAATAATTTTTAACTTTGCGATACATTTTTTTTCGAAATTTAAAATGAAATTTCTAGCATAACATTTGTAGCTTTATAAGGTCGAGATTTCAAAAAATATCCAGTTTTTAATTACTTATTCAGTTAGCCTTGAAAAAAGATAAATGTTGAGGTATTTTGCATAAATAGATATTTTTGAAGAATAATTCGAATGTTTTTGAATAGCTCGAATTTAAAATTGATTTTTATGTTTATTTATATGCATAAATATCTACTGCAAATGTTTCCGTATATTTTTGATTACCATTTATTCAAACATTCAAGTTATAAAAAATGTGGGAAAATCTTCATTCATGTTGTCTTTGATGTAAACTGAAGTTCAATCACTTAAAATTCAAATATAATTCGGTGTATTTTAACAATATATAACTAGGTACAATGTACGTAAACTTCCCTGAACACTTGGGCTTTGAAATCTAAAAAAAATTAATAGATCTTAATTAGTTTTTTTTTGTTATTATTTTTATCAAAGTGTAAGAAAATGTTTCAAATTATTTGATGAAGTTTAAATTTATTCATTTTTAGTGGTTGGAAAGTTGAAAAGATTTCAAATTTTAAAGTGTTTGGTGTTTTATTATTTTTTGGGGGGCATCTTATAATGAAATAATCTTGTTTCAAAAACTGAAAGCATTGATTAAGATAAGAAAAATGAAGCGAAAGAATATACTTTAAAAAGATAATTTGTCTAACTATATAAAATAGCAGATTGCCCTGACACGCCCCAACTTGTTACAGTTTGAAATTAATATGAAACCAAAAGGGAATTGTAACATATTTTACTTATGCGTTGGGACTTTTGAAAACTTTTAAAATACAAGCTAGCAAACAAACACTTCTTGGGTTCTAAAGAAATTTCTCCCGATTTTTTACGATTGCCCCAGGGCAAAACTCGGGGTTCCCCTGCGAGCCATAAAACTCCTGCTGTGTTGCTTCCTCCGTCCCTCATTATCTTTCAAGATGTTAAATCTTAAAAGGGGGAAAGGATTTCAGAAAAGTGCGGGTCATCCGCTTTTCAAAACGTTACTTGAAGGCAGAAAATTCAGTGTAGTCCATTTTCGAAGCATCTTTACACTGACGGAATTTTCCGTACTATCCGGTTAGAGGGTTAACGGACAATGTAATTTAAATGACCATAAATTGATCTGAAAGATATATCGCTTAATATGACCACTTGAAATCCAAAAGGAAATTAAGAATATCTACTCATTTCATTTCAAAAATATATTAACTTATTATTAAAATGTAAATATAATGTAAACTAAGAGTGTAGAAAAGTGTATTAAAACAGGAAACAATTTTATATATATAAGAATGTCTTCGATCAAATATTTTTTCTTCACATTTTTACCATCATAACCACGTTTTTTCTGTTGATTACAGCTAATAATGCGTGTAACTGATAAAATATATGAGATAATCTATGTGAATCAAGTGTAAATAACCTATTTATTAAACTATTTTTATTTATTTTTTGCTTTTATTTGAATTGTGTGGTTAACAATAGTAAAACGTTTAAATTTTAGTTATATATGAATTCTAATTTCTGTTTTATAATGAGTTTTGTATAAATGAACTTGCGAATAAATATGAGTCTATTTTTTTATTCTATGATACATCTAAAAATAAAAAGCGGGGTAGCAGAAAAAGGGAGGAATAAGAGTCATAAGTATTTTCTCTGAAATTCAAGTGTGAAAAAAGTTTCATTTTATTTCTTCATATTTATACTTGATTGGATTCTAAAAAAAGACTTTTGGATCAAAGTGTGAATACTGATTCGTACTATGGATATTAAAAATATTTTTTTATAATTATGAATTTCAATTTCTGAGCTTTGAAGATTAACCTTTTTTTTAGTAAATAACACAAATGGTTTCGATTCCCATAAATTTAAATAGTGCAATATAAATGTTTTCTTAATAATTCTTCTTTACTTTAAATACTCGAATGAGGAAATATTTCTTCCAAAATTTCTCACACACTCACAAAATTTCTAACTAAACATAATGAGGAATAAATATCTAGTTGCAAAATCTTTGTTTACTTTACGAACATATTAAAAACACAAATTAAAAATTTTTCATAAAAATCATAAATTGCAAAAAATAAATCTTCACTTAAAATTTGATTTTTTGGGGCATAAAATTTTCAATAAGTTTTGTAACATTATTTATTACCTCTAAAATATTTATTCATTATTCGCAGCTCTTGTTATAACTCTTGATAAATTCCTCATGCTAGTCTTAAATTATAGTTAAAACAAAAAAATCGTATTTCTTAAAAAAAATCTTTAGAAACAGGGCATTGCATCTAAATAAGAAATTTTAACAAAATAAAGTACCTATTTTAATTGGTTGAAGAAAAGTTTAAGAACATAGACAGATTTGAGAATTAAAACTAATTAGAACACTCTTTACCTTTATTTTTTTATTTTTCTTTTCTTTTTTTCAAAATTGCTTAATATATCATTTAAAGAACGATTTATTTTTTCGCTCATCTACAGAAAACACACTTGATCTATTTTCAATATAGAATTAAAATTAAGCCTTTTATTTAATTTCTGGATAGCATTAATAACAAAATTAACAAATTTTAGCATTAATGCAAAAATCACAGTTGTGAAATGAAAAAAAATTAAACAACCATATGAAATTCAGGCGAATATAGCTTATACTTTAAATGTATGATATATGATCATTTTTTGGCAACAATAGTCGAATAGTCATGGTTTAAAACTCATATCCTGTGTTGTTTCTATCAAGTCCTTTGCCGAGTCATAGTGCCATTGTGTTCCCATCGTATAGAGAAATTAACGCACGTTTGATCTGCCTCATCCCAAAATGTTCATGTTGGTGAGTAGAAATTTGAAGAGGGAAGTTTCACCTTAGGTGGTGTCTTGGCCACTTGAAATTACTTGATCCAGCACCAATACCTTTAATCTTGTTTCGAAGTATAATATAATGAAACAGTTTTCAATCTACCAACATTTTGTGGAATTATGTATTAAGGCAAAATCTACAGTGCCTACTATTATTTGAAATATATTTATATTTCTCTATATATTTAAGACAACACTTTAGAGTGTCATATATTCGAATACGTTTGCGTTAACGATTTATAACAGCAATCACCAAACTTCTTGACCTCAAGGTTCAGGATATTCATAATTTAAATCCCACGCACCACACTAATAGAATTTTTAAGTCTTAAATTATTGTTATGTATCGAATTATGTTTCAATGCATCTTAAAACATAGCTTAAAGTGATGAATAAGGATATTCCACATTTTTCTGGGGACCAGTCAAATTTTCTCGTGAACCACTAGTGGTCGGTGGACCACCCCTTTGGTGACCTCTAATTTAAAATACTTTTTTCAGTTTTACACATAGTAATTATTGAATTAATAAATGAATAATATAATTTAATATACGTCTCTTAAAACTTCACTAATTACGATTGTAAGTATAATTCTATATATTTGTTGCACTATTGAAAACAACTTACATTACAATTTGAGTTTATTGGTTTAATGACACGAACAATGAATTATTTAAAGTTTTAGTGCATTACAGTCAACTTTTTCTGATAAATGTGTTTATTGTCTTATGTCATATCGCATTATTATATTTGAGTTTCCTACATTATTTTTAGGATTCTAAAAATCATATCTCGGTTCCATCAAAAAATACATTTGAAAGTGAAGAACAGAATTTCTTTTTATCATTAAAAAATCTAATATATTAAATTAGGATTAGGATTAGCAAATACCATATTTTTAAGACTTTAGGAATAATTCTGGGAAATATACAATTAAGGCTTATTTCTGATTGAAAAAAAATGTGCGTGTGTGTGAACAGTTAAAGGAGCACCACAAATCTAATACACTATTTTTGAACAAAATATGAAACAAGTAAATGGCCGACATGAACGGAAGATATCTGAGAATTTATTCCAGAAGGGCTCAAAGCAGATTTAAGCCTTCAATGCATCCAATAACAGCTTAAGAAGTTCCATAACGTGGCCAACTGGTAAATCGACTTTTAGGTATTTCTTAGATTCCGGAATAGAACAGAATATCATCAAAGTGGACTTAGTGTGTTCATGTGTTCATGTCGTGATTCTACCGAGGGATTAGGAAAGCGATTTATATATATATATATATATATATATATATATATATATATATATATCGAATTCTATTGCGATACTTTTAGAATATAAACTTTTTTGGAAAGTAAAAATAAAACGGAACAGCATACATGTATTGAGATTTTCCTAATGTAAAAGAAACGAAGAGTGTTTTCTAGTTTGAAATTCCGTTTATATTTTTATATTGTAGATAAATTTGAAAAAGGCCAGTGGCCGAGTGGTAGCGTATAGCGCTTCCACACCACAGGTTCGAGGTTCTATCCTCAGGCTGGGCAATATCAATTCAATCTTTCAACCCTCCCTCCTCCAGTGGGTCGATAAATGAGTACCAAGCTTGCTTGGGTACTGGGTTCTCGCTTCGGACTGATCACCTGATCAGGACATTTGCTCATGAACCTTAGCGCCCATTGCTCGCGTATAGTGGGATGAGCACAGTAGGCCCTGGTCCTCGTGCCACTGAGTTTGAGTTTAGGTAAATTTGATAACAAATATTTAATTTTCTTTACTACGCCATTATTCTGTGTTGGAAACCTTCATTTCTGAACGAAGTATGTATATATATCACAAAAAGTATTAGTTCTACATTACCTAAAAACGAATGATGAATGAAATATCCTAAGTTAAGTTCTATCTCGGACCATTTGATTTTCCACAAATTTACAAAAAAATTATATGTTAAATTCGTTGCTTAGAGATGCAATGGATACGCAAAATTTTCCATTTATCCTACAGTTAATGGAATATACAGATAGGAAGAATGAATTATAGAAATAACATTTTAATCTCTTTGTCATTTTAGTGGCTTTGTCACGTAGTGCTGTGTGTTTACAGTACAAATAGCGGTACTTATTTCAGTTTTGAAATATTTATATTACAACCCGAATGCATACTACATTAAATATTGATTAAAAATTTTCTATTTTGTGGATGGCACATCACTGTGTTTCGGAACTCTTCAATCGCCCGAAGTATTTAACAGACTGACTGAATTCCCCATCGAAAAGGCTGACTTCATTTAATGGTAAAGAATAGGACCCACATTTGGATTATTTTTTTCAGTTATAAAAGTACTTAAACATTACTATTACACATTTTGGCTTCACTATCCTGTAGAGAATCAATTATTTTATGATACTACTCATTTTTATCCGATTCGACACATTTTTTCTTTTATAAAATGTGTTTTGTATATTTTTTCCTACACCGTAATGCTAAATGAGTTATCCCTTTGCATGTTAATAGGAAAAGTTAATTATTTATGAAATATTTTGAAATTTTAAAAGTGCGATGTTATATAAGCAAATGTATTAGTTACAATAACACAATTTTTTATAAAAAATGAGGCATTTTTCTGTCCAAAAATGTGCTTTGCGTTAAGTTCATGGTCTTATAAATATTGTTGCATTACAGTCAATAATTATGAAGTATGTTAGAACAAAAGGTACATATTTTTGTATTGTAGCACTGAGTTTTAGTCTATGACCTCAAACATAAATATCTTGAAGCTATATAATAATGCAAATTGCTTCTATAAAATAAATAAAAACAATCGTTTCTAAAATAAATTAAATATGAGAGTAAAAAGTAAACTCTTAAAGATAAAAACACTGAAGGGTACTAATATGTACACAAAAATATCTTAAATGAAACAAAAATTACTTTTTGGTTTACTCAAAAGATATATTTACAAATATGTATGCATTATGTAACACTTTACGTAATAATATATATTTAACTCTTATTACTTTAATTTTTCTCACACTTCAAACTTTTTTATTAGTGAGATTTTATTATAAAAAAATGCAGGTACATTACACTGTTTTATATTCTTCATTAATGCTTTATATTGATAGATTTGATGAAGTGCATCTTAATTAATAAAAATCTAGATAATGTCATATTTTAAATCATAATTTCTTTCTGGAACATTAGTAGAAACAAGCATAAAAGGGTTTACTAGAAAAACAAAACTAATTTATATTTACATGATTTAATAAAGTTTCCATAAATAGATATTATAATGTGTTTGTATAAGTTTCCACCAAGATAATTATTCTTTAAGATATCGATCCTCCATAAGCGCACCGAAATGAAAAACATTTAGCATGTATCATATAATAAGGCAATGTACATATTTCGAAAATAATTTCCTTCCTTCATCTCGACTTCTGCAGTATAGGAGTCTTGAAGTTAATAACCATGTATTATATATATACCAAGATGGCTAGACAATAAGATCAATCGATTAACACAGAAGAATCATCAGATAAGAAGGAAAACAAAAGCAAAACAAAAACATTACAGTCACTCGTATCATCTGAAAGAAAAAAATATGTAGGTTTGTTGAGGAATCACATTGGAAATAAGGAATGAATTGTTCGAAGGTAGAGGTAAATATCAGACAATAATGGAAATAGTTGGTTTTGAGGAAAAGTATTTGATTTGATTAAGTAAATGTTCCCTAGAATCTTTTCACATCTTGATGAGTTTATTTGATCACCTAAGTCAAGTATATAAATGATGATTATATACAAAAATAATACAAAGATTTTTATCTTGTGAAATAAATTAGTCGTAAGAAACACATCAAAGAATTTTTTTATTTGTATTGGAATAGAATTTGTACAATTATTTTCCTCTTATTTTTGAATTTAAAAAATACATAACAAATAAAAACAAGCAAAAGTTCAACTTATAGAGGATGACCGTATTTTCGGAACTATATAGAAATATTTTGCTAGACATTTCTGAGGAACATATATCTAACCAAACTAACGATATCTCATTCTATGCAGTTTGTAATAATCATCTATATATTTTCTCCGCTCAAAATATTATAAGGTCTAAATCAAAATATTGTTATAAAATTAGCTTTGAGAGATTTGTCCGCAGTTTGTTAAGTATTCTTTAAACTGTAATTACATTAACAGAAAATTCAAAACTTCATTTTACTCACCTTTTTAAATTAATATATAATTTCATGTAAAAACTTTTATTCCATGCAGCAAAATTAATATTAATGCACCTAGTAGTTAAAAACTTTAATGGTTGGATGATTCGATAATTAATGAAAACATGTTGATGTATACATGACTTTCATTAATGGCAAGACGCTTGATTCTCTTCGTAAAAGCTTTGTGAGTAAAGAAATTTTGTTAAATTATTTTTTGAAAGATACTTTTCTTATGTAATTGTGTTTTAGCATTTTCTACTTTTCTTACGTAATTATTTTGTGATTTTTCTGCATTAATAGTATGGGAGAGTTTGTTACATAATAGTAGTGAGTGGTTTTATCATGCTCTCTGAGTTATCCATACTCTGAAATTTTGTTTATTTTATTTTATTTGGTTTTCCTACCGAGTTGCAAAGGGGGGGAAGGTTGGCGCCTTTAAACTAGTTTAACCCCACTTATTCGGTTCTAAGTCCGAAATTGCTTTCTGACTCGCTAGGTTCTGCTTTTTTGTAGTTCTTTTATTTCTCTATAATTTTGTTCTTCATGTTCAGCTTATATATTTTTATTATGCTATTTCTTTTTATGTTCTTTATCTATTATTTCTTGTTTTTGATAAATAATACATATTTCTTTTTATATATATTTTATGCATTCATTTGGCTGCTTTGCGCCTATCTATGTATAAATCTATTTACTAATTAGATTGTTCAGATATGGAAGTAGTCAATATAGAGTATGTTTGCTTATAGCGAATTTTGAAATCGATATTAGATTCAAAATCTTGTCTATGAATGTTTTTCTTTTTTTATTAAGTTTAATTTGGCTTTGTTCTTTTTACTTGTGTGTTTTTCTTGTTTATATAAAAATATTATGCCAACTTCTGATTTTGTGCCTATAAAGTAATTGTGGATATGTTATCTATGAGTGGATTAGATTTTTTTGGAATTATTGCTCATTATTTCTCTTTTTATTAATGTGATTGAAAAAACTTTTGCTAATGATATTTTATTTGGGTCCTTTCAATGTACCTTTAACTTTTAAAATAACTATGAATTTAAAAAATAACAAGTTTTATGCGACTGGCAATTTGTTATACCAGGGTATGACATTGCTCGGTGGTACAGTATAATGGTATCTGTACCATCGTCATCCATTTACCATTTTATGAGATCTTATATAGAGACTTTGTATATATTTGGGTATGGCTTTAGTTAGTTATGGAGATGGGCACAAAGGGTTCTGTGTGTTGGCATATAAAAAACTAAAAATTTTTAAAAAATACAAAAAATGTGTGAATTGTTTTGATAATCAGAAATTTTTTGCTTTCCTTCTGTATCTAAACATTGTTGTGTTAGAATTTTTAAAACTCGAATTTTTTGGAACTCTAAATATAAGAATTTATCTCGTACAGCAAAACGAAATATTCATGTTTCCGATAGTATAGATAAAAATCAAAGAGATAAGGATTTTGGTAACATATTAGAAAATAGGTTTTTCAGAGATATTCATGCTTTAAAACTAAAATTTAGATCTTGCACTGATAAAAGATGCAAGGCGTGTGGCATGATGAGTAGGGAAACAGTTGGATAAGGATGCAGGTTATTTATTTTGTAAGACTTTTAACTGTGTTTACAAAATGACATGCAACATATGTAAATTCGCTTATATAGGTCAGACTTCAAACACTATCAATATTAGATTGAATCAGCATAGGTCTGATACAAGGAAATTTGATTGCAACAATAACCAAGCTAAGATTGAGATAGGACACTTTCATAAACATGGATTCAATAACATAACTGTACATATACTTAGAATAGTGCCAAATATTAAACAAAGATTATGGTTCGAAAACTTTTTATAGATTCATTTCGATCATATTATCCTTATGGTTTGAATGTTATATGGAAAGGTGAAAGTGTCTTATTAGCTTTTTAAACAAAAATCCGAGAATTCATTATATATTCCGAATTTTAATAAATTTATTGATAATAGTAATAATATTCGTTTAGCGAGAATTTCAAAAAAGCTAAACGCAGAAAAAGAGTTACTAGAGACATGTCAACCCTCAAGAATTCTATGTTAGAATTAGCTGCTAAATTTGACGATAACTACAATACAGGCTTAATTAAATCGTTTATGTTTGGCTTGAATAAAACTGAAATTAAAATTATGACAGATATTTTAAGCAGATATAAAATTCGTGATTCTCATGGTATGCATATGATTCGAGACCTTAATAACTATTTAGTACAAAAAATGAATATTAAATTAGATGCAAGTGAAAATTACTCTACAGAATATTGTACATTATTATATATATTTATGAATAAATCCTTTAACAAAATTAATTTTTCAAGTATATTAAAAAAATATCAATCCTTTTTTTTCCTATTAAAATATTATTATTAAAAAGGCTTTCAAATACAACAAGAAATTAGGTAGATTTATATTTAATTATAATCAAATCTCGGAGTTTCTAAGTTCAGAATCATGCAGATGCAATCTATATCGAGACTATATTAATGATTATCATCAGCACGTTGTCACAGGGAGACCTTAGCATCGTGAAAGATGATTTGTTAAGAAATTTTATGGAAAAAAGGTACCAGTTTTAGACTGATGATCACAAAAAATAAATCTAACGTTATGAAACAAATCATAAAAGATTTAGATAAATTCTACCTTTAAAATGGCAATTAAATACGGAATGCCGATTGAAGCATTCAATCAATTTAGATCTTATGTAACAATAGAAATTCAGGAATTAGATTTTACTGTTGAAAATGAAATTATGTATAAAGATCTTAAATCATCAATAGTAATTATCAAAATGACTTCGTTATTACATATGTTGATAAGGTATCTGCTAAATATGCCATAATTTGTAAATATTTTTACAGTAAAATCTTAAGTAACCACATTTTACATAATAATTCATTTCAAAAATCAATTCACAATAATAGAGAAGATGATAATCGTCTTTTAGCTTTTAACAAAAGACTGAATATTCATCTAAATAATATTAAATATCCAAGTATTTTTTAACACAAAAATTTCATAAAAGCCCTATAAAATTCCGTAGTATCACTAATGGATACAATACATATATCACGAAGTCTGGGAAGATCTTACAATCTCTTCTTCAAAATCTAATTGATAATTTACAAAACACGGCAATTATTAAAAATAGCTTAGAAATTGCTAGAGTTACTAAGGATATGATGATTTTTTCTATGCATGGTTTTGATTTCGAGGACCTTTTAATTCTATAGATATTGACGATATGATTAAGGTTCTACAGTTAATTTATGATAAATATGAATTATATACTTCAATGAAAAAGAAAAATTTGATATTCTTGTTAATCTCGTATTAAAGAAAATTTCATTACATTTGATCAGAATCTTTATAAACAGATCAAAGGATTACCTCAGGGTGGTCCAGCTAGTAATTGTTTAGCGAACCTATATTTACATTTTTTGAAATTGATCATGTTGTAAATGATTCTTACTTAATTTATCGTTATATAGATATATAATAATTTTGGTAAAAATAGTGAATACAAACCAAATATTACGTTCTACCCTGATTATCTCAAGCTCCTTAAAACTAACTTCAACTCTAATATGGTGGAATTCTAGGATTTAGACTTGCATCTTATTAACAATAATGTAGTCAGTAACATTTTTGACAAAAAAGAGATTCGTTTAAGTTCCATATATTCAAAATTCCCGTATGGAATAGTAATTTTACATATATCAATTTACAGAAATATCATTTTGAATTCTTTATTTAGAAATGATAACTTAACTACCCACAAAATAGATAAATACAATAACATAAAAAAAAATTTCAATGCTGTTTAGATCATGAATACCCTTTTAATTTCTTAAGAACTTATATTCATCACAAATACATTAACCGTCTTGCTACTTCGAATTCAAAACCGCCATACAACAATAGGATTTCAAAGTCAACATGTTAGTGGTCTTGCTGTGAAGATTATATCATAACACTCTTATCACAGTTTACATTTTTTCACACATCTTGAACATCTTACACATTGTTGACAACCAACCTAATTAGAGCCTAGCAAATTTACACTTTTGACAATCAACCAATACAAATTCTACCATATTTGATTGTCGTCTTTTTTGATATCTGTCTTTGCTGGCTGGTTTAAAAGTGAGCTCAAAAGATGTGTTTATGTATTTTCGAATTTTAACTTGGTGAATAATTGATTTTCATTAATGGCAAGACGCTTGATTCTCTTCGTAAAAGCTTTGTGAGAAAAGAAATTTTGTTAAATTATTTTTTGAAAGATACTTTTCTTATGTAATTGTGTTTTAGCATTTTCTACTTTTCTTACGTAATTATTTTGTGATTTTCTGCATTAATAGTATGGGAGAGTTTGTTACATAATAGTAGTGAGTGGTTTTATCATGCTCTCTGAGTTATCCATACTCTGAAGTTTTGTTTATTTTATTTTTATTTGGTTTTCCTACCGAGTTGCAAAGGGGAGAAGTTTGGCGCCTTCAAACTAGTTTAACCCCACTTATTCGGTCCTAAGTCCGAAATTGCTTTCTGACTCGTTAGGTTCTTCTTTTTGTAGTTTTTTTTTTTTATTTCTCTATAATTTTGTTCTTCATGTTCAGCTTTTATATTTTTATTACGCTATTTCTTGTTATGTTCTTTATCTATTATTTCTTGTTTTTGATTTATAATACATATTTCTTTTATATATATATATATATATATATATATATATATATATAGTCTAATTATCTACACACAAACGAGAGATAAGCATCCATCAAACACAATCGAAAAACACATAGGCAGTAGTAAAGTCACACAATGAAGGACACATGAGGAACCGAGATTAAAAATTATACAATGGATGGTGCAGTATAATAAACATTGCTGACTTAGGACAGCTAATATATAAAATAATTTATATACAAGCGGGTTGAACGTATTTTTTGGCCAGCCCCCTTCATGTAAATAATACTGAGCAAACACCTATTGAAAGTAATGGATAGGAATATCTAAATCCATTACAAGATAGACGTAACTTATATAAAAATTGCACTTAAAAATGCAGAGCCCGCGCTAAATCTGAGTGCAATAAATAAGTTACTGCCTGATTCTGGACCCTAATGCAGATTCAAAGCATGAGAATGGTTGAAATGTAGCACTTAACAAAAGTATTAAAATAATAGAAATAAAAAATAAAAAAGAGAGTTAAATATTATATATATATATATACCATAACTTGAGTGACACTAGAGTATATATGAATTAAATAATAATAAGTAATTTTATCTAATATTAGAATATGGGGTAACTATAACTAGGAAACATAAAAATTTATAGTAATAAACTATCGTTAATCTAAGAATTTTTTTTAATTCTTACTATTTGAATAGCTTTATTCACATAACTATTAATAAAATTAATTGGTATTTCTGATTTAAACAATATTTAGTAAAATGTTTATAGTTATTTATTATTTCTGATTTTTTTGACATAAAAATTTGTATGTAATTAAACAATATTTCTGAATATAGAAACATGTACATTACTCTCCTAATCAGGAACTTTTATAACATTTAAATTCTTCACTTTTATCATAAATATTATAAACTAACATTATCTTTTAATTTGATATGTATAGAAGAAAATTTGCTTCATTGTTAATATATATCTATAACAATGAATATATATATTATATAAATATATAATTATATATAATATATATATATATATATATATATATAATATATATATAATATATATATATAATATATTTATATATATATATAATATATATATAAATATTATATATAGAGAGAGAGAGAGAGATGTATGTTTAAAATGTTTATAGTTATTTATTATTTCTGATTTTTTTGACACTAAGAATTTTTTGCTTTGTATGTAATTAATAACAATATTTCTGAATATAGAAACATGTACATTACTCTCCTAATCGGAACTTTTATAACATTGAAACTAAATTCTTCTCTTTTATCATAAATATTATAAACTATTACATTATCTTTTAATTTGATATGTATAGAAAGAAAATTTTCCATTGTTAATATATATCATAAGAATGAATATATATATATATATCTATAATATATATATATAATATAATATATATATATATATATATATATATATATATATATATAGATAGAGAGAGAGAGAGAGAGAGAGAGATGTTCCATAAAAAAAGAAAAAACTAATATTAAAAATAACTTTTTAAGCTTTAATATTAAATATATGTTCTTATTAAATATATCATACAAATACATATTACAAATCATCGAACTTACTAATTCGCTAATAAGTATGCTTAAATTTTTAAAAAATCATATATTAATTCCATTTTTATATATATTTATTGATGGAAACATATAATTTACGTAAATATTCTTAATTTATTTTTTATATTAATTAATAAAATTCGTTAGTATGATAAGTACACATAAATATCTACTAATAGTGTGAAAAAGGAAAATAATTTTAAGTGAACATTGTTAATTTATACCTATTAAAAACTAATAAAATTTTATGAGCATTAAAGAGTTTTTAGTTTTTGAGTATGGTAAAATAGTTGATGCATAGAGGCTTTTTCCCAAGGATACTAATGCGACTTCCGGAACAGATTCAGCCCGTATTGCATCAGTTTACAGTTAAAACTTGATTCAAAATTTCACAGGAGTTTCAGCATTTATGGTAGTCTTAAAAATTTTTAAATATTAAGTTACTGCAATTACATACGTATTTAAATTTATGCACATTTAACAAACTGAAATTCATAAATTTGTAAGACCATAAAGAAATCCTTATAAAAAAAATTTACTGAAACTTATTTCACAAATGAGATCCCTGGATACAAATAAATGATTAAATATGCCAAGAAATACATGTTTCATGTTAAAAATTAGTATTTTGTAAAGCCACCACACGCGGTTATCAGTGCTAACATACGATGTGGCATGAAGACACAAATAGATTGTGAATCTCTAGATGAGGGGAGTAATTCTTATTGCTTCTATCCGAACCCTGTTTTTAGCCACATTAGCAATGGGATGAGCATCGCGAGAAATAAGTCTATCGCTGAATCCCACATTCGTTCAATAGGTGACGTATCGAATGAATAAATAGCCCAAAGTAAAAAATTGTATGTGTTGGGCTGAAAGGAAGACTTTAGTATCGGGGCAACATGTGAACGGGCAATATCTTCCTGAAATACAGTTCCAGCAATAAGTTGAAGAAAATAATAGCATCTGGTTCTACTACTGCTGTTATGTAAAATTAGCTGGTGAAATTCAACCCAACTCTTATCAGTTGTGGTTTTTTTATGTTATCCAATGGAATCTTAAGCCAAAACGCTTACTGTTTCTTTTCAGTGCGACGTTGTATAATTCAGTCCAGAAGAGAGCATGGATGTCTATTGCGGAGGCGACCATCACTATTACTAAAATTGAAACTGCATTCGTCCGAAAGACGGGATACCAATCAACGCACTCAATTGTATGCTGATGAGCTTATTGTAGTCTCAAGAGCCAATGGTTTTAAGTCAGAAGAATCCAACTGAAATCTTGCATCCAGATCACGGTGCAACAGGTTCCGACGAATTGTTTAAACATACAATGTAGACCTGTAACTGTGTTCCAACATTCTGCAAGCTGTCGAGACGTTGCCATTCATACAATATCATACAAATTAGAATTCTGTAATTCCAAGCTGATGTAATCCTATATTTTTCATTTCTGGATTTCTGACTGGTTTTCATCTTCATTTTACTACTTCCATACTCTGATCTCCGTAATTGGATATTTCACACCATACGAGTTGTAATTACATAGTAAGACTCCTTCTCCTTAATAAAAAACGTCCTTGTTCAAACTTTGTTACTTGCATGTAAAGCGACAACTGTCGACTTAGAGATATAACTTCTTTTCGTTATAAATTTACCACCAGCCATCCGCTATCAACAACTTTTAATCTCTCCCTGCAGTTCTCAATTTATATGACTAGATCAGTTATAAAGGGTGTTTTTTAATAGGTATAGAACTTTAAATTGCAATAAAACAACGATGTATTATTCGATTGACATGAATTTTTTTATTCGAAATATAATCTTGTGGCATTACATTTTAAATATGATTTCTGGCATATGACTGCCACGGCTGGCTCGGGTGTAGTCCAATCTGGACGTCCAATTTTCCATGACTTTTTCCAACATTTGTGGCCGTATATCGGCAATAACACGGCGAATGTTGTCTTCCAAATGGTCAAGCGTTTGTGGCTTATCCGCATAGACCAATGACTTTACATATCCCCACAGAAAATAGGCTAGCGGTGTTAAATCACAAGATCTTGGAGGCCAATTCACAGGTCCACAACGTGAAATTAGGAGGCCACCACACGTGTCTTTAAATAAATCGATTGTGGCACGAGCTGTGTGACATGTTGCGCCGTCTTGTTGGAACCACAGTTCCTGGACATCATGATTGTTCAATTCAGGAATGAAAAAGTTAGTAACCATGGCTCTATACCGATCACCATTGACTGTAACGTTGTGGCCTTCATCGTTTTTGAAGAAGTACGGACCAATGATTCCATCAGCCCATCAAGCGCACCAAACAGTCAGTTTTCTGGATGTAACGGTGTTTCGACATACACTTGTGGATTAGCTTCACTCCAAATGGCGCAGTTTTGTTTGTTGACGTAGCCATTGAACCAGAAGTGCGCTTTATCGCTAAACAAAATTCGTTTATGAAAATCGGGAACAACGACCATCTCGTTTTGGGCCCATTTGAATCAACGCCTTGCTTGATGATCTTTTGATGAATTGCCAAACCAAACTGAGAATAAATCACTTGACAGCTGTTAAATCGGTCGCCATCTTGGAAAGTAATGCCAACTTAAACTTCTATACCTGGAAAAAAAAACTCTGTACAAGATGCGTTGTTCAGCAAACGCATGCGTTACGACACTTAATTTGAAATTTTTTTTGAATACTACATCCTAATTAGTATTTGCGAAAGTTTCACCTTAGTTGCGTGATTACGCCATGATGTTAGAATCTCTTACAAACATAAATATATACATACATTCAAACATTATTTGTGGCCTCGAAGTTGATAGATAATGTCAATGACAATGGCATCTCAGCTTCTCGTATCTTTTTTTCTAATAAACTGATCATTTTTCTTTAAAATATAAAAATTGAATAAAATATACTTATATATTTTATGCAACTCATGAACTTTTGAGCAAGGCGGGAACACTAATCCAGTACATAAGGGAAATTATTTTAAAAAATAACTACATATTTGGAATATGCATTACATAAATGTTATTAAAAAAGCCACATGGAAATTCTGTACTTTAAAATCAAATCAAATAATGAACAAATTACAGATTTAGTACTAGAAGATATTTCTGATGCAGAGATAAAGGTAAATCACTGTGTTTCCATTCCTTGCCTTTCTTTCTAGTGCAATATTCCTCCAAAGGTGCTAGGTGACTAAAACATATATATATATTGGATTAATAATTTATATATATATATATATAAATATATATATATATATATATATATATATATATATATTTGATATAATATCGATTGGATTGACATGGTTAGATGTTATGAGCAAAATATGATGTGTAATTGATATATTAAAAATGGAAAGTCGTGCTATAAGAAATGGATCATATTCTTGATGGGATACTGTTTGATAATTTTTGATTTGAACTTTCGGATCTCAAATATTTTTTGATTTGAACTTTCGGATGAGGTATTTATTTTTTCTACCTTTACAACTATTTTAAAGATGAGTGCATCATCTTGGGAGTTTGAAGGTTCACTTATATTATGCACTAAATTGTTTTTTAAATTTTAATATTGCAATATCTTTCGGAATGTGATGGCGAATAGTTTTACTTTTCAAGTATAATGATTTAATTTTAACATTTTATTTTAAAGTATAATGGTTTAATTTTAACTTTTTAATTTTTAATTTTTTAAAATTTATTTTCTGACATTTGATATTTTCCAATTAACTTACCAAGTTGCAATAGGGGGAAGGTTGGCACCATCAAACTAGTTTAACCCCACTTATCGGTCCTAAGTTGAGATTGCACTTGGATATTTTATAAATTTTTATTTTATTTTATAATTTTTAATTTTGTTTTAAAATGATGGAACATTATCTTTTGTATTCGCCATTGATATTCTGAAGTGTTTTTGGTATTTTAGGATTCATATATTTCAATTTTTAAATTGATAATTGTGATTGTTTTTATATATTTAAATATATATATATATATATACATATATATATATATATATATACACTGTGTGCAAAAATTAAGGACGAAGTCGAAAAATTAGCATATAAGCTGAACGAAGAGGCAGAGCGGACAGAAAGACCAATCAGGAGATTACGTAAGGTGATGTACGATAGCACATGCGCAGATATGCAGGTAGACGTAATGGGGGAGTGTCTGAGTAGTATAAAGCATGTTGTCGGTTAAGATCAGTATTTCTGGCAAAGGGATTGCACGCCGTATAGCAATTAAAATCACACCGAGTTGCTACCTCTGCGAGAAATGGCGAATAATCAATCTGTTAGACGACATCTGGATGCTTTTACCCGAGGTCCAATCATTGGGAAGTTGGAGGAAGGCCGCAGTGTGACAAGTGTGGCTGCAGAGTTCGGAATTGCTCACAGCATCGTTTCACGACTTTGGAGACAATTTCAAACTACAAGAACAGCTATCCGGGGGTTCAGTAGTGGTCGTCCACGAGTAACCACACCCGCAGATGACCGGTACATTGTCTTACAGGCCAGAAGAAACAGGCGGCAGACAGCGGGAGAAATCGCTAGACACACGACACAGGCGACTGGACGACCGATATCGCGTTTTACCGTAGCCAGAAGACTGCACGGTGGTGGTCTGTTTGAACGACGCCCTGTACGGTGTGTACCTTTAACACCTGCCCATCGGAGCAGGCGTTCTCTGTGATGCGGGGAACACCGGAATTGGAGAGACAATGAATGGGGACGAGTACTCTTTACAGATGAGAGCAGATTCAGTTTGAGTAGCGATTCTCATCGCATACTCATCTGGAGAGAGCGGGGAAGCCGCAATCATCCCTCGAACATCATTCAAAGGGACAGGTATGGAGGTCGCGGTGTTCTCGTTTGGGGAGGCATCATGCTTGGTAGTCGTACAGACCTTCACATCTTCGACGCAGGTTCAGTCAACGGAACCCGTTATTGTAACGAGATTCTTCTTCCATATGTGCGTCTTTTTAGAGGCGCTATGGGTCTGCAGTTCCTTTTCATGGACGACAATGCACCATGTCATCGCACAGTAGCCGCCGAACAGCTCTTAGAGAGTGAGGATACTGAACGTATGGATTGGCTGGCACGATCTCCGGATCTCAATTCCATCGAGCATGTATAAGATTTTCTAGGTAGGCGCTTGGTAGCTCGTACCTTACCACCAGTAACGATTCGGGAGCTTCGATTGGCGCTGCAAGACGAATGGGCAGCAATGCCTCAACAACTCATTGACACCCTCATTCTCAGCATGAGCAGACGCTATGAAACCTGCCTAGCAGTCAGGGGAGATCATATTCCCTACTAGAGATCGGATGTTTCTTGCTGGACACCCATCACAGGGATGTTTCGGCCTTCAGTCGCATTGCGCTCCATGCTTCCTTTTCAATCAAGCTTCTTTTTATCCCTCTGATTTCTCTTTTAGTAAGTGTTGCTTACATTACACATGTCCTTACGTATTGGGGATCTTACGGTATTAAATGTGTTGATTTGGAAAACTTTTGTACAAAGTTATATTGAAAAAACCGTCTCGTCCTTAATTTTTGCACACCAGTGTATATATAAAGGTTGTTTCAGCTAAGATGTTACTAACTTCTAGGAGAGGTAGGGGACAACAAGACGACTCGAAGTATATAGGCAATGCTGGGTCGGAAATGCTTTCCTAAGGTACCACGCGCCGACAAACTTTAGGGTGCAAAACTTCAACTGGTCTTAAAAACGGGAAAAATTGTCGAAACACTTTGGGTTTTGGTCAAAATTATTGTTATTATTTATTATTTCATAAAAAACATTCTGAGCAATATTGCTGCTAAAACATTGCTAGAGGGCGCTTTAGACTTTGGAACGCTAGGAAAAAATATTTTCAATATTTTTTAAAGTTTTTTTTATGGCTTTCATAAGTTGAAACTTTAACTTGAATTTTGATACCAGATTTGGTATCCTCCGGGGGAAATTGATGTAAAAAATCGAACATTGTTCAGGGCACTTAAAGCACAAACGGTGCTAAAAAACGAGCAAAATGTTGGATTTCGGTGCGGTTTGCGCCAAAAACATTCCCTTGCTGACTAATTTGTTCAAAAGAAATTTTGACATTGTTGCCAAATTTAAAACCAGAGGTGCTTCAGACAAGTAAAAAGGCATTTCCGACCGACCTTTCCTATGTGATTCCGAGTCTCATCTAGATGTACTCTTCCACCAACGAGGTAGAGTACACCTAGACGGCTCGGAATAACATAAGAAAGGTGGTCCGGAAATGCCTTCCTGAAGCAGTAAGACCATCGAAAGCCTGATACGTAGCCCAGGAATTGCAAGTGTCGTGGCAGTGAATAAAGCGAGCAAGGTTCTCGGCGAAAATTTTAGCGAGAGTGTGTTAAAGGCAGAATATGCAAATTTCACCGTCGAGAGTTGAATTAGCCGCCAGAGGGACAGAACGATAAGAAGGAGTCCGCTGGAAGGAAGCTTTATTTCCATCGCACACAGACTGGCTGTACGATGGCAGAGTACACGAACGCAGAGAAAGCAGATATGATTCTGGCGTACGGGGCCAGACTGCAATGGTCGAGCCGCTCAGAGGTTGTACGCCGAAAGACATCCCGTCAGGCGGACTCCTGCTCATACCATGTTTGATCGCCTACACCAGCAATTATGTGAGACCGGTTCATTCCAGAAGGCAGCATGTAACGAGATCGGACGGCACGTACCGAATTGAACGAGGAAATTGTACTAGATATGGTAGAGACCACTTCCAGTTTAAGTACACGAAGTATCGCTAATGAAATCAGGATTTCATACAGTAGCGTTTGGAGGATTCTCGATGATAGTGCCCCGCATCCATTTCACTACCAGCGCGTCCAGTCACTAAAAGAATGTGACTTTGCACCTCGTCAGGCCTTTCACAGTGGTACTTGCATCAACGAATTGCAAATTTTTTGCAGCCTCCGTGTTGTTCACAGATGAGGCGTCTTTTTCGAGAGAGGGTATTTTCAACACCCATAACAGCCACTCGTGGGCAGCAGCGAACCCACATGTAACACGTACTCGGGCTGCACAGGATCGTTTCCTGGTTAACGTATGGGCTGGCATTCTAGGGGATTATCTAACAGGACCCTACATTCTACCTGATCGCCTGACTGGTTCACACTACCTGATATTCTTGAAACAAGTTTTGCCAGAGTTATTGGACAGCGCACACGTTACCGCTGCGACTCGTACTTCCATGTGGTTCCAACAAGATGGAGCCCCCGCACATTTCAGTATTTCTGTTCGGAATCACTTCGATGCAACATGTGGTGAACGATGGATTGGCCGTGGAGGTCCAGTGCATTGGCCTCCCCGATCACCAGACCTTTCCTGTCTGGATTATTTCTTCTGGGGGCAAATGAAATCCTTGGTGTACGAAAAACCCGTAAACAGTGCCGAGGAACTTGTAGCACGTATCAGTGCAGCAGCCAGGGAAATACGAAACACTCCAGAAATGTTATCGAATGTTCGACGCTCCATGAAGTGAAGATGTAAAGCCTGCATCACATGCGGCGGGCGTCAGTTCGAACACCTCCTTTGACAGCAGTTTTTCCTTCTTTTCTTTACTTTTTCTTTTATGATTATGCACAGCAGTTAGTAAACAGCTTTTTCCTCCTATTTTGAGTCTTTCCTTGTGCGTTTTACTTCTTGTGATTTGGTACTTGTATTTTTTACCCTCTTTTACTACATTTTTTGCTATAAAATTACTTTTTTGCAACACAGACCAACTCGAATCTCATTTAGGAGGAAAAATTGCTAGTAATTTTTCGGCTTACACCCAACCATAAAAATTATCCAAATGAGTTTCCAAGTTGAAATGTCTGAAAGCGCCCTCTGGCTTTGATTAATGGCTACCAAGTCAAAATTTATTTTGAACAAATTAGTCAGTAACGGAATGCTTTTCGCGCAAACTGCACCGAAATCCAACATTTTGCTCGTTTTTTAGCACCGTTTGTGCTTTAAGTGCCCTGAACAATGTTCGATTTTTTACATCAATTTCCCCCGGAGGATACCAAATCTGGTATCAAAATTTAAGTTAAAGTTTCAACTTATGAAAGCCATCAAAAAACTTAAAAAAATATTGAAAATTTTTTTTCCTAGCGTTCCAAAGTCTAAAGCGTCCTCTAGCAATGTTTTAGCAGCACTATTGCTCAGAATTTTTTTTTTATGAAATAATAAATAATAACAATAATTTTGACCAAAACCCAAAGCGTTTCGACAATTTTTCCCGTTTTTAAGACCAGTTGAAGTTTTGCACCCTAAATTTTGTCGGCGCGTGGAGCCTTAGGAAAGCATTTCCGACCCAGCATTGCCTATATACTTCGAGTCGTATTGTTGTTCTGTACCTCTCCTAGAAGTTTGTAACATCTTAGCTGAAACACCCTTTATATATATATATATATAGATCTTCCTCTAAAATATATTCAACACCACTCTTTACAAATCACATAGTATTTTGATTCTGCAAAGGATTCAGTTATCGTGGAATCCAGCGTACTGACATTTTCGACATGTGCAGTTCTCTGCGATCATAAACTGCCCAAACTCTAATCATCATTTCATAATAGAAAATAGGAGAAAATGCTTCATTTTCCTTACTGTGGCCATATTGCTCCTAAATGATCTTTTTAGATCATTTATGAGGGATATGTGGACATGTGTGAAAATTTCTTTTTTCCATCTGACTGTAATATTATATGATGAACTACCTGTTTTATAAACAACCATTATTTCATACTGGATTTCCTGAACACTGTAACCTTTCAAAGGAAGAAAAATTTAATCAAACTACGACAGCCTCTATCTTTTCACCATACTATAAGTTTCTTCTATCTACGGCTTCCTGAAACCAAAGCAATTAGCATTAACATCTGCTATATACAACATTATGTAAATAACCATCAATTAATACGAAGAATAACTTTTATCAAAATACCTCAGGGTACTATTTCTTGGTGATAATGAACTTAACAGTACCTCAACCTTTATTCATTTAGAACACATCGATTTGGTCATTCTTTAATATCCAGACCTCGTTTGTCTGACAATTTTAATTAATTTGGGGATAAACGTACACTCAAAACTCTAGAAAATTTTCCTAAGACTTATTTTTGATTAAATCTTTTATCACGAATTAAAGGGAAAACACAATACGATATATGTTGAATGATAAAATGTCTTAACTATACTATATATTAGAAGTAAGTTTGCATGTATAATTCGTTCAGTATGCAAAATTCATTTTTTACTTTTAAATTTAAGCTTCGAAATTCATTTTATTTGCATATTCTATTCAGTAACTAAGAAAAGTAAGCGAATTCCTCAAATACATTTAAAATAAAGTTCACTAAAAAAATATTTTCGACAAATTACTTTCCTACATCATGACTGAACATCAATTTGATGTTCGTGAAAAGAAAGGGGCAGAGTTAATTTTTCAAAGAAAGCTACAACATAATTTCTGAACTGCAGAGAAATGAAAAATCGATATTTATGGATGTAATATACTCGCCACTTAATCTTTTCATGCTTCCTTATCTATATGAAAAAGTAACTACGCCCAACCGCAAAATGAAAATTTAAAAATCCCGATAACTCTTCAAAAGTTATAAAAAAAGGCTTCACCCTGAGCAGCTTGCACCATCGATTTTGGCTTGAAATGTATATCATTTTCAGATAACAAAGGCATCTTTAAGACATTTTTTACTGTTCTTAGATATCTAAGATACTTTGTCAGCAAGTTAATGACATAAAGAAGACCAAAAGTTATGAAAAAATGGGAAATTGAAGTATTAGCTATGGCTATTTATTTTTACTCTTCCCAGTTAAATTCTGAGGAATATTAAGAGATAAGAAACTAAATTTACTCATTTATAAAATGCTTTTCTTTACGCTGTTTGTAAGTGAAGGATTTAAATTAAAGAAACAAAAGGATTATCTAAATTTATATAAAATCATTTTTTTTCAGATTGAAATGCTGAATTTTTTTAGAGTATATTTAGACTAAAATGTAGAGAATTTTACTTAAAATTAAAAGAACTTTCTGGTTTGAATGATTAACACAACAATTAAGTAATATTTATAATGCCCTTATACTTTCTTAAGATGAGTTGGAAACATTTTTGTCTATATATACTGACAGTGTTAAATTGGCTGTTTTTTCGATGTACCTTTTCTCAAAATCTGTTATATATACATGCTTGAAATTTTTCATAAGATTAAAATATACCTTTCTCCTTATACTGAAATGACCTTTTAGCTAATTTTGAGTTTCTTAATAATTTATGAAATATTTTATCAAACCGTGCGAAATTTGATCCATTTTTCATATAAAAAATTTGTAAAAAATAAATTTCTGAATTTTTTTCTAAAAGCTCATTTTAGTATATATTATCCATCATTCTAAATATATCATAGCAAGTTTTCTTACCTGTGAACGGTAATTTTGCAGAAAAGGTACATCGAACATCTAAATTTACATTTTGAGATATATTGATTTTTATGTATACAGTGAGACTTCTAATCGGCAAGGAAATAAAAAAAAATAAAATCTTAATTTACAATAAAAGATACATGTTTTGGTTTATATCAGACGTTCAGCTTTGAAGCAAAAATGAAGTACTTTGTTTACATTTTTCGCCATTCAAATGGGCATGGACCAGTTTCAACGATTATTTAAAAATAAGTTTTAAGTGCTTCTAACTACCCTAGAGAATAAAATAAGGCACTTTTAGAAAGGTTAAAATTTATGCAATTTGAAAATGCAAAAATTTCAAATTGTCAAAAAATATGATTTTAGCTTTCCAACACCTTTTAAGTTAAGTTATAATTGTAATTTTCAAACAGATGGTTTGTTAGACGTTTACAAAATCTAGAAACAACTGCTTTGAAAATATTGTAAATAGCCTCTCACACCTAAAAAAATCTTTGAGAACCTAATTAGTTATAGAGTAGAGATAAATTGATTGCAATAAATAATTATTTAGTAGGAAGAATGCAAAAATTATTTTCATTTTTTTCTATTGATTTATAACAGTGACCTTTTAATAAAGAATAACAAACTGATTATTAGTTCAAAATTTATATACAGCTGTATTTTCAAACAAATTTATTTACCATATAATATTTAGTATACAAGGAAATATATTGTAAAAATTTAAAACAATCCATTATATTTTTGACTTTTTTGTTCTACACTAACAGTTTTGTATAAACTCTTCCTATTCCGAAATTCTAATTTTTTACACAATTTTCAATATTTAACTTTTTTTATACAAGACTATAAAATATATGTATTGATACATTTACACTGTCAATCTCAACATAAATTGAGAGAGGGAAAAATAGCTATTAAACTTCACACAAAAATGTGTAATTCTGCTCTAGCCTTACTAGTTCTCATAAAATGTAAGCAGCTCAAGCAAAGATGTTTATTTTTAATCGATGATATTAAAACAATAAATTAAAAATGTTCATTTTGGATAGTTTTCTTTAAGAGCGATGTTTTATAATACATTAATTAGATTCTTCTTTTTAATAGTTTATTCGTATAAATTGTTCTGAATATTGTATCAACATGAATGAAAAATTTTCAAACATGAAAGAAATCCCTTCTTCACGTTTGAAACGTGAAAAAACAGTAAAACGCTTGTATTTGTATGAAAAGAAAAAGAATGAGGGAAATAATATTGTATTTTCATTTTATCTATTTATATACAATCAACTAAGAGTGATTAGTATAAGTTCAAAAAAATAATTTTTTAAAAATAATCTTATTTTAAAATTCAAGGAAAAAAAAAGAGTTTCATATATATAGGGGAAAAGAGCAAATTGATTTCCAGTTACAGTCCATTAGAAATTACTTCTCTATACAGGGATTCCGAGACTTGAAAAATTATTTTCTGGAAATCTTTCTAGAAAAATTATTGAAAAAAATTACCCTGCACTTGGTTAAGTAAAGATTAGCACATTTTCAAAAATTTGGAAACCTGACATCCTTTATCACATCACTATCTAATGTGAGCACAAATTTCACAAATTTACGATGATTTTTTTTCTCTAACATCACCTTACATAGTCGCAAAATTAATTGCAGTCATAAATCGGACAAAAAGGCTTTGCGGGTTTGGCTAAAATTAACGTAATTTGCGTTAGTCAGGGTTTGAGAAAAAGATATTACGTAAATTTGACTCTCCATAAAAAGAAAACTATCGAACATAAACCCAGACCAGTTTTTTTAAAAGTTTTCCCTTATAATTAAAATTCTAAAAGGGTATAATATTGGTTTTTTTCTGAGCATAATAATCATAGAGGATTTTTTTTATTTGTGGAGTATTTTCATTTTAAAGAAATGTATGTACACATTTTCCCTCGATTTGTGTTATTTACTGTTACTACAATTTTCACTCTTACTTTTTCATAAACGTGATCTTTCACAGCCGTGCTATTACTCATAGTCACGATTGGAGCAAACCTTTACTGGTTTAGTTAAAATTAATGTATTTTAAGCCAGTTTGAAAAAAATGCCATTTAATTTTGACACTTTATAAAACAAAAGAAAAGCATACGGTAAAATCCTAGGAGAGCCCACACCCTTGGCGACAAACCGAAAAAAGCGCCAAGCCAGAACAAGATGGCGCCAAGCGAAGCCGACAATGGCGGCAAAGGAAATATAGCGGAAAAGGTGGATGCGTAATGAAAATATATGTAATCAATACAGAAATTAAACATTTAAGATAAAAAAATATAAAAACAGCACTTACTTTTTTAATGCTGATCTTTTCCGAGTGGAGGGTGCAGCGTAACAACAGATTTTAAAAATCTTTAAAGGTCTCATCGCTAAGCGAAGGATCGTGTGAGCGCCGCCATATTTATTCTGCGAGGTAATGGTCAAACATACATTCGGCGTGGCTGGTACAATTTCGAAGAAAGCGTTTTATTGCCGACCATGTTACATCATGCCGATCATTACATTTAGGACATTCATAACTTGAAGCAATCAATCATTCCTTCATACACCATTCAATCAATTCTTTCTTACCTTTCGCGCTCAACAAAGTAAAAAATTCTGAAGTATATTCCCACACACACGCAGCCAGTCCGGAGCCCAACAACAAAATGAAATTCGAAATGCGCGCCCACAATATACGAAATTGCTAGAAATAGTTAGGGTTGCCACATGCAGTGTTTAAAAAAAGTAGGGTTACCAAGATGGCACAATTATCGCCAACCAAAGTAATTCGCGCCAAGGGTGTGGGCTCTCCTAGGAGTGAACCAAGCATACTACTCTAAGTAAATTATTCAAAAGATGCTCCAGATGCTCCATATAGTGACAAATCCAAAATGGTATAACACTTGCTACATTTCTATCCATATCAACCATGGTCATTTTGTTTTCTTTTACAAAACTACTTCATTTAAAAACACTGAGAATCTTATTTATCTCAAATGAAGCAATAAATTTCAAAATAAAATGTAAACAGATTTTTATAACATATTAATAGAGTAAATTTTCGCTTACCTTCTACTCGAATGCAGCTTCTACACCTTTTTAAAAGTGACCGTTGACAAATTGAGATTAATTAGTTATTTTTTCACTGCTTTAACAATCCATCCTTTGCCGCACCTCGGTCCCCGTTTGGGATTGGTTTAAAATGAACTTTTTTATGCAGTCCCAGTAAAAGAAATCCATGATGTTTAAATATGGTGTATCAAATGGTCACTTTAAATTCAACCATGGTAGCCAATCCAATTTCTGGGATGTTCCATGTCCAAATACTCCCATACAGGACGTACATAATGCGTTGGCCTTTCGTATTGTTGAAACCACATGTTCTTACAAATGTTGAATGGCGCATCTTCTAGCAGGCCAGGAAAAATGTTTCGAAGAAAATTGAAACATTTGTCTCAATTTAAACTTTTGGGTAACTCGAACGATCCAAACTCCAGCCCGTATGTTGATTTCAAATTAAAATTAGGACCGGTATTTATGTATTTAATGCGGTTTTTCCATTGGTCATTCATGTAAGTTGTGTAAGTTAAAATATCGGTTCCTAATATTCCGTTATTTTTTAAATAATGTTATTTTGTTAAAAAAAATGGCAGCAATTTCCATGGATAGAAATGTAGCAAGTGTTGTACCATTTTGAAGTTGCCACTAAAAGTGTTATCTTTTGAACTAACCTGCGTAGAGTAGTATGCAGTAGATTCCTTTTTATGAAGCGGCAAAGTTCGGTGAAATCATTTACTCAAACCAGCTTAAACTACTTTAATTTTAACTAACACAGTGAAAGTTTTCCTGCGTTTGTGACTGTGATTCAGGGCATAGCTATAAAAGATCACGTTAGTGGAAAAATTCACAACGAAATCGTTGAATTTACGATCACAATACCTAGTTAGGTGATGGAAGGTATCAACAGAGGTGTTTTAAAAATGAAGATGTTCTGAAAAAAACCCTATGATTGTTATGCATAGAAAAGAACAATTGTTGTAACATATCGGAATCTCAAATAAATGGGCCAACATTTGATAAACTTGCCTGGGTTTGCGTGTAAGAGTTTTCTTTTTATGGAGAGCCAACGTTTGGAGACATCTTTCTCTTAAACCCCGATTCACACAAATTACGTTAATTTTAACTAAACCAGTAATGTTTTTGTCCGGTTTGTGACTGCGATTAATAGTTTAGCTAGGTAAGGCAATATTAAAGAAAAAGTCATCGTAAATTCCTAAAATATGTGTCACAATGATGCTAATGATGTGATGGGGGTTGTCAATTTCCACATGGTCCGGAAATGTGCCAGTCCTCACTTAAGGTATCCGACTACGTTCGGAACCGTGATTTAAAAAAAAGGGCGTAAATGTACAATTATAATGATATTATGTGTCACTCATATCAGAGAATACATGTAGAAAATTGTTTTAAGGACATTTTGATAAAAAATATAATTTAAATACAATATTTTGTCAAAAAATTAACTTAGAATAACTTTTTTTCAAAATGTTCTCCTTTTATAAAAAATGCTTCTAAAATAATAATATTTTGCTTATATAAAGTAAAGACTCTTCAGAGAGTCTAAACTATGATTTTTGAAAAATTCACTATATTTTCAGATTTACAACCAATTGAAATATATATCGTCGTTTTTTTCTTAAAATTTCTCCCCTCTGTTGTCGTAAAACATGGATAAACCCACGTCGTAAAACATGGATAAACCCACTTCTAAGTTATATATTTCAAAAATTCTAATTGAGCCTCTGTATAGAGGTCTGAGCTATATACAGCAGTGTTTCTCAAACTGTGGGGTGCGCCCCCTAGAGGGAGGTGGGAGCATATTAAAAAGTTAGAAATAAAAGATTAAATTAAAAATTATCCATTTACTAAAATAAAACAAACAAAATATATTCTGACGTATACATTACACAATACACATTAACTAGAATACACATTCACTCTAATATACTATATAATGTACTGTACCTATAAATGTATCGGTGCGGCACAATGTATTTGACACTAAGTATCAATACTACGTTAAGAACAAGTTTAATAATTATTACTAATTTTTTCATGGGCTTATCGTGTACAAAAATTTAATAGTTAATTTGATAATTTCTAAGGGTTATAAATGAGATCATATTGTAGCTTTAGCATCAAAGTACATTATTACTGCATTCAATACTTCGTTATTGTATGGGGGGCGATGAAAATTATGATTGAAAATTGGGTCGCGAATATCGAAAGTTTGAGAAGCACTGATATACAGGTAAAATATTATTATAACAGAAGCATTTTTCACAAAAGGAGAAGAATATTTTGAAAATTAGTCATTCTATTTTTTTTTTTTTTTTTTGTCAAAATTTTGTACTTAAATATTTTTTTTCTTGTAATACTATTCTTAAAACAATTTTATATACATTTTCTAATCTATAAGTGACACTAAATATTATCCATTTATACGCTTTTGCAAAATCATGGTTCCAAACGTAGCCAGATACCTTAACCAAGCCCATGGTATTTTGTTTTCTTTTTTCTTTTATATTTTTCCCAGAACTACTTTCACCTCAAGCCCGACTATCGTTACGTTTCGGGACACCCTGTGTAAGAGCTCTTGCTATATGCTACATAAAGCTTACTTATTTATGTTATTGTCACAGCGGAAGTTTTTTTAATCTTTACTTTCTTAAAAATGCTAATGCTATTTAACAATTTTTGTTTTCTTATTTCTGATACAATGCAGTTTTAAAAAAGGTAATCTGAAAATAAAGGGCAAAAATTTACCAGCAATCATTAGTATAAAATAAATATAGAATATAATTAAAATTTGTACTTTTCTTGACCAATCAAACAGAGAAAAACTGCACGAATTGCTACACCTAATATTAATTTACATTTTTTTCTTGTTCTTGGAAAGGGAAGTATCCAATGCAAAATATAACGTGTAAGACAATTTAATTCTAATAACGACTTTCATCAGAGTATGTTCTGGATCATTATTATCAATTACATACACAGTCTAAAATGGTTTTGGGAAATTAAGCAATAATATGTTTAATACGTTTATTGTATGATGATATCCAATTTTTTTCGCAATGATATTCATTTTGATTTTTATGTCGTCCACGGTCAAGAGTATATAATACTCTTAAAATAGTCTAAAATGTATACATTATTTTTTAAACAATAATTTAAAAAGCTCTAGAAATATTTTTAATTGTACTTTTTTTCCTTAAAATGTTCAATTTTAGAATACTTTTTCTTATAATTCCCACTTTAAACCATCTTATAGATAGTAGATACTCTATTATAACGTTATCTATCTAATTAAAATTGGAAGATATTACCTAATGCAATGATTTTTTTCTTCGTAATATTTTCTGAAATACAACCTTTTTGTCTTTGAATAAGTAATATTTCATTTTATTAAATTTAACTTTTTTGCTCGATCATTTTCACGATATTAAAAATGGTTTCTGTGTGTGTGTGTGTGTGTGTGTGTGTGTGTGTGTGTGTGTGTGTGTGTGTGTGTGTGTGTGTGTGTGTGTGTGTGTCCCATTATAATAGTGTTAATCATTTACGGATTTTCTGAGTTAAAATACATTAAACTGACAGCATAGTTAAAGTCATTTCATATAAAAACATTTTAAGCATAAAACATTTTACAACACTTAAAAATATTATTTTCCGGGTCATTTTGCAAGTTAATAAAATTGAGTTATATCTTAAGAAGTATATTGTCTTAAGTATTTTCAAGCTAATTTTTTATTCATTTTCTTTTCTCGATTTAATCATTATTAATTACCAATTTATTGGATCATTATATCAATAATTTTAATAAATTGCGTGTGCATGCATATATGTGTGGGCATGTTTTATTTAGTTTAAGAAATTTAATATTTTCGAAACCCGATGACGAATAATATCTAAACATTAACCAATAATAATGTGCATCACAGAAGACGAAAAAACTCTTACAAACAGAAGTATTACATTTCTGTATATTTCCGTATTTTATGTTAAGAGTATAATAATAAGAATGCCTCTATTAACAGTGGATATATTAAATACTCAAATATTTCTTAATGATTAATTTATAACGCAATATTTTACCGTACGTGTTTATTAAATAATATAGATATATTTTACAATGTGTTTTTTTTTTACTAATATTATTTTTTATAACAAATAAAAACAATACCTATCATATCCTCAAAAATATTGATTTAAACTATTTTTTTTCATATCCATTTTGAGGAAAACCGATAGTGAAAAGTTTGATTTCATTTTATTGTGACTGCATAACATTTCAGTTGCGGTATTTTTCTTCTATTACCATAAAAAGGAAAGTACAATTACTCAATACTTTATGTTCAAAGTTCTGTCTCCAAAAATTCGTAATGAGCAAAGCTTTTGCTATAAATAATATAAGTTAGTCCTAAATTCAAATAAGAATTTGCTAAAAAAATAAAGGAAAACATGAAATTTAGGTATAAGCAGTAATAAATTTAATAAATTTGTGTAATCAATTTGGATAATTATGAAATGGTTCCCCCTAAATATGAACACATAATTTTTGAAGATTCATGCCTCAAGAAATATGTGTACAAGATTATGTGCAAATTACTATTATTATTTTGCAATGCACTAATAGTGTGAAAAATTAATATTGAAAGCAATTTTAAATATATATATATATATATATACACTACAATAAACAATTTGTCATAAATGTGTGAAGCCCCCACCCGTGGGGGACATCAGTTTTACATTATCTACGCGACCTGTTTCTGTGGGGAAGAACAAAGAACCACTCAATTGATTCATTTCAAAACCTGTTTATTAAGGTCTTAGCTTAAACACAATACACAACAATAATAATTATGTAAGTTGATCTAGAATGAGAAGACGCAACACGTATTACCAAATAGTCGCGTACTTGACCACTGAATCTAACTTTATAGATTAATTCCTCTATCACAAATATACGCCCTTTTCTTATAGCTTATATAAAATTAACTTACCACTATACCCTAGGTAATCAGCTATGTTCTTTATCTGTTCTGATGTGGTTTTATCCAATAATGTTCCTCATAGTCTCGAATCTTCCTTTGGTTCGTCAGTACCGGCACGGCTAGGCTATTTCATGGAGTTAGGATTCTTCTAACTTTATCTCAAATCACTTCACAGCTAACTCTCTACTTAGCGACTTCACTTCCCACTCAACAATCACTTCTGGGCATAGACATAGACCCGGACATAGACTCCGCTCTTCTGCTAACTTCCAATATATATATATATATGATTCCTAATTAACATATAACCACGTTCTTCTTCTTGAGTTGGTTGGTAAGATTTGCCATTTCGGCCCCAAAGAAACCCCAAGAGCACATTAATTGGAATTGCAAGCCCTGTCACAAATGTAATATGCTATGTGCCTAAAAATCAGCTTTATGAATATTTTAATTTTAGCTCAAGTTAAAATTGATTCAGTCATTATCAAATTATATAATACAAACGTTAGTTATTCATTTGTGGCTAAAAATGTTTTTACTCCAGTGTTTTTCAAACTGTGGGGCATGATAACCCTACAAGGGGGGCACGAGTGTATCGGAAAGTCAAAAATAAAAAATTAAAAAATTATCAGTTTACTAAAAAAAAACAAAGCAAAATGAATTCTGACATAATAAAAAATACACATTTTACTCTGATATAGTATACTTATAAATGTATCAGCAATGTATCAGTACGGCACAATATATTTGATACCAATTACCAATACTAAGTTAAGAATAAGTTTAATAAATACTACTGATTTTTCAATGGGCTTATCATACACAAAATTTAATGCTTATCTTGATACTTTGTACGGTTTAAAATTAGGGTCGTATTGTAGCTTTAGCGTCTCTCTCTCAAAGTATTATACATTATTACTACATTCAACACATTGTTATTGCATGGGGAAGGGGGGCGCGATGAAAATTCTGATTGAAAATTGGGTCACGAATATAGAAAGTTTGAGAAGCACTGTTTTACTCAGTATATAATGAGTAATTCAATAATACTATATAAATAAATATTAGTATAGATTAAAACATTTTTTATATGAATGAATGCATTGAATCTTTAGAAATGCGCGTTTATTTAGAGAATATTTAATGAAACTGTATTTCAGATTTTAATAAAGAAGGAATAGAAATCAAAGTTGAATCTCAAATAATCTTATCCTATGTGTGATTTTGAAAGAATAATTGACTTATTTATTCGGTCTATTATTTTTCTTTATAATCACTAAGAATAAAAGGAGGGAGAAAGGAATCTATCAACGAACAAAGGAAAGTTCCTCCATTTTTCTTTTTTTTTGTATTCCAATTTCTTTTGTTACGAGAATCCTTAACAGCATTAGTCGTATTTTTCCTTATGCCACAGTGTTTTCTTTGATTTATTTCTTTGCCTCTTGGTGAAGGAAGAAAGTCATCAAGATAGAGAAAAATCCAATTGATCGGTTCATCGTCTCGAACCAGTTGGCTCGTTGAAACCGCAAATTCTATTATTGGCTGATATATATCTCTACCTGATAATAATTCAATCATCTTTCCAAGTCACTATTTCTCTGAAAACATCTGATTGCAATGCATTCAATGATTTATATACATGTTGACCATATACCTCAATCAATTATTTTTGCTTGTTTAGCTATTAACTTAAACTCTAAGAGCTTAGTTTTCGTTAATCTATAGGTCGAAAAAAACTTTGAATGTGTGTAATTTAGTGTGCCCTACAAAAATCTGTCAACATTTAAAATTCTTTTAGTATAGATCAAGTTTTAGATATAAAATAAAAATATACTTATAATGATTACATTATTAGCTAACTGGGTGGGGTATTTAGTTTGGCGCCTTGTACGCCCATGTTTGAAAATTCGACCACGGCCCAAGTCGGTCATTCGAGTGCCTATTTGGTTTGGATGTTCATAGCAAAATTGAATTTTTAATACAGAGTGTTTTTTTTCAGGTATAGAAGTTTAAGTTGGCGTTACTTTCCAAGATGACGACCGATTTAACAGCTGTCAAGTGATTTATTCTCAGTTTGGTTTGGCAATTCATCACGAATAGACTCACGCCTGAACAACGCTTTCAAATTGTGCAATTTTATTTCGAAAATAATGGTCGATTTTCATAAGCGAATTTTGTTTAACGATGAAGCGCACTTCTGGTTGAATGGATACGTCAACAAACAAAACTGCCGCATTTGGAGTGAAGCTAATCCACAAGTGTATATCGAAACACCGTTACATCCAAAGAAACTGACTGCTTGGTGCTCTTCATGGGCTGGTGGAATCCTTCTTCAAAAACGATGAAGGCCACAACGTTACAGTCAATGGTGATCGGTATAGAGCCATGATTACTAACTTTTTCATTCTTGAATTGAACAATCATGATGTCCAGGAGCTGTGGTTCCAACAAGACGGCGCAACATGTCACACAGCTCTTGCCACAATGGATTTATTGAAATACACGTTGGGTGACCGCCTAATTTCACGTTTTGGACCTGTGAATTGGCGATTTAACACATCTAGACTATTTTTTGTAGGGCTATGTAAAGTCATTGGTCTATGCGGATAAGCCACAAACGCTTGACCATTTGGAAGACAACATTCGACGTGTTATTGCCGATATACGGCCACAAATGTTGGAAAAAGTCATCGAAAATTGGACGTCCAGATTGGACTACATTCGAGTTAGCCGTGGCAGTCCTATGCCAGAAATCATATTTAAAATGTAATGCCACAAGATTATCTTTCGAATAAAAAAAATTCAAGTCAATCGAATAATACATCGTTGTTTTATTGCAATTTATAGTTCTATACCTCTCAAAAAAACACCCTTTACCATTTCGTAATATCAGATCTCAGGTACCTCCCTCTAGGGAGGAAATTAAGTATCAAAATTACATCATGGTAATAGTCATAGTGTATGCCTGTATGGTGTCGCACTTAAAAGAGGGATACTAACTTCTAAGGAATGTGCTGGTCTGCAATGGTAAATACCAATCTGCATTCCCATTTGAAAGAAAAGGTTAATAATGAAAATATTAGATAAAATTTCAAATGTGCCTTATTTCATTAAGCAATGTTAACTCAAAAATAAATGTTATCCCATAATCCACATGCGAAATCAGGGTCAAAGGGCATTTACATTTTTCATTAGAACTAACGACATTCAAAAATATATGCTTATTTATATTTATATTAAATTTAATGAATGCAGAAAAAAACTCATGAATACCCTTTCTCCTTTACAGTTTTCTGAACACAATCTTTTTCATGTATATTTTATTTTGTATTTTAAATTTCCTTTTTTTTAAAAGAATATCGAATAATAAATGTGCATATTTAATAATTTTAAGTATTATTTTATTAAAGTATTTTAAATTTTTAAGAGAGAGAGAGAGAAAATATTTTGTGCATTCCACAATGTTATACATTTTTTGTTTATTTAATTATATGATATATATGCGTAATTAATAATGCATTCATAACAGCATGGCACGAGATATTTTTAGCAGCTTGACAAACAAGAGTACTTTGAATGGCACAGTTGCTTCTCAAGCTGCTTAAAAAATTTCTTAATGGTATCTTTAATTCCTCTTAATAATCAAAACATTTCCCCGCGTCAAAAACATTTTCAAAAGTAGGAATAACTGAAATCCCAAAGAGACCAAATTTAGACAATGCGAGAGATGTTGCTGGACGTCTCAATTCCACAGTGTTGATAACAGTTTGGTTCGATCTGACAGGGGATCTTTGAGGGAAAATCCTTTCCTTGCGTAATCGTCTTACAACTCTTTTTGAATTTTGACAGTACACATATTCTGAAGATTCGATGTGTGAAAATCTAACAATCCAACACAACTAAAGCTTTGAATATTGTATGATAGCAATTGATTCCCGGAAATTAAATTGAATTATGAAGAGAACAATTTCCGGACTCTGCCTGCACACAAATTAAGATTTCTAATGGAACACATGGCCCCGATCTTGTTTGTTTACCACCCGTGAATTTGCTGTCTAACATTACTCATACGAATTTATGTTTATTTATTTTATCTTTGCTATTGAAATTGCTCACCGAAACGCTTGAAAATTTTAAATAAATAGTTACAGTCCTAAAAAAAAATTAATGACTATTGTCTTAACATTTGCTACTTTCAAATTAAGCCATACAATTCGCTGTTCTTTTATTATTTTCTGCTTCATTATATTTTCATAGCTGGTATACATGTTCTTCTCCCGGGTGAATTGAAAAATTAAAAAATACAAATTGAAGGATAAAGAAGTTTTTAATGAGTTAAATTTACGTGAATTGTGCAAATTAGAAAAAAAAGCTTTTTGCATATCTCAGCAGAACAAAAAAAAACATATTTGTTAAATTTTAAGTTTGTATATCTAATAGCTGATAGTAAGGATTTCTTTTTATTTTAACTCTCCGCTACTGTCTTATGGGTCGATTTTAGGAAACACCTTCCTAAGCGGATCTCTGTTCAGCATAAGTAACACATTGTTACAAATTTTGTGTAATGAACGCTTAAAATAGTGAAAATAATTTATATCTAGATGTGTAGTATGTTAATATTACTTTCTGTTGCATTTATTATATGTTAAAATTATAAAATTCGCAAGCAACGCCGTTCTTACATTTTAATGGTGATTCAATGGAAACATAGTGAAATGTTAGTGATAGAGCCAAGTTGGCATCGTTTTTGGCGACTTGTTAGCAGCTTGGCGATTGATTGACGGTTCAGAATTTGATATACTGTAGCGCCTCCTGATGGGGAGCTGCAACAAAGAGGATAGCACAAAAACCTTCACTACAAAAAAATACATATGCGTGCCAAATTCCATAATGATTGGTTGAACGGTGTTGGAGAGAAGCTAGGTCATATGCACACAGACATCCATCTATATGCATTATTTGTTAGAAACACCGGAAGCCACGTATCAATTTTGAAATCGTTATTCTGGGTTAAATTACTGTGCATTTTTTACTAGCATTACATATTCGTCAGTTAGTTTTACTTATAAAAGTAAATTAAAGAACATAGGTCGTAAAAAAGGAAGTATAAAAAAACGCAGAAATTTGATTTTATAATACTCAGATGAAGAAAATTACAAAGTAAAATGAACATAAATCCAAAATGAAGAAATATCGTTTTCAAGGGTTTTAAATAACAAGTATTTCTTTTAAAAAAATTATTATTGGAAAAGAAGTTTTCAATTGTGTGTTTATTCAAAAGATTAACTTAGGTGTTCTTCAAGGTACAATACCATTGTTGGAAAGACGAATATAAATACACCTCTTAAAAAAGGCTAACACAAGAAAATAAAACAAAAATTAAAGACTTAATCAAATCCTCTTAGAACAGCCTAAATTAATTACCGTAAAATTGCGCATCGGTGTATAACGCGCGCACCTATACTTTAAAACCCTCTAACCAGATAGCACGGAAAATTCCGTCAGTGTAAAGATGCTTCGAAAATGGACTGCACGGATTTTTCTGCCTTCAAGTAACGTTTTCAAAAGCGGATTAGCCGCACTTTTCTGAAATCATTTTTCCCTTTTAAAGGTTTAACCGAACTAGGTCATAAAATTGTCCCCGTTCGACCTCCCAAGTTCTAAAAGGGGGAAAGAATTGAAGTCTGTTGCATTTTTGAAGGCAATAGCAAAATAAGAATAAAACGCTTTCGGAATAACTTTTCAGGAGGAAGGTATCCACTTAGAGGGTTAAAGCTGCATTTTTTTAAAAATTTTTAGATATATTCGCCGTATAACGCGCATCCCCTTTTTTATGAAGAAATCTCTGAAATATTAGTATACAATTCTCTTATATTTTGAAGACATTTATTCAAGGCATTATCCCAGACCTAAGAAAAAATAGTATGCTTCTAGAACTATAGCTCATTCAGATCATAAGGCTTTTAAATAAACAGTATTTCGATATATGTAGAAAGAATTTTTTTTTTTTGCACTCATCTCTTTTATTTTTAAAGTTATCGTTTTTATTCTCGTCGTATAACGCGGTTATTATTGTTATAAAGTGAATTAATGTTTTACCACAAAAATGTTTTATACAACACAACTAATCTATTTTTGTGGGATTTGTCGGTGATACTATGTTGTTAGGTATATATAAAATAAAAAAATTATGTAATTTTTTTATTCCGATTTTCATTCAACGTCTTTTAATATTTTATATCGTATGGAAAATGAGTCTATTTTTATTAGATTTGTGTTTTTATTACTGAGACAAAAGATGAATAAAGAATACAAAACACTCAAATGTATTTTCTGTAATACAAACATGTAGACCATAGCAACTATTGATAAAAGATTAGTTAAACTTCATTAGAAATATTATTTTTACCATAATTATTCCTAATAATGAGTTTTTTCAATAAAAGGGTGATGTAAAATAATTGAAAATAAATTCCTGTATAAAATGGTTAGCTCTTATCTTAATGCGTTACTGTAGCTACATACAATTTCAACAATAGGGAAATCTTTTTTTTTTCCCAGTTCAAATGCAAACGGTATTTTTCTTAGAGTTAATCACTGTTACATGTTTTCCTGCAATAGAAACGTAAATACATTTTTATATGTAGAAAAATGGGCCACTGACAGATCGCGTAGAAAAGTTCTAAGACTCAGTTTTCATGAAATGGATTGAGTACTTCAAAACGATTTCTGTTTCTCTGTATAAATGTATGTATATATGTATAATTAACAATCACACTTATATTAATTTGCCATTAATCTAAAAAAGCGAAACAATAAATAGAACTATAACAAAATAAGTATAGGTATAAATAAGTCAAAGTAGTACAATAGCAAACTCTTAACCATAAGAACTAAGAGATCCATTTATCTTACTGAAACAGTGCTTCTCAAACTTTCAATACTGGCGAACCCCACTTTTCAATCATAATTTTTATTGTTCCCTTCCAAAAAATAATAATGTATTGAATGCAATAATAATGCACTTTTTGACGCTAAAGCCATAATACTATCTCAATTATAAACCGTACAAATCAATAAGATAAGCATATTAAATTTTATATATGTTGCATTTAAGTCAGTGTTTCTCAAACTGTGGGGCGAGCCCCCCCCCCCCTTGAGGGTCGTGATAATTCTACAAGGGAGCGTGGGCCCATTGAAAAGTCGAAAACAGAAGATTATTTTAAAGAAATTATTAATTTAATGAAAGTAAACAAACAAAAGAGAGAGAGAGACATTCTGACATAATAAAAAATAAAATGCACATTTACACTGATACAATACACTAATAAATGTATCAATACTACGCAATGTACTTTATAACTAATTTAACAATACTACGTTAAGAACAAGTATAATAATTACCAATATACATAAAATTACATACAAAAAATAGCACTTGATAATTTGTATGGTTTATAAAAAATCCCAAAATTGTTATCTAAAATTTACGCGATTCTTCCCCCAATGCCAGTGTTTTCCACGTAGGCGAGCTATGTCATGAATCGGGGAGAGGAGGAAGAAAAGGAATAAATAAGCAAATCTTCTGAAATAAGTGCATCCTTCGCAAACACTGGCAATGTCTTTTTATAGCATTTTAAAGCCTTCGAAATATTTTTATGGATAACAGTACACAGAAAGGATCGTAGAGACAGAGGCATATATACGTCCGGGGAAAAAGCTGAGTGAGGCGTTTATATACGCCGGTGGCACTTAACAGGTTTTTATCGTATATTGTAGCTTTAGTATCAAAATATAGTATTATTGAATTCCATACATTTTTATCGTAGGGGGGTGCGATGAAAATTATGATTGAATATTGGGTCGCAAATATTGAATGTTTGCGAAGCACTGTTTTAAGTAACATATATTTTATTTTTCTTTCTCGCATTTTTAAATTAGAACAATTGCAAAATGCAGTGGCTGCTTTGAAGACAAAATACAGATCTCAGCCAAATATAGAAAAAGTACTCATAGTGTCAGTTTCTAATCATAAACCTTCCTGTGAAAAACTTTCCTCTGCAAGACAAGCCCATGGAAGTCACTAATACTAAACTTGCTCATAATTTAGTATTAATAAATTAGTTATAAAATTCCTTGTGCAGCACTGATACACTAAAAGTGTACCACCTGAAGTGCCTGCTCTTCTCACGAGTTCATTTTTTTAAAAAAAAACTAAAGCATTCTAGATATAATCACCGAATTGTCAGGAGAGTAAACCCAAATATGCGACAATGTTTACGAAAATGTAAAATGATATTTTAAAATGAATGCTCATATTATAATTAGTTTCAAGCGAACTGTAATTTTAAGTCTCATTAAGTTAAATAATAAAAAGTAATATAAAATTCCGATAAAGAATAATGTGTTATTTTTAATATTTAAGGCGAGAAGACTTCAAAATGCTTTATCCCGGGTGGAGGCACACACTCGAGACAAACGTTAATGGTCTCCCTGGGTGATTGAGTCACCCCAATAATTTTTATATACTTATTTTTATTGTACACAATACAAATCGTGATTCCAGTGAATAATTTAATTAATCGAAAGTATACTTACCTACTTTCAAGGACTTTTCAATTTTGTTTTTGTAACAAATAAATAGTTTTGCCAGAATTAACGATTTCGTGATCTGTGTGCCCCGTACGACCACTTCCGGGTTAAAAGTGAATTCAACATAATAATATGGATATTACTGGTAAAAAAATTGTGTAAAACGTTTTTGATTATGCTTTATATGTTTGAGAATAATCATAAAAATAAATATTGGCCAAGTAATCCTTCAAAGTGTTCTTTGTGGTTTTCCAAATATCATAAAACTCTTGAACATGGAAACCCACACACAAAAATACATTGTTTACACTTCCATAAATGAGAAACAAACACAAATTAGAGAGGTCATAACTAACTGTAACAATTACTTAGAAGGTCAAACAGATGTGGAGTAAATATTTTCTGCTGCCAACAGCTATAATGAACAGTATTTCAAAAATAATAACAGTGAGGAATTTTTTATCTTCCTAATTTTTTTTCAATTCTGGGTCTGGGTTTTGGTTTTCTCTGAAAGAGTAGTATTTTAGGTTTAAAAAGAAATCGTAATAAATAATCTCTCTTCATGGGATTACAGTAAATCAAATAAAAGTTTTTTTATTTGGTTATAAAGTCAGAGATAGCTAATAAGGTATAGAAGAAGTTTTCAGTTTTTATGACATAATATCGCCAGTTGATATACATAAATTATATCAGAGTAAAAGTGCATTTTTATTATGTTTGAAAGTATTTTGTTTTTATTCATTCCAGTAAATTAATTATTTTTTAAATCTTTTATTTTCGACATGCTCACGCCCCTTCGAAGGGTTATTGCACCCCCCAGGGGGCACGCCCCACAGTTTGAGAAACGCTGTACTAAAAGTTAATCTTAGCCTCAAGAAATAATTTTGATTCCTAAGGCTAAGAGTTTGCTATTGTACTACAGAGATTTATTTTCACCTATATTGTTTTGTTGTATTTCTACTAATATTGACTGTACTCTCTGCGACTCTAGTGAGACTATTACTGCTGAACATTTGGACGTGTGCCCTGCACTAAAAAGCTTCAATTGTATTGTCAAGAATTATTAGAACACTAGCACTAATGCATAGAGGCTATTTGTAGTGTGCGTTATTTGTAAAATAAATAAACTATTTTCTATTTATTAATTTTGTTTATTAGATTTAGAACTCATATATAAATATACATATCTATCTGCGCGTGTGTGTGTGTCATAAATCTAATAAACAAAACAATAAATATAATCCAGAACGCTAGGACCGCCTAACCAGGCAAATGCGGAAGATATTCGATCGTCTTCCGAGCACTACATTTCATTGATCAACCACTAAGCCTCAGACTTTGAACTTCGGAACAAAGAGGATAAATATGGAATAGAAACTCCACTGTGAGATCCGTTATTGAACCATGTCGGAGATACAGCGTTTCGCTACTCCTCAATTATCATTCGCATCGTATATATGCATATGTGTAAGTTCTCAGTTTGGTGTGATGTGGAAGCTTAAAGAGTGAGTTATCGTCTGAGGTCTTATCCTCATTACTTGATTGAGATTCAAAACTACGAGGTCCGTCTCAACAACTTTTGAATATTTTCGAGTAGCGACGGTAAAACTCCCTCACTTAGAAATTTGACGTTGCAAGATACAGGACTTTTAATCATCTGATCCAGGGCAAAATTAGTCATCTGCGCTTACACTTTTTCAGGGAATGTTAAAATTCGTGATTTTATTTAAATTGCTTTTAAAATATATTAGTTTTCCACTGTATCATATGGCAATGGAGGAGCAGAAATATAGTGCATGAAAAGAAGGCATAATTAATAGATATGGAAGGGTGATTTGAAGAGTAACTTTCCCTATGATTTGAGTTTATTTGAAAGTTTTGTTCTCTTATCCGAAATTATTTACCAGAAGAAATAAATGATGTGAAGAAAAAAAAACTAGAATGACTAATAAGAAGGAACCTTTGTCGAAAGACTTTGATATATGTGATGCTTGTAAAAAACAAAACTAATTTATTCTATTACGGAAGGAGTCAGTATGTCGCGGAATTCATGAAACTGATTTCGCCACATGCGAAAACATTTTGCACCATTATACTGAACTGTTCTTCCCTTTTTGTGAGCTGTGTCAGAAAATAACTAAAAGACATTGTTATGAAATATATATTTTTTATTTTGATCCCTATTTATCAAATAGATCTAATTAATTTTTTGTTTCCGGTATAATTAAGAATATAAATTGTATTATGGTGTACCAAGCTCATCTTATAAAATTCGGAATTTTGTAGGCTATAATGTCACGAAGAGCTGAGAAAGTAGTCTGCTACCTATAAAGGACATATCATCGCTATCTGTGGTATCATCTGTATTACAAACTGATAATGTTGTGGAATTAGCCAATAATATGATGAACAATTCTAAAGAGTTTGGACCGCCCTGAAAATTGGCTTTGTGAAATATGAACTGCCTCGCCATTCACATAGACAGAGTATTATTGAAAGATATGTTCTGAGTAATTCTACATAAAACAGCCAATCATGTAACGAGTATCCACTCACGTTGGTGTGAGGACTAACCGAATGAAAAAACATCTCTAAATATCAACACGCTTTTTATTCTTATCACTTTCAATTAATATCAACTTTAGCAACAGCTAATGGAAAAAGGAGATTCTCTCTATCTCTGTGTCTTAAACTATTCAAATAATTATTTCTTAAGATACTTTTCTTCTAATGCAGGTACTCATCTCAATTCTTTAAACTCTAAGCACAAGCTCCTAATCACGTTTCAAAGTACACGAACAATATAAATATTAATTTTATAACTATTATGTAAACTAGCATCAACAAGTCAAATTGCTGTCTTTCAACACGAACTTAGTTCATTTAACTTTAAATAGTAGTTCTATTTTTCATTAGCCATGGTTTCTTTACAGGAAGAGATTATCTAATCAAACACACAACGTATAGAGAGTTTTCACTTAAGATTAGTGGAAGAAACCAAAGAGAACCCAAAACAATCTGCCCAGTGAAATGTAGGAATGCGATTCGTTCAGTTTATGAAAAATTGAGCTTATCTTTCAAGAATCAAAAATACATCATACAAAGCACTTTTACGGTGTACACCGAAAGTAAGTCTTGTAATGTATTTTCTATTCCAAGATGTTTTAAACATAAATAAAGAGGAGCAGCTAGAAAAAATTAATAGAAAGAATAAACTAGGGAAAAAAGCTGAAACAAATCAGCTTATGCAAAAAGGAACATGTTTCAAAAAACAAGAACGATATAATAGTCGAGATTGGATTAAATCAACATGATGATGACATACATACCTTTCAAACCTGATTCATTTTACGAATATTGAAGAAAACACGAGATAACAAATCCCTTTGTTTTCAAAGCAAATGCTCAGAATTGATAATATTCCACAGATCATGAAATTCCTCTCAGAAATCAGTTAAAATTTCCCAGTTCAGCGGAAGCGGCTGAGGATTTATCAAGTGCATTTGTATAACAAAACGAAAAATATGAAATGTTTTTGAGTTAAAAAAGGGATGGAGTCAAGCTTATCCTATTGTAAATAGCAATATGATTCTTAAAACTTTCTGGGAAAAAAATAATTTATTTTGTATATTTTCATGAGTATATTTTTAGTATAATTCATTTGATGAATCTCTTTTACTTGTAAATAAAGTAAAAAAAAAAAAATGTGTACAGTTCAAAAATAAACTAATTTTCTTTATTGGTCCAATAAGTAGGTTC
Source organism: Trichonephila clavipes (assembly GCA_019973935.1). Taxonomy (NCBI): domain Eukaryota; kingdom Metazoa; phylum Arthropoda; class Arachnida; order Araneae; family Nephilidae; genus Trichonephila; species Trichonephila clavipes. The sequence goes on from BMAU01019577.1 coordinate 259,105, forward strand.
ATATTTTAATATATTTCCTTTAATAAAAAGGCATAAATTTTGCTTTGTATATAATTTTACGCATTTTCAATAAAAGTGCTTAGTGCTAATCTTTCTTAATTTTTTAAAAACAGCATTTATACTTTCGACCAGAGGATTTTTATATTGTTTTTAAATATTAGCTTACTGGAATAAATCTTCTTTCATACTTTGCCGAATAGTACTTGTAACTCTAAGGAATGCTTAAATAATATATACAAAGCATAAAGTATATAATAATTCTTGTACTTCATACTTTGCTTAAGGCTGCCAGGCATTCCATAGAATGCTAGTGTTACACACACACGCATAAATATAAAGAGAAATTTCACTTTTATTCATGGTCTCGAAAATGTAATTTTTCTTAAATAATTTCATTTTTAGCCCATAGAAAATGTAAGAAGCATTTTGATAAAAGTGAATTCAAATCATTTTGGTTAGTGGAAAGATTAATAGAAAAAAGGATTTCTAAAATCACGATGAAAAGTACAATAGTAGAGAATAAAGATACCGCAAAAGATAAAATTTGATTTAATCAAATAGGAATTCAACCAGTCGAAACATATGATTAGTTCCAACTGTAGTTTAGCTACATCGTCATGAGGTTCCTTCGGGTAATGAAAAACAAACAGGGATACCGATATAGGTTTCTTTGATCTCACAATTTTAAAAAAAAATATTTTTCCAACGTTTATAAAATCAAATGCATTTTAAATAAGCTTCAATACTTCATTTTCATTTACTATGGTAATATTACAGAAATTATTTCATTCGAATTCACCAAGTGATGTTTGGCAGTTATATTATTTATTACTTCATAAGTGACATTTCCTGCCTCAAGGAAGATATAAAAAAGTCCTCCCAAATTCAAAGATTTTTCTTTTTTGAGAATTAACAAAGTTTAATTTTATAATGTTCTTATGTATTCATAAAATTCTTAAATATTCAGAATTTCCTAACTCAATAGCTTGTTATTTTGGCTGCGTAAAAATCAACGGTGTTAAGAAAAATTAAAATATGGAAATGTGAGAAATTTTTGAGTTTTGCCAATACTAAATTTATTTTAATTCTTTAAAAAGATCATATTTACTGTTACAGCAAGCTTCGAATTTCAGGGCTTTATTCATGTGGTATCTTATCATAAGTGACATCTTATAATAAAATATACTCATTTTTTATTTTAAAAAATCAGAATATTATTTCTAAATATTTATTTTACCGTGTGTTAAAGTGTATAATCCAGTTCTTTCATAAAATAAATAGGTTTTTCTTAAAATAACTATACAAGTCAGTTAAAGTATATAATAGGGGAAATTTTTCATACTTTACATAGTTATTCTATGAAATGACTATTTATTCTATGTAATAATTAATGATTGGCCCTTAAAGTAAAAAGTAAACAATTTAAAATTATTTTATAAATTAACTGGTCATAAAGAGATTCTCTCGTAAAATGCATTTTATTTCTATTGTGGGGGATAAATCGATAAATAATAAGGAAAAGCAGATGATATAATTTATTATTGCTCATATTACTAACATTAGTTCAACAGAAAAAAAAAAATAATATGTTACTGAAATAGTTATATTTAAATATTATCGAAAAAATACATACTGGGAAAAGAAAAACGTTTACTTCATAAAAATTTTGCGTAAACCTTTTGAGAGAGAGAGAGAGAGAAAACGAAAATTCAGGAGAATATTAGTTTAAATATTAGAAAATACCTTTATTTTAATTTTCATTATTTATTTGAGCAAGGATTACGGTGATAACACTTTGAATTGCATTGCATATTATTTTTTAAATATTTGCTATTGCAAATTTCTTATAAATTGCAGTCTTCTTATTGCATATTTTTTCTCTTTGAATATTCTCTTTGCTATTGCATTACTTTTTACACAATAACGTTTTAAAACCTTGTTCAGTGTCTCAACTTCGAGCAGTTGCAACAGATTGAAACAATGTATCAGTATTCGGAACTACTTCAATGAAAAGTAATTCTAGCACATATATATTATATATACTGAACTGACATTTATAGTTCAATTGTTTTATTTGGCCATCTCTTGTTCCTAATTGGGAATCTCCTTCTCCAGTACTTTTCACAACGACAGCTAAGCCGATTCAAAGAACTTTCGAGTGCCATATTTCCTACTTTCACAATCAAGTAATCGTTATTCTATAGAATACCTAGTAAGATCACAGAATTCAATAATTTTATATATTTTAACTAGTGTTTCTAATTATTTCCATGAAATACCTAGTTATTCTATGAAATAACGTACACCACACATTAACGGTAACATATACAACGTTAACTTATTAAATAAAATCCCATTTATAGAAAGTAAATTTATTTTCAGTTTCTCAGCCCCCCTTGAGTTGAATTCCTTTGATTAAAAATTATCATAGTGTTTTGTTGTGAGTGATTTAAAATTTTTCAGACAGCATTTTCATCATTTTGATGCGAGAAAGCATTGGATTCCCAAAATTATGACTCATAAAAATTAATTTATTAGTATATTCAATATAAGAGTTATGTGATAGTTAAAATATATTTAAAAATTCTATAATAACATTAAACATGCAAGAAGTTGAAATTTGACTAAAAAACGTCTTCTTTTCGGATTCAGAATCAATCCAAATTTCTAGATGGAAAATAATATTTGTCTAATCGGAAACAAATAAATCCTTAGGTATACATATGTTTCAAATATGTTTAATTTCTTAAAAAGTATCGTGAGCTACACACAAACACCATGAAACAAGAACTCTTCATTATTGAAATATAAAATACACACACACACGCAGTCAAAATCTAAAAATTAAATCTAGTAAACTGGAACGCTCAGAGATCACAAAACCTACCAAGGAGAGAGTGAAAGAGATGGAAAATAACTGTTAGTTTGTCTAATTAAAATATTTCCCCGTCCATCTGTAGATTTGTATTAGAATAGTAAATAATGTGTAAACTTTAGATCTAAATTATATGCTCGTAATTTTCTAAAACTTCTCTGGCTCATTTCGATAATGTATTCTTCTAAATGTACATTGCTGGCTTACCAAAGCGTAACACCATGAATACAACATTCAAAGCACTAAAAATTTTCACCATGCGTATTCATCACCAAGCATTACAGTACTTTTACGCATCATGGGCAGCTGCAGCACCATCAATGAGAGCTATGTAAAGGAACAACATAATGCTGATTTGAAGTATTTGAATTTTCTTTTATCACTGATGTTGTTATTTGTGAGTATATACCATGTGTCTCAAAGAATAAACGTCATTTGAACATGTTTCTCAGTTCAACCTAGGAAGAAATGTTGCCTTGTAAAAAATGTATAAGAACCTTCAAAGAAATCGATGATAACCTTGGGCCTTACGAAACAACAGTGTTGCGGATCTGAAGTCGAAACATGCAGAAGGGAAGGATGTACCGATGTAACCATTTGCACTAACCTCTTCGTTCCACTACAGATGATGATGGCTTATTGTATTCATAATACTGATGGATCACACTGTTACTTTGGGAGCAATACAATGCAACTGTTACACAACAATCAATGCTCGCATGTACCATTCAAAGAGCAATGAAATGCTCACAAGACATCTACTGATGCGATTACATTTGACTCAAACTAACAGCCATTAACATCTGCAATTGTGTGTTCAGCAACGAATGGCACCACATGGTTTTTTAGACAAATCATATTTATGTTTCAATCACCCCAATGGTTAAATTAAAGTCTGGTGACACCAGGAAGAGAGGTTATTTAACTTTTGAGTTATGCATTGTTATATTGGTCCTGCAATTGATGTTAGAATTTATGGTGTTATTCGATTCTCGTCCCACATCTCCTAGTGCGCACTGTGGGTATTATTACATACCAGCATTATTTCAGAGTTTGGAACTTATTATCTCTTATATTCGAAGTCTGCATTTACACATTCCTATTGGACAATGAGCGACGACAAACGCCCATTATATTTAAGACTTTTTCGGTAATAGATTACATTGCTACCTTGTCTTGCCTGTTCGTCATATGTATCGTTTATCATACAAGTCCAGTCAATAACTGGAGAGTGACTGGCTCGGAATACATTACCCGCTGCTGTTGAAGATGAAGTTATTAATTTGCGGAAGAAATGGCAGCAGCCATTCTCCAATGTTCAATGCCTAGTAGAACATAAATAATGATCATTAAATATTGATTGTATCATCTTCCTCACCTCACAAAAGACTCTGTTTTCAACTCACTTACTGATCCTTCTTGGATTGCCGTTTTGACTTGAACAATATAGTGCATAAAAAATAACTGCGGCGATTATTTTAAGTTCCGCACGCGCAGAACTATGCCCATAATAGTTTATTTAGGGGATAATTTAAGTTAATACTAAATGCAATTGAAATTCTATATATTGTTAAGTGACTCTAATATACATATCTTTTTTTAATTTTCGTAATTTTGAAAACTTAATTCCTCTTTGGACACTTCCTGATGTTTGTAATGAAAGCAATAAATGTCTTAAAGGTTTTTAACATTACATTAAGAAACCTTACTGATTTTAATTTGAAACAACTGTCAGTAAAAGAAGAAAAATTCGGTTTGATATTTGGTATAAATTATTTTCATAGACATATTTTTTAAATATTTTACGTTGAAAATTTTAAATCCCATCTGTCTAGAAAAAAGTTGTTTATCTTGGGTAAAATTTCAAATTGCAAAAAAAAAAAAAAAATGTTATTCATTTCCAAAAAACCATATGAGGATTCATACTTTTTAAATAATGTAATATAATGTTGCCAGACTGGGGGTTTCGCGTCAGATTGTCCACTTGGACGGAACATTTGCTCATGCACCTCAGGGCCCATGGTCGCGTATACTGAGTTAGGCACAGTAGGCTTTGGCCTCATGGGCTGTCGTGCCACTGAGTTAAGTTAATATAATTATGCACATACCCCCAGAGTTTTGTGCATGATAATTGAAATAGGTTCCCTTTTTCAAATCATAATTATAGTATGTTAACTATTATTCAATGTACTTTTTAAATAAAATCAGATATCTAAATTTTAAAATTTTTATTTATCATGGCAAATTTTATTCGTTCTTTTTATTAAATTTAACATTGAGGGAAAGCTTTTTGTGCTATTTAAGTAAATAATTCCAGATAAAATTATTCTTAGAAATACTCGTTTTTAAGTTAATTTAAAATACGTGCTATGCTTCTTTTTTCAAAATGTTTTTATTATTAAGTAAAACTGATTTCATTAAACCATATCTGTGTTAAAAAATTTGTACCACATCAGTATCATACGAAAATTAAATACAATTTATTTTTAAAAAGGTTGCTTGCATAACCCCATAAGTCATTTTTTAAGTAATCAATAAAAAAATATAACTGGAAATAATTAAAATCATGCTCAAAAATAAACCTTTTTTTTAATGAGGTAGATATTTTTCTTTAAAAAGTTATATTCGACATATCTTCTTAAATTTTACTTTTCTTAAATAAGCAATGCTATTTTATAGATTTAAGCTATTTAAAGATTCAGAATCATTAAAAGTATTTTCTATTCAAATTTTGTATTTCAAATAATTTGCTAGTCAACTTTACATCGTAAAGAATATTCGTTATTTATTCTGAAATGGTGGAATTTTGTAACTTGTATTAATAATTCGCATACATTTAATATATGTGTTCATTCACCATATTAAAAATCAGCTTGTATTTTGATTGATCCCTGGCATTCTGTAATTCATTAAATTACGTTCGTTTTTTTAACTTTTAGCTATATTTTTTAAACTTTTTGCTACATATATAATTTTTTTTTTAAATTCCCTTTTCAATACTGTAACACTTTATGTTTTATTATTATTATTATTATTATATTCATGTAAGTTAAAGTTTAAAAATTTTCTTCTCTAGGATCCTAAAGATATACTATTCATGGTATTTTACGCTACTTCCATTACAGCTACAATCTTCAAAGTAACGTTTAAGCGCCTGCAGTCAAGTAATTTGTATGCTTTCCGCATCACACCACCATCAAGATTTGAACGAAGCCATTACATAATTTTTATACTTTCTTCTTGGTACTATATTATTTATAGCTCCCCTAACTTTCTTTGTTATTAAATAATTTGTCGTACAGCTCGAATTATAAAAACAGTTTCCTGAATCCTTCGTAGATAATAACACAAAACTGTTAAATCTACTTTGAGAATATTCTTCAAATTATCAGAGTGCGCGATAAATTGAGGAGTCAATTTACAAAAAAAGGACCTCGTGAAACTTATTGAGCCATTACTAAAACGAAAGTATCTCAACTTAAAATCATTTTACGTATTTCTGGAGATAGGTTTAAGATATTATTTATTCTTAAGATCAGAAGTGATACATTTTTATAATTATAGTTTTCTTAGATTAAATTAAACACTCGGCATTTGAATGAGAGGTTTTTGAATGCTTAATAACTTGAAATATTTAAGTGTTAAAATTAACCACTTTCTTTTTCATTTTATTTTTAAACGTTTGGTTTTATGTTTACGTTTCCATTACCTAATTCTTGAATAAGTTACTTCTAATGAGTCGAGTGAATATATTTGTAATGGAATATTCACAAATTCCACTGAAACAATTATTTCACAAAAATGTTATTTGCCTTGCTTTGAAAAATATACTTTGAGGAAAATAATTCTAGTAAATAAATATCTAAGTAAAAATATATTAATTTTAGATGTTAAGAGTTAAAATCTAATTTCTTTTAACTTAGTTATTATATAAACAGATACAGATTCAAAATAAAGAAAAAGATAAAATGTACAAATTTTCAACACCAATATTGTATACGTTTCAGATTAACATTGTCATAAAAGAGCAAATCCAGCGAATAGGCTAAGTTTTTATCAAACTATCATCTGCAAGGAGAAAATACAAACCGGGAAAAATTAGAATATCAACATTAATTTAAGTTAAGGATGATCTGAAACAGACAAGTTTAAAGCAAGGCTTATATATAGTTTAGAAGTAGATAAAAAATATTTTTCTAGCTTTGATTAAGCTGAAGCTAGAATGCAGAACTGAAAACACAAACCACGTTACCAGAAATGTTATCAACTGTTGAAAAAATAGATTTCTGATGGTTCATTTGGAAGAAAAAAAGCAAATATGCTACACCAGTGTTTCTCAAACTGTGGGCGCCCCCTAGAGGGGCGTGATAACCCTACAAGGGGGGCGCGAGTACATCGAAAAGTCGAAAACAAACATTACTTTAACAAATTATTAATTTACTGATGAGAAGCAGAAAAAATAATGCATTCTGACATAATAAAAAATAAAATACACATTTACACTGATATAATACACTTATAAATGCATCAGTACTGCCCCATGTATTTCACAATTAATTTAACAGTACTAAGTCAAGAACAAGTTTAATAATTACCAGTGATTCTATGGACACGTCATCAAATTATATACAAATTTAATACTTATCTTGATAAATTGTACGGTTTATAATTAAAGTCGTATTGTAGATTTACCTCAATTTATATTATTATTGATTTCTATATATTATTATTGTATGTAAGGGGGGCGCCATGAAAATTATGATTAAAAATTGGGTAGTGAGTATAGAAAGTTTGAGACGCACTGTGCTACACAGAAAAAAAAGCCCAGATATAATGATAAATAGAAGTTTAATAGTAATGAAAATATATAGCAATCTCAAAACTAATACATAAGAATATTTTGTGACATTCAAGGATAGACGTGACATCGTATGTCCAGAACATCGGAAAAAAGCTTCAAAATTGAAATTTAAGAAATCTGAAATGAATTTCAAATAAATTAAATATTTTAAAGTTGTTTACTATCTTGTTTCATAGATTCAGCGTTCATGTCTGTTTTATTATGTATTTCCATTTTTCCGCAACAACACACGTGAACTCTTCTTTTCATTTCCCTCTCTCTCTGTATGTATGTAATGTTTAATATTATATACTAAATTACTACGAATCTAATTTAAGCAAAATAATAAACAAGAATCCTATTCTCTTCAGTAGATCCCAACCCATGTTGATATCGAAGGGAACGAGCTGGCCGACTCTCGTGCCTAAGAAACCAGAACTTCTACCTACTACGGTTTTTGATGCCAACGCAGTCGCAAAAGAGAAACTCCACGCTAACTCTGGAAAACATTCCACACTCCCAAAATAAAATTACAATCGTAAAATAATGATGACCATAACCAGACTTAGGACAAAATACTTCGAAGGCGTGAAGATCCAGCCTGATGGATCAAGAATATACCTGTATGGAGTGCAAGCACTTCCCGGGCACGCAGCTGAATCCCAAACATTTTTTCAGGTGCCCTTTAATTGCTCCTGCCCTTTTCAAAATCTGTATTGACAGTAACATGGACGCATTATACACAGACAAGGTCGAGGACATTGTCAATGTAGTGATTCAAGTCTTTGGCTTGTTCTATTTGCTATCCTTGCTTTTGTCTGTGCACTTTGTCATACACGACTACAACAACAATAAGCAAGAAAGCAGTGACAGTCAAGAAAAATTAATTACTCCACATAATAACATTCAAAAAAATTTGGGTCCATTAACTTTGTTATCTGGGCAAAAAAAAAATGTTAAGATTCCATTCTTTCTTTTTATATGCCTATATATTTCTAGGTGAAGATAAAATTTTGGAAAAGAATATACAATTATAAATAATGCAAAATTCTTTTTAGTACCATTTATTTGCAAAACTGCAAGTCATCTTAATTCAAGAGTGTCAAAAAATATTTACAAATCTAATAAATTTTAAAATGCTAAAAATTATTTGTAAAGTATCTAAATCACCATATAATCAAGAGAGTACCAAAAAGATAATCTACTTATTTCTTATAAAAGCCAAACATTTTTAAAAAAACTCCAAAAATCCTTTTCCAGAAACGTATTCTGTATTAAAATCAGTAGCATATTATAGAGAGAGAAAGATTTAGAAAATGTTTAAAAGGTATAAAATTTTAAAGAATTTCAAAAAAAGAGAAAATTTGAAAATTAAAAAGTAGAAAATTTGAGTTAATCTAAAGACGACAAATTAACTGGTGTTAGCATTATGAATAAGTAACTATTATTAATATTCTTTCTGTAATATTATTATTCATTCTTCTCTCAATCTTAATCATCACAATTATAATTATCCTACAGTCACTTAAGTACAATACTACTACATATTTCTATACATGAATTTTACTAATATGCATATACACATCACATTAACAGCATCTAGTTCACTCAATTTATTCTCAAATTTCTTATGGATATATGCCTTGGAGAAAGAAATATAACTTGTTTTCATAAAATTGCATTAAAAAAGAGCTTTCTAACACTGAGAATAACTACTATGCAGATATTTAATGTGATTAATATAAAAAGAGTTACATTAAGATATTAAGTAAGGAAAAATCAATTTGTAAAGCACATATACGCTTATAAGAATATCGATTCATGATGCTTTTTCCTTTCCCTTCCAACTCAGTAGGGTTGCGTAAAAGATGAAACAGAAAAGATTTCTGATGCACCAATCCTATAATATATTCAGCTAGTCCAGAGAAAGTAATAAAAAAGAAATCACTTAGATCTTCAGTAAGTAAGAACGAAACGCAACAACAAATATCACAAGTAAGCACATCATATATTTCGGTGGCTTCCTGCTCAATCGAAAGTAAACTTGTTATTCCTAATCTTGTAATGCGTGCAATTAGATCCCTTCCTAAATTATTCATCACAGGACCTACCTACTAGTTTGTTGTTAAATACGTTGAAAAGAAAATACAAGGAATACACTTTCTTTTAGATGATTGCATCGAAGGACTAATTGAAAAGTTACAGCTTATCCTATATAAAGGTAATTGAATCACTTTCTCGTATGAGTATTTTTTTTTTGTTGAAATAAATACTACAGCCGCATGTGTAATTCAAATAAAAGGAGCATTATTACCTTGTTTGTTGTTAAAATTTCAACATCATAAAGATGGGACGCTACAAACATGAAATTCACATGCAAGAAAGATGCTGGGGTATGCAAAAATGATTAGCATTAAAGTGTAGCAGGGAGAAATGTCATCTAAAGTTATGCATTAAAAGAAATTACGGTCACGGATATTAGTCCAAAAATAGCTTTTAAGGAGGTTGTTCGTGAGAATATCGTGCTATGCTGCGAATAAGTAGGAGGTATTGCAATTAGAATGCATGGAAATTCAGTAGTTGAGAGAGCATGGCTTATCGAAAGTTTATCGTTCACGATATTGCTTCACTCATATTCCAGAATCTAATGAATTTCCTGTAAATATGCATTTAATGGGTTCAGAAGAATCATTCTTCAAGCTATGTAAGATCTCAATAGTCTCTTGCCAATAACCCCTTAAAGGCAAGCTGTTAGGTCGAGCTTTTAGGATCGAAGAAGTCACATCGCGTACTCTGAGTCAGGAAGTAGGCTTATTTTCATTCTCAGAACAATTATCTGAATGGAAGGTTCGACAACATTTGGAGCCGTACAGTCTACCAGACAAGCTAACAAAAATGTGGATGAATTCCCAATCACAATTCCACCTCTGGAAAATCGAAATGCAAGGTAAATGATTGAGCGTGGGAAGTAATTAGTAATTACCGCTGTAGAAAGAGATCATTAACCCTCTGAGTGGATGACCCGCTAATTGAATTTCACTTCGAAAGCGGTCTACTTTTTCAAAGCTAGCGGTAGCCAAAATGTTTCGATAAATTTCGCGAACTGCTTAAAAACGCACGGCAGTTTTAACGCCTTCCCTGTTAAAACTACAGTAGGTCCTGAAATAGTTTTGCAGGGGATGATTTTATTGTTTTCTGTATCTGTGTCTTTCGAAACGGGAGGTTTCTCATTTACAGCTGTGTCCTAGGGCGAGGATTGTGAAATGGACATTTTCTCCACTTCACGGCCAACAGAAACTTCACCCAATTTATGGCAAATATATATTTCATATATTTGGAAAACTTGCTCAATTTCAGATCTAAAAACCAATTAGGTTTTAAGAAATTTTAATTTTCTGAGTTTTGATTTTAAATTTGGTTTCATTTTAAAGCATTTTTGCATTCCTAGATTGAATTAAATAAAAAATATTTTTTAACACAATCCAATATTTTGTGTGAAATGGCTATTAACTACAATTTTAATTTCTAAAATCATTTCTGTTTGCTCATGTTTTTAAGTTTTTGAGTTTTCTCACATTTACTTAATTAAAATTGATTTAAAGATCAATATATTTTTTGACACATAGTTTATATAATTTAAAAGCTCTATACTTTGTCTTCATTATTTTTTTTTTTTTCCTTTTGAAAAATGCCATGACCAAAATGTACGCAGGGTACTGTGAGAAATAATACTTGAAAGGGATGGAATATGACAGAAAATGGTAAATCTAAAATGCAGCTTTTTCAGGTAATATTACAGTTAGACTACAGAATACAAATGTTGCAGAATGAACTAAATATTTCCCTCATGTACCACAAACTACATTATAATAAATCTATTGTAGTACTACACTGCAGTATTTTAAAGTCATGCAACAAAAACTTAAACTTGCTTAACTGCCACGATGGGGGACTGAGAAAAAAATAGATATTATTTACAAACTTGGTGATTTCTGGATTACGTTTGTATAACTACAAATTTCTATATAAATATTTTGCATTTAAAACTCTTGTGAATATATAAGGTTCTGATAAAAGTGAATAATTGATCAAATTAACAGTTGTTATCAATGTTATGTCTTAGAATATTTTGAATTAAAACAGATATTTCAGTCATATTTATATTTCAAGTAGAATTTTCATGTAGAGCATAAGTTGGATAGTAACAGATTAAAAAATTAAAGCTTTACAGGCATTGAATTTTTTTATGCCTTTACAAAATTTAAATATGTTTTTCTCAGATTTTTAATTTTGAAAATGAGAGAGAGTGTTTTCTAATCCCTAAGGCATTTTTCCTGTTCAAGATAGAGTCTTGAAATATCTTGTAAATGTTCCCTTACATATGTTCTATAAAAACTTATATGGATTTAGGTCTGAGAGTTTAGTTATTTTTTTAAAAATATCTTAATGATAATATTTTTAAAAAATTGGGTTTTTTCCAGGTTTAGCCATAAAAATAATTATTAAAATTCAACAAAGAGATATATTTTAAATTTTATACTTTTTGTTTCCAATAATTTAAGAAATATTAATCACTTACAATAATTAAATATTTTTAATAATTTAACATTTGATAAAAGTTTCAAAATTTCAAAACTGTTCAATGCTTTAAAATTGTGAAATAATAGCTTGTCAAACTAACCTAATATCTTCAGAATCAATTTAATAGTATAATTTGAATATAAAACAAAAAATTAATTTTACTGTGACAAAACTGTTTACGACTTCTACCCTACTGTAAAAGAATGAAAGGTAAATATATAACATAGTGGCAGTCAAAAACACATTCATAATATGTTAAAATCCTGTCCCGATACAAATTTCAATGCATTTTCCAAACTGTAGCTAAAAACAATTATATGTTTGTTGGGCCAGAAATTATTTATATTTAGATATATTTTTCCTTATTAAGTACACAATGAATTATGGCAAGATAATTTGTAAAATCTCCTGAAAGATTTTAATGAAGAAAAAAAGCCAGACATAATTTTAGATAGTTAGAAATTTAATTATATAATACACAAAAATGCATGTTTTAAAAGAAAAAGTTGGCTAAAAAAATGAAATTTACTAAAAATTTCCTGAATAAGTAAATCAGATTTCATCCTTAAATACTTATAATTGTAATAAAAGGTTTTATTCAATTTACAATTAATTACAAAAACCTTTTATAAAAATAAATTTAACAGGTATAAATAGCAAAAAATATCAAAGAAGTATGAGAAAGACACATACATGTCGTTTACAGAAATGTCACAGTGTGATATTTTTCGAAACACGGCACTGCACACAGTCCAACATTACAGTCTTTACATTGAAAACGAGTTTTTGATGTTCAACGACTAAATCGTAAATATAAGAAACAACAGTCAAATATCACGAGTGCAGACGGCGCTCGCTGATATTTGAGTGAGAAAATTACAGCAGCATAAAATGCGACCTCGTTTGAATTATATCTAATGTGCATATTTGGAACTGTTTAGCGTACTCGAATTAACTCAAGTGCACACGTCAAGGGTTTATATTGCATTCTAAGTCAACACGGTGGCTACTGACGAGCGACTACGTATATAATTTTGAACCGCGGTTAAGTGACGAGGACGATACCTGAGCTGATAACTCCCCTTCCAAACTTCCACATCACACCAACGTGAGGACTTTTGACCTCGATGGGTTTAACTTCGACGCTAAACTTTTGTGGTACCAGGGCTCGAACACTGGACACGAGTTCATAACCATGACCATCAGGCTACCGTGGCCGCAAAAGAAAATAGCAAGTTTGAAAGAAATGTAATGAAGTATATTTGAAGAAATAACTTAAAAGCTTAACGAAAACCAAAAATATCAAAATTTATTTTAGGAATAATAGTGAATATAACTTCGTACACCTAAAACCACTTTACGCAGTGTATTTTTGAAAGTGAACGTTTCCCTTTTAGAGAAACTTACTATAATTATGTCAAATTCCTTTCATTTTGCTCTAAGGGGATCCCTCGAAACAACGTAATTTTTTTGATACACAAAATTACTTATGGTTGAATCTAATACAATTCCCTACAAAATGAATGAAAACCCTTTTTTATCATATAAATTGTGTTTGAATTGGAAATGGTTAGTTAATAAGAACATTTAAAACATGTTGGCAATCTATGGACCTGTGGCACGTGGTACAATTCTTAGTGGCACTCAGCACTACTCTACAAATTTGTTAATTGTTGAGTGGATGGAAGTTGATAATAGACCTTATTTGAAAAACATCTTCTGAGTTATGGACATTTATGGAACTACAAAATATTCTGAAAGATAATTCTAAGGATAAATTTACAGCTATTTTGTAAAATAATTGAGTGTTATTGCTAGGGATTTAATTGTTGAAAAAGAAAATTGCATGTACTCTGCTTTCCACTTATGATTCGACATATCAAAGTAAAAAGTCTTTCCTAATATGAAAAATATTTCGACTCCGCAAAGAAATTGTTTAACAACTGAATGCTCAGAATCGTGTCATGCATTATACCCTGGTTTTGCGATATGAAAGAAGAGTCGTGAAACAGTTAATTCGCATTACAATTTTTATTTAACTGTAATGAAGGGAATTACTTATATTTCACTTTGTCTATTTCTTATTTAAGTAAATATGTTGGAAACATACATTTTTAATTTTTTATCTTTGTTGAAGAAATAGTAACATTTTATATTGTTTATTTTTCTGTTAATAAATGTATTTTATTGATCCATAATTAATATAAAATAAAACTGTAAATCTAAATTATTTACCTCTATTCTTTAAATCTGCAAATATTACCGTAAGAATCGAAGGATTTCAAAAATTTCCTACTATGTGGCACGCTGAATGGTACTGCCAGATTCGTTTGGCACGTCTTAGCTACACAGTTGCCGCCCCTGATTTAAAATGTTGGGTAAGATAACCATTATATTTTTAAAATTTTATAAATATACAAAAGGAGAGTATTTTGTAAATACATGTTTTAAGAGGAGTAAACGAGAACGAAATATAAAATTGCGTTAAAATTATGCGTTAAAATTATATATATATATATATATATATATATATATATATATATATATATATATATATATATATATATATATATATATAATATATATATATATATATATATATAAGAAGTACGGTCAATAGAGTACCGTAGTTACTGCCAACTCGTGACAATGAACTGAAATTAAGTTCAAAATTCATTGTTATTAAAATATATAAAATTTTACATGACTTATTTTTGTATTTGCTATTTTTATATTCCTTACTGAGAGAAAGCAACAAATGGGAGTTCATTACCTGCCAAAACTGCAGAGGCCTGTTTGTTTACTCCGCAAGCTCCTACCTTATGCTTACTCTGCCCTACTAAGTGAAAAAAGGCCGTCTTCTGCTCGTCAAGATCATGGAATTGCAGATATAGTTTTCCATATATTTTAAATATTAGTTTTCTAACTTCTACATCAGCCTTTTTAATAGTCTACACTCCTGCAAAGAAGTCTGAATTCAAAACTATAAAAACATATTATTCCCAAACAATGTCATTTATACCTTTATTTTTTATAATCTATGAATGCGTTAAACTATTAATTTGTTATCGCGACTATTTAATATTAAATGCGAAAAAAGGAATAAGTTTCAAACTGAAACTTAAATTGAATTTTTCAAAAATTGTCATCGATATTCTCATAACTTTTACATATTGTCATTTTAGCATATCACACATCTATCTTCTATGCAAAAATCTATTATAAGTTCATCAAATGTTTCAGCATATTTTTACTCATAACATGCAGTTTTCAACCACATTGTGAGGCCGCGGAAGCCTAATGGTCAAAGTAACGGACTCGTAGCTGGCGTGTCATGCGTTCGACCCCAGCACCACTGAAGATCCGCCGTGTAGGGGAGCGATGTCCAAGCGTCATCCTCGTCACTTGGCCATGGTTTAAAAATAACGCCAAGTGAGTGAATATTAACGTCGCACTGTTCAGCTACACGAGGGCTTTTAGTGATGGACCTCGTAATTTTGAAGCATGGTCAAATGACGAGGGCAACACCTGAGCTGACACCCTCTCCTAACTACCACACCTCACCAACGAGAGGACATTTCAGCTCTCGATAGATTTAACGTGCATCGCTGCTGTTCTACACGGCGGGTCTTTTGTGGCACTGGGATCGAACTCGAGACATGCCAACCATGATTGATACCTTGACCACCTGGTACCCCGGCCACAGGTTTGTCGCCAAAAGCCCTCAAATAGTTGAGTAGAGAAGAAGAGAGAGTGCGACTTTAATATCCCCTCACTTAATTAAATTATATGAAATTTAAGGAATACTTGAAAAATATTAGAAGTCGAATATATATATATATATATATATATAAATATTAAAAATTAATCTAATGATAATTTTAAATATCCAAAAAATTATTAGTATTTATGGTAAATACATGTTTTTCAACTGAATATGTGAGACACGTATAAATATCTTTTTCGAAATTCCAATGCAGAATTTCAGTGGAGCTAATACAAAAAATTCCTAGTTTTGCATGGTTAAGATTATAAAAATGTCCAAATTTTAATAAACTTTTCTTCAGTCAACCACTAATGGAACATGAATGATGAGGGATTATGCATAAATATATATTTTTTAACTTGAATTTAAAAAGGATCTTTATATTTATTTATATGCGCAAATGTTAACTGTAAATTTGTCCAGATGCTTTTAAATACTTTTATTTGAAGATTCCAGTTCAAAAATATAAGCTTGTAGTTAAAGTTCCCTTTGAATGAAATTAATGTTCAGACATTCAAAATTCAAATATAATTTGTTATCTAAACAATACAAAACAAGGGATTCTATGTAAGATGCCCTGAATATCTGGCTTTAAAATTTTGAAAAACTAAAAGATTTAAATAGGGTTTTTTTAACAATGCATAAAAATTTTTGCAAATAATGTAATACAGAAGCTTAAAAATTATTCATGTTTAGAAGTGTCCGAAATTTTAAAAGATTTTAAATTTTGAACCTTTTTTTTTTTATTTTTTTGACACAACAAAATAATCAATTTTAAAAAATCCCTGAAAGTATTGATTAAAATAAGAAAAATGAAACAGTAAATTATCTTCACTGTTTTAATATATAATTTGAATTTAAATACTACAGATATTTTTAAAAACTTAGACATACATTATAAAAACTTAATTCCATTTGAGAATTTTAAGGTAAAAAAAAAAAATGAGAATTCTTAACTCGTTGACTTGCTAATTGTGTACACTTTAGGGTTTAAAGAAATTCTTCCCAGATTTTACAATTGCCACAGAAACAAGTCTCCCCGTGAGCCATAAAACTTCCCCTCAATGCCCATTGTGTCTCCCCGACCGTCTCTAATTATCTTTCAAAATCGTAAACCTTTAAAGGGGGAAAAGAATTCGGAAAAACTCGACTTTAACGTTTTTGAACACATTACTTGAAGGGGAAAATTCTGTTTGGTTCATTTTGGTGAGTCCCCGGCCTTACGAAAAATTCAGTGTGGTCCGTTTTCGAAGCCTCTCTAGTAGGGCGGAAAAATCCGTGCTGTCCGCTTGGAGGGTTAAAAAAACGATAGTAATACGTTGTAAATTGAATTGGAAAATTGAAGCATATAGATTTAAAGATGATTTTAATGGTTCAGCTAGGGCCCTTTGGTTCCAGTGCAAGAAACTATCAAGATGGAAGTGATACTCAAAACTACGGGTGACTCAGCTGCCTACATTATGGCAACTATTCTTGTTTCAACAAGATCGTGTTCCTATCCATACTGTACTGCATAGCTTTTGCCACAGAGTTACAACTGTCATTGCAACAAAAGTTTACCCAACCACATCATAATTTTTTTATTTATCTGTTGGAAAAGCAAAATATACATAAAGCATGTAAATTAACAATACATACAAATACTTATAAACCAGGGTATAACTGGACTGTATAGTAAGTATATTAGCCACAGTAGTACGATAGCAAATTCTTCGCCATAGGAATCAAGAAACAGGATTAAACAATGTTTTGAGGCCAGCAAATCTCCAGTTTTAATTTGGCTATACAACTGGGCGCTCGGGAAAGGAGGAAGTATGTTATAAGTATGTAGTTATTACAGAAGAGAACATACATTAATGCTGCTATTAAATAAAATTACAAAAGAAAAAAAAATTAATAAGAACTATTAACTTTATGTAGAAATTAAAATACTTTGTATGAAATATATTAAAATAAATAAACCACACATACACACACATATATATATATATATATATATATATATATATATATATTAAGACAGTTTAAATAAATTGATAATTAAAACTTACATACATTGTTAATATATAAATGTATGTGTGTATGTGGTCGCAGTAGCTCAGTGCTTATGGCCATGGACTCGTGGTCACTACGACGCTGATTCACAATAAATATGCGAAGAGTCAAGTCCTCTTCTTTGGCGGGGTGTAGTAGTTAGGACAGGAGGCTCCAGCAAACATGTCGTCCTTGTCACTTGATCGAGGTTCAAAATTGCTAGTCATTCGCCAGTGGCTTTCCTGTTTCTTTATAGTGTGACGCTAATAAATATTCACTCACTCACGTATGCATGTATATATATATCATAAACAATATCATAACACTCATATCACAGTTTACAATTTTTCCACACATCTCGAACATCTTACACATTGTTGACAACCAACCAAATTAGAGCCTAGCAAATTTACATTTTTGACAGTCAACCAATTCAAATTCTACCATATTTGATTGTCGTCTTTTTTTTTTTTTTATATCTGTCCCTGCTGGCTTGTTTAAAAGTTAGCTCAAAAGATGTGTTTATGTATATTCGAATTTTTTAACTTGGTGAATAATTGATTTGTATTGATGTCAAGATGCTTGATTCTCTTGGTAAAAGCTCTGTGAGTAAAGAAATTTTGTTAAATTATTTTTTGAAAAATACTTTTTCTTATGTAATTGTTTTAGGATTTTTCTACTTTTCTTACGTAATTGCTTTTTATGATTTTTCTGCATTAAGAGTTTGGGAGAGTTTGTTACATAATAGTAGTGAGTGGTTTTATCATATACTCTGAGTTTTTACATACTCTGAATTTTTGTTTAGTTTATTTTATTTGGTTTTTCCTACCGAGTTGCAAAAGGGGGAAGGTTGGCGCCTTCAAACTAGTTTAACCCCACTTATTCGGTCCTAAGTCCGAAATTGCTTTCTGACTCGCTAGGTTCTTCTTTTTGTAGTTTCTTTTTTTATTTTCCTATAATTTTGATCTTCATGTTTAGTTTTATATTTTTATTATGTTATTTCTTGTCATGTTCATTATCTATTATTTCTTGTTTTTGATATATAATACAAATTTCTTTCATATATATATATATGATAATTAAGAGAAATAATGAAAAACAGATAGAAGAATAACAGTTAAGATTCACCATAAGTTAAACCTCTATTGATTTCTGGGAATTAAAATAAGCAAAGATAACTTAAAGGTCAAAACTTTTAAGAAACTAAAATTTAATATTTAATTCATCCTACACTATGTTTAACTATTTGTCAAGTGGAAACTCAAATATTAAACAGTTCACTTATGTTGCTTTTTACTCAAGGGACGCAAAATAAGTCTCAACTAATATTTGTAAATGTAATTATACGTATATAATTAATATTTAAAAGCCTTCTTCTAAGTTCTTTGGCAGAGGAAATATGTTAACAAGGAAAGAGTTAATACATTTCAGTATATAAATTTGTGAATATGAAACAACTTATGCTCATATATAAAATTGAAAATGCTATTAGATTAATTTTCAGTTACAGATTGACTTGTAGTATTTATCTTACGAAATTTGCTTAATTGTATAAAGTACCTTGCACAAAGTGACTTTTTATTCGCAAATGTTTTTCACATAAATGAAAAACCAAATTATATATATATATATAACAATTATCTTGCATTTTTCCTTAAATATCAAATAACTCGCGTACAGTTTAGCAAAAGGTGACAAGGGAAGAAACGTCATCATTCTTCTTTTTTTTTTTGCATGTATTTTGGTTTTTGAAAGCTTTTACTTCAATATTTTGTTTGTGGCAGCTGTAGATTACAGATCATGGTCATAAACTTATGGCCAGAGTTGTCGATGAGCCAGTTTGAGTACACATGCCCCTGAAGACCCGCTGTGTAGAGGGCCGCTTCGCGTTAAATCTGTCATGGTGGTATGGTTTGGAAATTAGGAGAGTAGGGTGACAGCTCAGGACTTCATCTTCGTCACTTGACCTTGTGCAAAATTACGAGGTTCATCCCCAATTGCTCTCGTGTTGCGTTAAGGGCGCTGTAAGCATACACACCCACTCAAAATTTGTATAAAAAACAGTATTTGCTATTATATTTAATGCACAAAATATATATTTATACATATAGGACAATTTTAAAACATTTTCTTGTATCATACTTTAAATTTTAGTTTCGTTTTATGGAAAAATATCAACGAATTGTATGAGATTTTTGTAAAATTAGGGGATACATATTATATTATTTTCACATCTTAATTACATCTAATGAAGTGTTTCATGCAGAAAATTTATAAATTCAATATTTAATGCATGTGTTCAGTGTTGAACAAATAATTCTTGTGACGACCGCAATAACAAGTGAATATTTGTCGCGAGACGTCGCTAGTGTGTGTAGATTTCAGTGTAAGTGTAAACTCTGTGTCAGAGAGAGCGTATGGAGAACGCTCGAATAAAATTATTTTTCTAAGAGGATCCTAGCATTTAATTTGTGGTGTGAAATTTTAGTGAAAATAATGAATTGTGTGAACTAGTGTGAATAAACAGTATCCCTTTAGAAAAATTATTCATTTAATGTAACCAAAAATGTTTTATGCTTGAAGATAGAAAATGGCATAATTATGCAACATTATGAGATTCGCTATTATTCCTATTGCTTTTTTAAAAAAAATTTTTAACCTAAACCCAAATTACAAATAAAGTTTCCAAATTAAGCTCATGTTGTATTTGTATAAAATTTACAATATTAGAAATTTTTTATTAAAAATGTTATCTTAATAAATTCTGAAATTTTTATTTTTCAGAAATACATTTATCATGAAAAACCATTGAAAAGTGTTTTACATATTTTTCTTATTGAAACCAGTTCAAATATATCTCTGAAATTAAATATTTCTAAGAAAGAAAATATAGGCCACTTTTACTAGAATCTAATAATAATTATTGAATATGAAATTTTATATATATCCGTACTTAAATTATTTGAATCTAATTTTTCAGCGTTTTATTACAATTTTTTCTCCTTCATTACGGAGCAAACTATGAATTTCTTATGTTTCTGCATATTTTAAGGTAAATTTCTGAAAGAATACTGTATTAAGAAGTTCTGATAAGCAAAAATAGTTTTAATAAGTTAATTTAAGTCAGATATCATGTATTGTACTTCTCAAGGATTCTGTATTGGTTTGGCAGATGTAGGAAAGGAAATATATCCTTATATATAGTAGTTGTTCCCTGGTATTTGTTTTATTTTTACCTAAAATAAAAAGAAATGTACTCTATACTAGCTAATGCTTAATGATAAAAAATAAAGTTTTTTACAGTAACTCAAAGCAAATAAATCTATTTTTTTTAACAAAAAATATCTTTTTTACCTATGATTTCTTAATTAACGCATGTTTAAAACAAGATAAGTAAGCATAAAAAATTTCTGCTTTAATTACTTACAATTTCAATATTATTTGGATTACTTCAAATTTCTCTTAAGGGGTTATACGCAATTAAAATTCTCAAAAAATCATATTTTTTTTTTCATTTTTGAATGTACATATATTTAAGAATATTCTCTGAAACTTTGAAGCCAATCCGATAAATATTTTCGGAGGTATACCTGAATTTGTAGAACAAATCAGAGTGTTAGAAAATAGGTAGAGTAAGTACTGGAGTAGCAGCTGCTCTCACTGTATGCGCTATCTGAGGTTCCTTTTTCGATTGCGTTTTGTCGTTGAAGGCGAGTATAATAGGTCCACTAAGTACTTCAAGGTCACATTCAATTATTATAATCTAAAATAAAAGTATTTTTTCAGTCTTAAGAGTTCTGCCATGTTGTACAGTTGTTCGTTCAGTTCAAACTTGTTTTTCGCCATTTTTTTGTTTTATATTGGAGTAAATTTTATTTAAAAGTTATAAAAATGCCCCGTAAATGTGTCCAGTGGCAGCAAGTGCTAGAAACAGACACCTTATCTTCTTGAACCCATTATTATCCAACATTACCTGCTGATGTTGCTCAAGCTATATATCAAATTTATGAAGACCTTAGCACAGTGCTTCTCAAACTTACTATACTCGCGACCCGATTTTCAATCATAATTTTCATCGCACCCCCTTGCATACAATAATAATGAATTGAATTTAATGATAATATACTTTGATGTAAATCTACTATATCTATTTATGTGTGTATTTTATTTTTTATTATGTTAGAATGTATTATTATTATATTTTTCTTCTTCCTTTCAGTAAATTAATAATTTTAATAAATAATGTTTGTTTTCGACTTTTCGATATACTCGCACCCCGCTTGTAGGGGTATAACACCCCTAGGGGGCGCACCACAGTTTGAGAGACACTGCCTTAGCAACGTAAAATTTTTGGAAAGGTGTGTTGGTGGATTTACACAAAACAATAATGATAGTTATAATTAGTTAATAAGGAAAATAACTCCAAAAATTTTGTTCCATGTGGTTCTAAAGTGTTCCAAATAGAGGCTTACATTGCAGCTGGAATGTTTAATGAAGCTCCAAGATCATTATAGTATTTTATGAGTGGTGCATTAGGAGTTTCATTAGGCACCACAGCTCATGCTTATGTCGACAAAGAAGAAGCAAAGCGTGTGATGATCGACGCGAGAGCGCATGGGAGCACGTGAGAAGGAAGAATGGCTCGACGACAACACCAGGTATACTTATTAAATGTTACCGATACTGCAGAAAGATCATCTTATGGCCCTGGAATAGATGATACCATGTAAGTTGAAGAAAAAATTTTTAACTATGTGTAAACTACTTCTGAAACTTGAAACGCGTTTTTCTCAAAACGGTATTTTCAAAGTCGGTGATCTCGATTTCACAAAAGTGGCTCAACCACGATCGGTCTCAAATTTTTGACTTAATCTTCTTAGATATATTCCTCAGGTGTTAAATGAAGAAATATGATTTAAAAAAATTATTACTTTTTTTTCAACAATTTAGAGCAAAATTTCAGTCAAAAACGATTTTTTTTTTCAAATTTACACCATTTTGTCAAAATCCAAAATTTTTATTAATCCTTCGTTCAACTTCTGCATTAATCTATCATTTAAAAATTCCACCATATTTTTTTTTTTATTTCAGATAATCCAAACCGTCGAAATGGGAATCACCGCCAAGCGCTTTTTTTGGAGGTCGTTCGGGACATCATCTACAGGAGCAGTGCACTTCAATATTTTTACATGATCGACGCTCTATTGTATTCTTAGGCTCTAATTGAATTACTATCACTTGTAATTGATAAATAAAAACTGTTTCCATGAAGATTTCATAAAAAGACGTCTTTTTTAGCCTCGCAATTGCGTATAAACTCTTAATAAGCCCCCGACATGCCTGGTAAATTTCAGAAAAGTTTATAAGGCAAAGGTTTGAAGGCAAATCAATAGATCAAATTAATGCATAAAATATATCTATGAACCAAATGAAAAAGTTTCAGTAAAAAGCTTCTCTCTCACTTGTTAGGGAACTAAAGTACAGAAAAATTATTTTTCTTCTGTCTCAAAATCTGATAACATATTTTTTTATAAGACTTGATTTTGAGTTTTTAATTATATATAACTTATAAAGTAACATGTAATTTTACATTACATTATAATTTTGTTATTACTTTACACACATTTACATAATTTTTACTTCATCTTTCATCAATCTGTAAAATAATTAAAAAGCGTCATTTTTATACACAGTCATTGGAACAATTTTAAATTATTTTTGAAATATCTCTACAGAATCATCATAGTATGCGTACAGCTTTCCCATCATTTCCGTAGATACAAATACATAATAGAAATATATTTAAAAAATAATGTTTAAATTAGAGTTTTAACTTATTTATCAATAATTTTTATTTCTATAGCTGTGTGTTTAAGAGTTCAATTCTTTACAAGCCGAAAAATACCATGTAGTACTTCAGTATAAGAATTTATTTGGATAACATTTATTATCAAGAATTTCAATTTTAAAATATTATTGCTGTATGACATAATCACTGAAACATTTAATCCTTGCGTATTTCTCCGAAACTTTCAGTTCAAAGAATTACTCTGAAGCCATCCTCTACAGAACGCAGCTTTCAATGTCATTACGTGATGTATCAGTCTCAATAAAACAACCAATGTATTTATTCAACAAATGGGTAACATAAAACCTATCAAGTCACTTAGTACCGATGTTATTTTGTTCTACGAAATATGATACTGAATAGAATATATCGTATAAAAGAAACCACTTTGTTTCTTCTGAATGGAATATCTTTCAACCATGTCTTGATTTCTTAGCGTGTGCATATGGGATTTAACATGCTAAAAGACATAACACTACGGTTTATATCTTAAATTCAAATGCTCCTTCTCTGTTTCAGTAATGTTTTATTTTCCATACATATATTATGGGAAATAGATGTAGTAGTATTAAGCTAAGACATGGGTACATTATGATAAATATATAATTTAAAAGAAAAACTGAAATTTAATAAGGGCACGCAACAATTTCTATTTTCTGTTTTAAATGATGAAAAAAATCAAAGAATCATGTGGATGACTTAATTTTCTTATAGCTTTAAAGAAAGTTTTATTCGTGTAACTGCACTGCAACAAATTATCTGGTTACTAAACTTCAAAAAATCAACGAGTAAATATAATTAGATAAAAATGACATAAAGCTTAGCAACAATTTTTGAATTTTTTTAAAAAAACCGAGTGAAAATGTTCCCAATGGAACAGAAGTTAATAAGAAAATAAAGCCAGAGGAGAGATTTGGTGATTTAAGCAATGTTTATATTTTGGCTGCGGGGAAACAGCTGTCATTATATATGTATTTTGTAAATATGAAATATGTTGCTTGAAATTATTTTTAATATACGTAATAATATTGGAAATTATTCCTTTTCGTATTATTATCGTCTGCTTTGATTTAAGGGGTCATAGGACCCTTAACAGATATCCGTGCACTCAAAGAAAACATCCTTCTTCTAACCAGTGTAACTTAGCAATAAAACAAAACAATATTTTGAAATTTTTACCACATAATAATCATATATATTTACATTATTTCTCAAACTTTCAGAAAATTTGAGAAAAATTTAAAAAGTTATTAAGAAATAAAATTTGGTCAATTTTTCAAAAATATGAAAATTAGCATTTTACAGCGCAGAAATCTGAAGAGCAGAATTGATCAAAATTCACAAAATTAATTTTATTTGATATAAAAATGTTCCTTTTTGAACTTATACACACTTTTAAAGCATTTAGAGAACAAAAATATTTTTAAAATACAATTATGAAGAAAATTTTAAAATTTTATGAAAAAATTCATTTAAAACACAAATAAAAAAAAAATTATACAAAAAATTTGTTTAAAATTTTTTGTATAAGTTATAAAAACCTTATTTTGAACATGTGTAGGAAATTTCATATTGATATGATAAATAGTTTTTGAAAAATTCTGCGCGCAAGGCAAAATTTTTCATTTTGAGAAAAAATGAAGTTAAAGATAAAAAATAACAAAAAAGAAAATTAAACATACCAGTATGCTTTAAAAAAGTCCCAGCAGCATACATATTGTTCTCTGCAAGCTTGCATTGCTCAATTTGTTTGAGTATTTTAAGTTTTTTTAGCTTTACGAGCTTAAAAGGAGGTTTTAGAAGCTTGTCTCTTAGCCGTTGACTTGCGCACTTTGTCAATATTTACACAATTCAAAACACATTTGTTTTATTTATTTTTAAATTCAAAGCACGCATCAGATCAATTCTGTTCTTACTTCCATCATTGTATTCACATGCAGCTATAAATGCAGCTATTTTTGTGACATTAATTCCTGATAAAATCAATTTCGGGCTATACTTCCAAATCAGTAAATTCAATGACTCATTAGCATTTTGAGTTTCCCCCTAAACACCTTAACAATTTCAAGTGTGATTAATCTTTAAATACAGGTTTAATCACTTCAGAAACTGCTTTTGGTAAGGTGTTCTTGTGAGAAAATTCATTCACTGTATTGTTGTGAGCCGAAACATTGTACTTACACCAGCTATTTTTGCCTTTTGGGTAAAACCAATGTTTTGGCTCATCATCTGTGCTGGATGTATGAGCTCACACAGCTAGACAGCTTGCCTCATCTCATTCACATTATGGGAGTTGGCACGAATAGCATTGCCATAAAAAGTCGTCAATTTGCTTATAATAGCATCGGTTAGGCGACCTTTCCCACCAATTGTTTTCCCATCGGAAACCTTTTCCCCCAGTAAAGCTTTCAACTTCCGCAAGCGGTTACCCATTTGCTTTTAGACATGGCCACCACACTCTATTTTTACAATAGGAACACTATCCCCATATGGTTCTTTTTCAGCAATAGACAAAAATGTCTTTGAGTCACCATCACCTATGTATCGCTGATACTTTAATCCATGTTTTTGTTCTGATCGGAGAAAAATTTTCTGCATTCCGCAAACTTCCATTTTTCCAGCAGATCCGCTATGGTTTTTCTGCAGAAAATGAGATGTTTAGCCAAAAAAGCACTATATTTTGGTCCAAGCTTTGGCCCTTTATCGGAGTCACATCCTTTGCAATAAGAGGACATGACTTCCATGTCGAGAACTTTCCCGCAGTCAGCTCCAATCAATGCACAGACTCCAATAAGTGAAGTATGCCCACGGGTCTTCCAGGTCCCATCACCGTTAACTACAACAGAATTTACGGTGCGATCAATAATTTTTTCCTCAGCAGCAACTTTCTTCATCGATGCATTTGCAAGCGCTTCACTTATATCAGCTATCTTTGCATTTATTTTGTCGTAAGCTTTCTGAGACACTGGATTTGGCAAACACATAAGAGAACAAAACGTCTCGAGCGAAGACAATCCTTGGCCTATATAGCGCATGGCCAAAACAGACCGTCTGTTGATTTCAGGTATATTTTTTTTTATACCAATCAATTCACAGGAATTAAGTTTTTTTTCAATGCTACATTTTCTGCATGTGAACTGAAATATGGAAAATAATCCTACAGTGGATTTTTCACTCATTTTTATTTTGCCATAACACACAGAGCAACAAAGTAACTTTTCAATTTTTGAAAATAATAAACTAATGTCGATTAGTCTATAACCTTGAAACTCAACGCAAACATTTTCGTAAGCTTCTGAAATCTTGTGTGCACTTGGCAATTTTTTCGCCGATGAACTTTTGTTTGGCGAAACATTTTCAAAAGAAATAATACTTTTTTCAGACAGAGATTTCTTCCGATACATGTTTCCTTGAAATCTTGGTCTCTTTCCGGATGAAGTTTTTTTCAATGGAACATCCATGTTTAAAAGCTTTCAATAACAAATGAAAAATAATGCTAATCCAAAATCGAAATGTAAATAAACAATCCCGCTTGGATTAAACGAAGTTAAAAGTTGAGTTGTAGTTATGCTACTCCCGAAATCAATTTGATATTAGGTGTGGCTCTTTTAATAAAACTAATCGGCGAAATATTAAAATGTTTGGAATGTGTTCTGACAGATGTCAAAAGTGGGCGTGGCAGATGCAAGTTTTTGTTTACGTGTTACTAGTTATTTCTCAATAACTTTGGAAGTTTTCACAGTATCAACAAAATTTTTGTTGCAAACTGCTCAGAAACGTTGAGGCTTTAACATATACTTTTTTCAAAAAATCGAAAAAATGAAATTTAAGAGTCCTATGAGGCCTTAATATTTTATATACCAATTCTAATTTTTCATATTGTTTACTTTATTTGCTGATATTTAATCGTTTAATATTATAAGTTTTGCCGCTGAAGTTGGCATCCTTCTTATAATTAATCTCAATGTGATAATAGTTCAGTTGAATGTTAGAATTCAAATTTGATACGTACTTTTGATACGCAATAGAAAAAATTGTGTTTCTTTTACTGATTGATTTCATTCGATTTTTGATTACAAAGATTTTTTTCAATGTTCTTACGTATAAATATATGTTGTTATTTGTTATGCCCTAGTTTTAAATTAAAAATTTAATTTATTTTTAATTGGTTATTTGCATCATATTTTGAGCAATCAATCACCAAATCAAAAACGACAAATCAGTCAGATATAGCAAATGAAATGTCTTTGGATGTTAAAATTACACTGTAATCTTAATAGTTTCATTTATGATATTCTGTATTTGTGGAACTGTAATACTTCAAAAATTGTCTGAATCAATCTCTAAATATTGATATAGTTTCAATTGGAAAACATTTACAAAAAATACTTTCAATGCAAAAACTTTATATTAATGGCTCTTATAAATTCTTAAAATATTGAACCGACCAATAATAATTTTAATTCTGAAAAGCTATGCAGATTTTCCTTTTTCTCAGGATAAAACTCTTTACAAATATTTATTTCAAAAAGTAAGAATTTTCATTTAGGCAGATCCTAATAGAAAATGTATATTTAATGACAATACTGACTCTCATATTAATTCAGCGTTCTTGAAGTTTATATTATGTATAAAAATATTAATAGTAATAATATAAAAATGTAGTAATACAAATTATATAAATTATTACAATAACATAATTATTATAATAGTTTACATAAATTATCACATATTCTGCACGCCTACACATTTATCATTATTAATATTACAACATATATGAACAAATTTAATTCTTACCACACAATGAAGTTTCTAGCAGTAGTTTGGGCTAGTTTATATTTAGAATTTTAAGATAAGCAACATATTAATAACAAGAATTTTTAACTTTATAGATACTTTGAGGATCTAAATATTTTATGCATAAATATCGAGTTCATACAAGATTCATTTTCACCTTGTTATAGATAACTATTACAGAATATCTAAAAACAACTATGATTACTGTAAATAATAAACTATATAGCAATGGTTATGATAAAAGGGATGCTTTTAATTAGAACAGTATAAGAGTTCATTTATAAAACAATAGTAGTTAATTATCAATATATAGGGATATAGTATTAAACTTTTTTCAATGTAACTACTTTTTAGTTGATAAAGACAGTTATAAAATTTATAATTCGAAATATTCCTCAAAAACATGATTACTTAATTAAATTTATTAAACCGTCATAATAAACTTCGTATTCCTTGGTTAAATTTATATTTTAAGATTTTCTATTCACTTTCTACCTTTATGAATGCCGTTGTCATTTATCTTGCCGTGGTGTCAATCCAATTTTATTACGGTTTCTTAATTTTGATTTTTGAGAGAGAGAGAGAAATCTCATTTTTTTTTTAAAAAATAAACATTTTTAAACGGAAATGTTATTTGCTTGTTTTCTACATTATATATGTTGCTAATAACCTTAAATTATATATTTATGCTAAATTAAATCTGCGCGCGTAGTGCTGTAATTTTCTATGATGACTCATTTCGGTGGAGTAACTAGATTAATTTCCTTTGGTTATGGAGATTTAAATTTTACATGCAAATAAATTTTAAATTGTGTTCTGTGTTTCTTACTGTATGTTTCTCTTCTTTTTTTATTTCCACCTAACGCTATGACCAAATAAAAAGGAAAGTGGGCGCATTAGGCCACTTTTTAACTCTGCAATTATAAGCCTTGAACTTAAGATATTGGTATTATGTTACTGTCTCTATAGTACTTTGTCCTAAAGCAGCTTATTATATTGTTAGTCTTAATGCTTTTCTTATATAAGTTTAGCTTAACACACACACACACACACACATATATATATATATATATATATATATATATATATATATATATATATATATATATATATATATATACCTTCAAAGTGACATTGTAACACCATGAAAATAACACCCGTACCTAAATGCAAATTAGTATAAGTAAAGGTAAAAAATACAAGAAAATGTTTAAATTTGCGTGCTTAACTGATCATAAGATAACTAGTTTTTGCCTGATAAGCCACACTATTTTCGATTTACTTCTGCAATGTTAATATTAAAAAAGCGTAAGACACATGCTTTAAAAAGCATATACCTACGAGTTGAATACCCATAGTTATCCCCTTTGGAAATTAATGGCATTTAAGATTTCATGCCCCTGTTTGTTTATGCACTCAATTGCCACTTGTGCTGGGTATGATATGAATATTATTGAGTGATGTATAAAAAAATGAACGCGGGATCATCTGAAGACACGGAGAGTCAGCGAATCCCATAGATGCACAACAGATCGTCCCGGCAAGTAGATCTACCAAATCGCTCTTCAAGACATTTTTGCTACAATGGGTGATGTTCAAAGTTATCCGTTATCTGCAAAAGATTGCAAGAAGCACAGCTCCATGCACAGCAATATGTCAATATAATTCATTTAAGCGCTCAATCCAAGACTACACGCCTGATTTAATGTCAATGTTACGACCATTGGACCAATGGCATTGGATACGGCATTAATTTGAATCTTAATTTTGATCCTAAAGAAATGTTGGTCGTGGAGTGAGTGAGTATTAAAGTCGCACTGTTCAGCTACATGAGTGGTTTTGGCGACGGACCACGTAATTTTGAACCATGGTCAAGTCGCGTTGTCGGTCGTGGAAGTGCGTAGCAAATTCCTACCTGCTAGAGCATTTTGTTGAACATAACACCATTGTATCTTCAGGTTGTATGGTGCAAACAAACACCATGGCGTCGCATTCAAAGTAGAGTCATCCAGTGTGGACATAACAGGCTGTTTACATCATACCAGTTTGTTAAGTAAATTATTTAGACTGTTTTTTGCATATTTGTGGGCCACGCCCAACAGTTTAATTCATTGCAAACAGCTGGACATCCTATTGCACAACAAACTTTTAATATCCTAAAGGGACTTGTTATACTTCCATGGTCTTCCGCATCATCCGATCTATCCCCGATAAAGCATATTTGAACTCTTATAGACGCGAAGTATATCGAGTCACTCAGATAAATATTGCAGAGAAACAAAGGTCTAAAGTGTATTCAACTTGACAATAAATGTAACAGGATACTATAAATGATTTCATTGATAATATCAATTCTTTTTTAGAGGTTTGTATTGCTTGGTGTTTATGCAGAAAACTTTTAATACACAATGAACAGCTCTCTAATTCTTAGTTTTGTTTTGTCACCAATACCATTCTTATTTTCACATGGTTAAGCGCTGTTAAAATATTACGTCGATACTTGAAAACATGACTACCATTCACCGGAATTAGTATTTTATATTATTAATTTAAAACATAAAACGCTGTTTACAAATATTAATGACATAGAATCATAGTAAAATACTATAGAAATCGTACTCATCTCGTCTCTTAATTAAATTCTTTTACCCGCTGAACGGAAAAATGGGTTTCATCATCCATTACCAATCAAAAGGGTGCTACAAGGCAATCGTTTACAGCGCGTTTCTTTATGACGCTACATTTTTACTTTTGAGAAGTGCGTGTGTACATGTATATTCTACCTTTAAAGTGTGAAATCCGTTATATTTCATAGAATAACTAGGTATTTCATGAAATAACTAGACAAGTCAGTAAAATAATATAAAATTATTGAATTCTACGATTTCACTAGGTATTCCATAGAATAGTGGTTACTTGATCTTTAAAGTATGAAATACGGCACTCGAAAGTTCATTAAACCGGTTCTAGCTACTTTAGGAAATTTTCCGATTAGAAACTAGACATGACCGAATAAAACAATTGTACTTTGTATATCAATTCAGTATATGTCTCAGCGAGAGTTAATTTCCATTGAAGAAGTTCCAAATATTAACACAGTGCTTTGATCTGTTGTAACAACTCAAAGTTGCGGTGCTGGACACTGATTTAAAACGTGCTCGTGTAAAAAAAATTTAAAAAAGTGTAATAGTAAAAAGCATGCTTGCTTCAAAAATAATAAGCAGTGCAATCCAAAGTGTCATCACAGCAATCCTTTCTCGAATAAATAATAAAAAGTAAAATAAATGTATCTCATGAAATTTAAATTAATATTCTCTTACATTTTTGCATTAAAAAGTTTACACAATGTTTTTATGAAGCAATGGTTTTCCTTCCCAGCATATATTTTTGTTGATAATATTTAATAATAACATATTCTTTTTCCTCTTTCTGTTTAACTAATGTTAGCACTATGAGCAAAAATAAATTATATCATCTTCTTTCCCTTAATATTTATGAATTATTCATCCGCAAAAGAAATAAAATGTATTTTTCGAGAGATTTTAGCTATTTATGATCAAGTAAGTTAGAAAATGTATTTTTAATTGTTTATTTTTCACTTTAACAGTTAAATGACACCTCTTAGTTATTTCAAAGAATATCTAGTTATTTCATAGAATAACTAGCTAAAGTATGAAATTTTTCATCTATTATATACTTTAACCGACTTTTCTAGTTATTTCATGAAATACCTTCTTATTCTATGAAATAACTTAATTATATACTTTAACAGTAACATATATCCAGAGATTATCAATTTTTATCGGAAAAATATGCCGTTGAATAAGAAAAACTTTGATTTCAAGTTAGGGAAATGAAACTGTCTACTAATGTACTAAATAAGAAAGAAAAAATATTTTTTATGATATATAATTACACAACTTTATAACAGAACTTGAAAAATAAAAGGTTATTTTAAGGTAATTTTGTTAAGCTAAAATAATAGATAATTTGTATTTGGATAATAGTGCCTATATATATATATATCCTCTGAAACTGACGTAAAAAAGTAGTAAATTTAATTTGGTGTAATATAGCTCAAATTACAATCGGTTTTTTTTCATGAATTGAAAGCACATTCGAATTATTTTGACGTTTTTTTTTATGAAGAGACGGAACATTTTATTAGCTTAGTTAAATTTAATTCTCCACATTATTTTAAACATTTTTTACAAAAACAAAGAGACATTTACAAGATAAAAAATACATACTTCAGCATTTTTAGACATTCAAATGGTCTAAAAAGATTAAATTAAAAGTATCCTACGTACATTATGTATTCTTTAGACCTATTTTTTTGAAGGGTGATTTTTGATCTTAAAAGGGTGGATTAAATAATAAATCAAATTTAATTTAGTAAATAAAAGCAAAATAAACTGCAAAAGACAGTTGGATATTTAAAATATTTCAAAATTTTAATGAATTCTTCCAACATGTACAGCTTTTGAGCGTTAATTTTTGATGCTAAAGGTCTTCTATATGAAGATTTTTATTAATGAATTCAACATTTCGTAAATGTAACGCATTTTTTTTAAGTTTATGTAAAATAGAAAGAGTATTGTTATTTCTTCTCTGTAGCATTTCACTATGCTCTGCAATATTATTTAAAGGATTTCAAACATTTAAAAACATTACATTTATAGGGGATCCATTAGGAAATGATAACATTTAAAAGTATCTTATGGAATAGGCTGTGTTCATGCAAAATTAATGTAATTGAGTGTTATGATGGAAGAAGTAAAAATAATACGCATAAAATTTCCTGAGCAAAATAATAAGGATATAAAATAGACAATCGCTACTTAATTCAATAAAAATATATTATTCAGTATTAAAAGTCTATGTAATTCTGTGATTAATATTCATATAATTATTTAAATAATGATCTTTAATTACAAATCATAATGAAGATAAAATAAGCTATTTCTTATGCGAGTTAATTAATGTATTTTTTTCTCCTTCGTAACTATACTGAAATATTTTTTTTCTCAAAATCAATGTTTTTGATCTTACGAAATATTTTTTTAAAAAAAAAAGTAGATAATGACCTTTCCTTTGATGCAATTTGCTATTTATGAAAGAAACCGAATTAGCAAGCAAATGAATGAGTGTTTTTAATAAAAAAGGAAATTTAGTAAATTATTATTCTTACAACCATTAAATGAAAGAGAAAATTGTATAGTAAACCGAATGTTTGCGAAACCCTTTCCTTAAAGCAAAAAAAAATCCTCAAATGTGCCTCACTCAAAATACAACAGCAGTAAGCAAAAAATAAAAGTTTTAATAAATTGAAAGATCAAGAGAATTAACTTGAAGCAAATTAAAATATAATAGGATAATTGTACATTTAGTGTACCCCATGTCAAAATAAAGCTTTAATGGTAAATTCAAATTTTTTTTTAATTTTGGAAGAAACTGACTTTTTTATCCATCTAATTTTGAATGACAAGTTTAATGTAACAATTATATTTATAAACGCAAAACAAGAATGTTACTTCACTACATATCAAGCAGTGGATAAAAAAAATAGAAAATGAAGAAACTGAATATAATTCTTCGGCTTATAAAAATAAAATCTAGTGTTTGAAACTTAATTATTTAATTTATTATTTTCGTTATGCATTGACTCTAGTTCT
Organism: Trichonephila clavipes; assembly: GCA_019973935.1. Lineage (NCBI taxonomy): Eukaryota > Metazoa > Arthropoda > Arachnida > Araneae > Nephilidae > Trichonephila > Trichonephila clavipes. The sequence continues at coordinate 293,521 of BMAU01019577.1, forward strand.
TGTCAAGTTGCTGCGACCATGCATTCGCTAGTGAAGGAAACACCGAATAATTAAACATTATTAAAAAACAACATTTTTAGTAATCTGACAATTTACTATCAAGAAATGTAATAACTGAGGGAGTAATCACCTTATGTATGTACAATCTCTATCTTAAATATCTATAACAAATAATTAAATCACTTATCTTGCTTACGATCCGTTGTAAGTAGGGATTCAATATCGGACCAAAAGTTCAATACCAGTATTCGGTGTGTTTTTAGTTTTTAAAACTGGGATACCACTTTTAGTAATGTAGTAGAAATTTTAGCAAAAGAAAGAAAACAGGTGTTTCTTTGTTTTATTTGCCAGTTTTATTAGAGAGTGTAAATATCAAAAAAATAATGTGTAACTTACGAATTACAACAGTATATAAAGAATCACAAAAAAGGGGAAAGGAACATCTTATATATTTAAATCACAAAAAAGTGTAAATATCACTATTCAGTCTGTGATACTATTACAAGTTTTTGAAATGTTATCTTAAAGAACATATATAATACATCAATTGTACTGTCATTAAGCCAGGAACCTAATTTTCAGGCATCTACTCTAGTTGATGGTACTGTTAGCAATAACAAACCATCTAATGCTGTTATTTTACTTATAATTTCATTGAAATTATCTTTCTTTTAAAAATAATCTAAAATCCCTGATGGCTTTGGTTCAGAAATTGTGCTTAAATTTGTATCTTCATCGCAATTAGATTCTTTCTTTTTTAACAAATCTGCATCATGTTTCGTTTTTAAATATGTATGGAGTTCTCTTGTACTTCCTTCATTCACTTTAATGACTCTTGAACACTTTTTACATTGTGCCACCATATTTTATTAATCCTACAAATAATGAAACAAAACTTAAGTTTTATCTACCGAAGTAAGTTCCTTAAAAGTTATTCTTATTCATTATTTTGGTTGTTTTTTTAATATATATATATATATGTAAAAATATTGGCCGAGTGTAGTATTTTGTCGAGTGTTAGTAGATTTTCATTAAACACATCTTCAGTGGACGTTCATCTTCTTTATTTTGAAGCACACATCAAAACCTTAGGACAAAATTGCTGTACATTTTCACGTTGATGAGATACACAAACTTGCGACGATTATAAAGCAATGTGGACAGGAGACAAGCAACATCAACATCTTAGAGGACACGACACAAAGAGCAGCTATTTACATTTTTACATGATAACGGCAAAGAGGAAGAGCGCGGGATTACACAAGACGTTTGGTTTTATAACTAACAGTGCAAGCGCGTGATGATTACGTATTCTTAGTTCTGATTGGCTAGAATGGGCGGGAAAGGGATTTATGATGTAATAATATTAATTGATTACGATTAAGATCAGGATGTTAGTTTCGAACCGAATAATCAAAAGATTATTTCAATATTATTAAAAGAGTTACTTAAAAGGATGCTAGAGGGAATTATTATTATTATTATTATACACTGCTCAAAATAATTAAAGGATATTGCGGTTTTAGGTGGATCTTGTGGCTGGGAAACTTTTTAGCTGATTGATACATGGTCGACAGACGTAGTAGGTTATATGAGAATAAATTACACATGTGTGTTTGGAAGAAAAAATGCATTTTATTGCGCATTTGTGTACAAAAGGGAAAAACACAATTTGTGCATATGAGAAAAAAAGAATAAGAAAAGGTGTTTTCTTCAAAGGAAATCATTTTCAGTAGAGGGTATGGTTTCTACGGACGGCCAGCAAAGTTGAGCACCTTTGAGGCATGGAGTCAATGAGGCTATTAATCACGAGTTGGGGTATTCTGTCCCACTCTTCCAGAAGAGCTCTTTCCAGTTCTTGGAGAGTTTGTGGGGGTGGTTGGTGGTCAGCAACTCGTCTTCTTAGAGAGTCCTAAATGTGCTCTATTGGATTCATGTCTGGAGAGCATACTGGCCATTCCATTCGTACGATTTCATCCTCGAAAAGGATATCCTCTACCAGGTTAGCACGATGTGGCCTGCAGTCATCGTCCATTAAAATGAAGTCATCTCCGATTACTGCAGCGTAAAGGACTGCAATAGGTCTGAGGATCTCATCCCTATATCGGCGAGCAGTCAGAGGTCCATCTCGAATGATGTAGAGGTCTGTGCGCCCGTGAATGGAGATGCCACCATACACCAACACTCCCCCACCGTCAAATCTGACACTTTCGTGCACGAACGCAGGATTATTCCTATTGCCACGGTCCTTCCAGATGAAAATACGCCTATTATCCGGATGAACAGAAAAACGGGACTCGTCAGAAAAAAACATCGCTCCATTCATTTCTCCTCCAGTTCACATGCTTTTTTGCCTACTCCCTGCGGTCGCGACGATGCCTTGATGTTAGTCTAACACATATCATCGGTCGGCGAGCATACAGACCTACACCATGGAGCCGGTTTCGGACAGTCTGAGTTGAAACCGTGGTGCCAGTATTCGAGCGACGGTGTTGTTGGAGAAGAGTAGCGTTTATATTTCAGTGTCTCCGAGCCGTTAACACTAAATAACGATCTTCATCTGGCGTTGTTGCCCGTCTACGACCTTGTCCTGGTATTCGGCTTGCACTTCCCGTCTCCAAAAAACGGATCCAGATCCTGGAAATCACACTTTGTGACACTCCAATGGCTTGCGCTACTTTGGCTTGAGTTTGGCCCCCTTCTAACCTACCAACAACCCTCCAAGCTTCTGAAACTGTTAAATGACTTCGCTGAGACATCGTACTCATCGAAACAAAGCAGTCACTGAATGCCGATGATCCTTATCTTCATTTTAGTTGAAAGTCAAATTTCATTCGCTGCCGCTGAAGCGACGTTTTTGACGTCGAACTCAAAATTAGCATACCCCACAGTTTGAAAATCAGAAAAATTTGCATTTGTGATTATCTTCTTCCATTTTCGGCAAAAAAATTCGCTTATATCTTTATTTTATATAAAACTTACAATATCCTTTAATTGTTTTCACCAGTGTATATATATATATATATATATATATATATATATATATATATATATATATATATATATATATATATATATATATATATATATATATATATATATATATATATATATATATATATATATATATATATATATATATATATATATATATATATATATATAAAGATTTTGTACCCTAAAGTACAATGTGAATAAAAAACTCACCAATTTAAAAAATATTGAAATATTAATTACACATTTTGTTCACAACTAAAACTTTTTTCCTCAGATATGGATATCAGATGACGAATCATGTGCGTATGCTGTATCGCTCTGAGCAGTAGTAGGACAGTTTTGACCTGCCTCCTTGGAATATTCACATATTTTATTCCTTCTATTGATTGGCCGATGCAACCTTATATTCACAGTCTAATTACTTTCTCCCGTTAGGGAGACATAAAAGCAAAAAGGTATACTATTTTGCTATGTGGGCGATCCCTGAACATAGTGTGCGGAGACAATTTTAAAAAAATCTAGTAAATACCGAAAAAACGGTATTTAAACTTGCAAATAGCGTTATTACAAAATTGTACAAATGGCTCAAAATACCGATATCTGTTGTCCCGGTATACCTGTATTGCAATACCTAGTTGTAAGGACCCTACTCAGAACCTTACAGGTATAACTTCATAACTTGATCAAAAGAGATCCTCTTCCTGAACTTCGAGGATTTTAGATATTCTAACTTCAATAGCAGCCTAACGACCAACTACTACACTTACTTCGCTAGAGTTTAAATAACATTAAAATTAACATAAATAACGGTTTCTCTACGGGAAATAATTTTATACACATACAATAGTTAAGAAATATTTTTCCCCAGCGGATTAACCACAGGCGCGGATAGACCCATCACAAAGTTAAAAATGGAAAATGAACATTGTGAAAATCCTGATTTAAATTTAAGAGCTATGAATTCTGGATACATTCATCCTATCAAGAAAAATAATCTCCATGTGGCTAAATAATGCTATAAAAACAAATCGACTTTAAAATTATTTGAATTTTAGGATAGCAGTGCTAAAAAGTAACCCATTTGATAATTACTGATGTAAACTTTTACAAATTGAAAGAGTGTAGTGAGAATCGCTTTTTTAGCGATTTTATTAGCTTACTATTGTGAATTTTATCATTTTTGACAGTGTGTGAAAGTAATTTTTTTATGCATTCCAAAGAGTATTACTCTCGTTAAATTTTTTTTTTAATGAAACTGATGAAATTCATTTTGTACTTCGATTATATAAATCATCCCTATATATCTGAAACAGGGACAAATTATAATATGTATTTTTTATTTAATTAATGTTCGTTTTAATTTCGCACAAACGGAAATTTCATAGCTTTATGAACTGTATTTATCTATGTGTTTATAATATTAATCATAATTATACGAAAAAGTCCAAATAAATGCAGAAATTGTGTTTTATTTAAAATGATTTTTCAAAATTCTGAAAAAGTTGCAATAATTTTTGCATGAAAAATGCAAAAATAAAACATAAACTGTATCTCATTTTGCACAGTTCTTAATAGTATTAAATAACTCAAACATTGAAAAAAAAGTAAGTTTAATTTTTCAGGTGAGCCGTAAAACAAGGGGGAACAATTTGTTTCTTGTTTATATTTTATAAATGTTTCTTGGGGAACAATTTTTGGTATTCAAAATGAGGAATATAATTTCCAGATAATATGCTTCAAATTAGAAGGCAAAAAGTCAATTATTTTAACTTAATATTGGTTTCGGTATTTTGTTTCTGCATTTGTAAAATCTTGAGAATAAAATCAAAATTAAAATGCTTTATGAAATACTTAAACATTATTAAAAAATGAAAACTTGGTCATGCGGTCTTTTGTTATGCTTTTCAAAAGTTTACCACTATAAATAAAACAACACGATTATATTGTTCTATCGCAGGTCAAAAGTAGTTTTGATCGTAGTAAAAGGTATATGTTTATATCATTTAAATATAATTGTAGTTTTGATTAATCATTCAAACTTGTCATTATCTTGTCACTTGAATTATCATCCAACTCCCAACTCTTTCTTCGTTAGTAGTTATCAGTTATTCAACCAAACAAATGATAAAATCCATCAGGATGAATTCCTGACCTTGAGGAGCTATCATCACACAAAATTGGCTTTAGCAAAGCTTACACCCAATTTTAAATATTTTGTGTGTGTGTGTGTGTGTGTGTGAGATTGAATAGGCGTTAAGAACAGTCCTCAATCCCATATCTTAATAGTCTATGATGATGGGCTTGACAAAAGTGGTGTTTTCCATTCTTCTGAGTGGCATGATGGCGATTGGTCGAGCGATGGAATCCGGGAGGCGTGGCTATGGTTCTTCATCTGGGTGGAAAGTTTTTGAGTTTTTTGGCTTGGCTGAGAGCTTAGAGGTTGCTCTCTGCGTGTGAGATTGAAAGCCTTTTTATATATGTTATATTCGCATTTGCATTTTTTTGTTGCTATAGGACGCTTCTGCTGACAGAGACGATCAGTTACAGTTATTATGACCAGATTGTTTACAAATTAAGGATTCCTCAACTAAAAATATATTGTATTCATGAAAACTTTGACGTATTTTAATGAAAATGGCCCTTGTTTTGGAAGGTCAGGCTTCCTTAAGACTGTATTGTTACGTAACAGCACATTGGTTTTACGCTCTTCTTAATGGACATAGAGCCAGCATATCAAAAGAAATAAAAAAGATAATCTCAAATTAGATTTCAACGTGTGAATCAAACTATTCCTTAATTCCAGTATCGTTTCACTTAACTTAAAAAAGTTTTTTCTCCGAAAATTCATCATGGATTGTGCAATCCCGATTCATTTGTAAGTCTTTTACAATCTCGCTGATGGGCTAAGCAGCAAAAAAAAAATCCAGAGAACTGTATACTTGTTCGTTTGTATGAACTGATAGGATCGAAACGCTAATTGAAAAAGCCGTGGGTAATCTAAAATGAAAGTAATTTCATCACTGACGAATAAGGAACAGGAAACTTAGTTCTTAGAAAGAAAATAAAGTGAGATGATGGCTAATTTGAAGTGAAATAAAACTTGAAAAGAAATAATTAATCAGGCATTGTAACTGAGGAAATGAAAACATGGGCCCGGATTTGCTTCTTTCAGTCGATTAGAATTCGATTCATGTACTAAGGGATTTCCTTTCATTTCTTTTGTCCATTAAGTGAAATTATAGTTGTTAAGAAGATTGTGTCTCGCTAATGAAGATATTGTGTTTTAGTTTCAGTGAAGATTACTAGTACGGCATTTGTGAGTGTGTTAGGTTTTTAAGGGATTGTGAATAAACATTAAAAAACGGTGTAATTTGTAAATATTTATTCACACAGGTGATTGACTGTGTTTGGAACCTTAGGTTTGAAAAAGCGCATAAATGATTTTTTTAAAAAATATTTAAAGCCAGTTGAATCAGAATATACATGTCGAACTATTTTAATATTATCATTACAATATTTTTCATGTAATTTTAGTAGAAAATGAAGTAAACAATGACATTTCAAAACATTCTCCTTAATGAATAATAATAATAATATTTTGCCTATATATAGCTAAAATTCTGTGTAGAAAGCCTGACTTAGGATTTTCTGATATATATGTAATTTAGAAGAGGGTTTATTCACACATATCATTTTGAAGTTGATATATTCATATATTATTTAGAAGAAGATTTATTCATATATTTTAATACATTAGGAAGAGAAAAAGAGAGCGTAATTTACGAACAAAAAGCACTAGTTATTATTTTAATGGATCGTTTTTTTTTCTTTAATCCTAGTTCAGCCTCTGTTTAGGACTCCTAGCTACATATTGCAAAATACAACTACAGAAACATTGGCTTACAAAATTAGAATGTTTTGAAAATACAATGAAAATCGTTTAATACGAAACTGAGAGGACTGAAATAATGTTTCCTGTTTAAGTATATTGAAAAAACCCACATATATCGAACAAAATTAAGTTTATAAAAGTATATTTTGTTTATATAGAAATGTGTATAAGCATGTATTTAATAAAAACCTTTCAAACATTCAAGTAATTTGCTCTTTTTTATATTTTTTATTCTTAATAAAGTGGAGCTCACAATACCAAAATCATTATAGATTTCAGTTTTCGTCTTCTATTTTTGATCAACAGTCTAAAGAAGCTCCATTCGTATTTTCAGCGAAATAGCAGTCGGCTTTCCCACTGAGCCTTTTTCCAATGTGTTTTCAAGACATTTCTTCCAAAATAGAAAAAATAATGAGAGCCAAACTCACCGATTTTTGCTCACACTAGGATGTACTCATCACCGAATTTCAAAGCCAACTATTGAGAGATGAGATGTTTTTTTGTGTGTGACGTTTGTAGGGATGGATGGTGAAAGTAGCTTAGACAAACAAAATTGGCTCGTATCACAGACTATTCCGAGGGTATTTCAAAGCCGAGTTAGCCTCCTTTCTACGAAACGTATAAAACGACCTTTCTTTTATTTTTGGTGTTTTAAGTATTTTGTTCATTCTCAGAAGGGAAATTGTTTCGTCTTAAGCGATTTTAGTTTCATGTTAGGAGAAAAGTTGCATGAAATTGCATAGCAGATTGTCAAGAGCTTTGTATTATTTCGTGTTAACCGATATTTCTTCTTAAGATTTTCGCGTTAAACGTATTTCACTGTACGTTATTCTTAATTCATTTTTTTGTCAAAAAGTTGCATTTAAGTAAATTTTATATTTGTAATAAAATTCTCAAAACACACAGTTTTATATGTATATCCTAATTCACAATTGATACTAAATTTCAAAAAAAAAATTATTCATTTATACGCTTTTTCAAAATCAGGATTCTGAATGTAGTTATTCACATTAAAGCACTCCTACCTTTAATATCATCTTTATACTCATATGAAAATTCTGCATGCGAGAACAAAGAAAAACAAATATAATTTACTATATTTAACTTTTAAAGATGAAATATAGCAGCATTTTTTATAATAACTGCTTCAAGCTCAATACTTTGGTATTAATTCAGTAATGAGACTGAAAGATATTTATAAAATTTAAAACACTTGTAACAAATTTTCTTCCTTTGTCTGATGATAGCAATAATGTCATTATATATATATTTCACTTATTATTTTATCTGAAAATTTATACCCATAGCAAAGTACAAAATTAAATTACATAATGATTTTCAATTGACATTTTCAAGGGGGCGGGGTCGAAAGTTCACCATTCTTATATCATGCTCCTTTTGATTTTGTCGATTTTCGGGAACAAAACACAGTAAAAAACTAATCTTTGAATAAATAATTAGCATTAATTAATATAACTAATCATTAATAACAAGTAATTAATTTAATTTTACGTACTATATACTTAGATTTATAATCAAATGGGAAAAAAATCAAGGGCTTTGGAGGGGGGTCGGAACCCCAGAACCCCCCTTGTGTGCGCCACTGTCAATTGATAAGGATTCAAGCATTTTATTAAGAGCTTATGCGCCGTGATGTAAACGGAATACTAATAACAGATGGAGTCATATATCTTTCGCACCTGAGACATTTGTAATAGAGAAAAGTTGAGTTTGTGTGCCTTATATTTTTCAAAGAATATTAAATAATATAATAATTTTGAGGCAGATATGGACATTAAATTACTTAACTATAATGATTTTAAATATATTCCATCAAAATTAAACAATTTCTATATATTTTCCTACTTTCCGTGAAATTTCTGCAATTAACACAGCTATTTGAAAAGTATCAAATTAAAATATTTATGACAAAATTTTAAAGTATAATATTAACTCAAACTCAGTGGCGCAACAGCCTATTATGGTTATGCCAATCTCAGTATACGTGGCTTTTGGACGCTGAGGTGGATGAGTTGAAGTTCCGATCAGGTGGGTAGTCTGAAGCAAAATCCCCAATGTTTAGTCCCCAAGCAAGCTTGGTACTAATTTCTCGACCCACTAAAGGGATGAAAGATTTACTCGACCTTGCTCAGCCCAAGGATAGAACCCCGTACCTGTGGTGTGAAAGCGTGAAACGCAACCACTCGGCCTATAAAGTGTAACATTATTGGTATTATAAATGAAATGTGATTCTGTTTAACCAATATATCTGAAAGATATTTCCTTCTTTATGAATACTTACTTTATAAATATTAAATGTGCATTTACACAATAATTTAACACCGAAATTTCATAAAACTCCTGATGAATCAAGTAGCCATGTGGAATACATTATTATATATATAAGAAAACTTAAAAGAATTTTACAGTAAATCGTTCACAATGCAATTGATAAATTTAAATGAATAGCAACTTAGAAATTATAAAAGTGATGACATATATAAAATTTATTTTTGTACACTGTTTCAATAACGATCATCTTTTTTAAACGAATATTTTGATAATACGAATAGAGTAGTCAGTAGGCTAAAAACTTTTTGAAAACCGATTTTGAGTTTTTGATATTTCTAAAATCTGCCAATCATTACCTTTCCAATGATATAACATACAAGCCATTATATGAATTAGAAGTATTTTAAAATGACTTTTAAAAAATTATCAGCAGCCACAAGCCACGCCCACTTTGACAGATTTTGTAAATATTGACTTTTTAAATCTGAGAACTTGCAATGCCACCACAAAATTTCATTTAATCATACACGATTAACCATAGATTAAATGAAGTCTACTGCAAGTTTAGATGTTAGTTTGTTAACGTAGTTTTTGGATCCAAGTTTGTAAATATGATGAAAATATTTGCTTTTAATTTGAAATTTAGTACCTGGGTGAATTTTTTTTGTTTCGTAATTAGAATTTTTTTGTTGTGTATTATTTCTACTTTCGAAATTTTTATACTTTTAAATACTTAATAACCTGTTTGTGAGGATTGAAAACGTGCTTTTGAAAAAATGATAGTTATAGAATTATTTGAATAGTTTAAAAATATGAGGAGTAAGGTAGAAATGAGGGTGCATTTATTGCAACCAATTTTGATACTGAACAGGTAATAGTTGTTAAAAAATTGCATATATAAAACACCTGCTTTTCATCTAAACAATAGTAAAAGACATTTCATACCATCCATTAAATCAATGGAAATTGAGGTGGAATCAAGAATCCTAACTTTCATTACCGTGCAAAATAAAATATAGGCTACATTTTTTTTTGATAAGGTAAGACTTTTTTTAATAAAAATTTCTGCTTTCTACAATTTATATTTTTAAAAATATGTAAATTTTTAAATGCATGTACTCTATGTTTCTTAAATGCAGTTGTGTATACTGAAGTGATATTTTTGAAATATTCTTAAAACATCGAAATAGAAAGCAGATATAACAAAAAATAACAATTTTCAATAAATTCATAGTAATAATGCTTGTTGAACTAACAGTTTGTCTTTGAAAAACTAATTAATATATTTAAAAAAATTCACTTCAGTATAAATATATATATGTCTAATTGATATACAATAAAAATTTCAGTATTTATGTTTAATAGTTTCTGAGAAAAAGGTATGAGATGACACATCAAATGTGATGTTTCTTGTCTTTACGAGAAGCTTGTTACATACATAAAAATACATAAATTTCATGTTTAAAAACATAAAAACAGTTTTATTTTGGCTGTTTTAGATCCCATTTGTCCATTTTAGACTAATTTTTGAAGTTTAAAACTTTGAAACTGTCTGCAATCTAATAATAACTTTACAAAAACCCAGCGAAAACTTTCAAAATGTCGTATAATCAGGTATTTCTATATAAATACCATCTCAAATTCATACAAAAACCATATTTATACATTTTCACATTATATTTCTGATGCGTTATGTTTAAATTTGATATCTGTATAGGATGAAAGCTACTAATTCCTCAAAAATTGATACAGAATTGAGAAAATTGATATAATACTAGAAATTATCTTGTTAAAATAACTGAAAAATGCTATTCTGGGCAATTTAAGACATTTTTGTTTACTATTTTAAGCAAAATAAATTGCAAAGATGCTGATGTTAAATAAAATGGGACAAATGCATGTTGTAATTCATTATTTTTGTGGTTAAGTGGCACTTTATAGTAAAAATTCAATTTTCTCAAAAATGATGTTTTTAAAACTGAATGCATCTTTTTCTCAAAAACTAGTATAGGTTTGACCATAAAAATTTTTCCTCACGTTACTGATATGTAACTATATATATTTATCTGAGTTTTTTGGGGATTTTCCAAAAATATTTGACTGAAATCCATATATCGTGACAAAAAATGTCATTTTTTTTTTTAATTCATAGTGATATTTTTATGTTACATGTTTTTTGAGAAAACTAAACAATATATTTTAAATATTTCAATTCATTGCAAATAGTAGTGTTTATTTATTGTTCAGACGTTTTTATGCTTTAATATTCAAAAGTATTACAACAAATGGTAACAAATTATAACTCAGATGTGTAATACTTTTTGTCGTTGCGAGAAGCTGGTTACATGCGTAAAAATACACAAATTTAATGTTTAAAAACATAAAAACAGTTTTATTTTTGACTTTTTTAGAAAACTCTTCTACAATTTAGAGAACATTTTGAATTTTGAAAGTTTTAGAAATTGCGTTTGCATGTGAACATACAAATCCATAACGAAACCTTTCGCAATGTCGTAAAATCACATATTTCCAAATCATTACTTTTACATATTGATACATGGTTATATTATATTTATGATATTATAAGGTCAATTTGATATTTGTAATGCATTGAAGTTAAAAATTATTCACAGATTGTTACATAAGTTGTGAAAATTGATGCAAAATGCTAAAAAAAATCTCGTTGAAGAAAAACTGAAAAATACTATTTATATATATATATATGTATTTTCTAAGCATTTTAAGATTTTTTGTTCTCTGTTTTATGCTTATAAAATTAAGAAGATACTAATGTTTAATAAAATAGGGCAAATACATGTTGTAATTCATTATTTTTGTGATGAAGTGCCTTTTTACACTAAAAATTCAATTTCCTGAAAATGATTGCTTTCAAACCGCGTGTACCTTTTTCACAGAACCGACTGAATGAATGTCCTTGTAATTTTTACAGCACATAAATAATTTGTAACTTTTATAATGGAGTTACTTTCTTGGATATTTTCCCAAAATATGTTGCTGAAAAGTGGTTATCGCAAAAAAAAAAATTCAAAAATTTCAAAACGGTACTTTTTTGATGATTTTTTTAAAAAGTAAACAATATATATATATATATATATATATATATATATATATATATATATGTGTGTGTGTGTGTGTTTATTATAAATTTTACCATTATTTAAATAAAAATTCTAATTAATATAAAGACAATATTTGAAGTTTTTATATTTAACAGTTTCTGAGAAACAGGTTCCTAAAATAGCTCAATTTAACATTGTCGGTATAGGGGGTACCGACTACTCTAAAGTACATATAAAGATACACAAATAAAAGTTACGGTTTCAATTTGCCTTAAGAATAAAACAGAATCATGCATCGATTTAAAACTACAATAATGACGTAAAGCACTGGGTATATACTAAAACACATGAAAATCATATTCAAATAAATGTTTAAATTTGTCACTTGGACAGTTTACAATTTGAAGTATTCCTTAGATTTTAATGTTCCAATTTCAGGAACTATAAACACTCAAGACACGTTAACCTCTTTGGATTCGAGATGGATTCAATTACATTAAGTCACAAAGAATCAAGGTGATCCGAGAGTACCCAGAGTACTTGATTTAAGTAGAATAGTTCAAATGACATTAAGTCAAAAGGATCAAGGTGATCAGTGCTAAAAATTTGAAACTAATAAGTATTAATTACTTATCCTGTGGTAAAAATCACGCCAGCACCACGTTGGGCGCCATTCTGTGATAAACGTCTTGATGTATTGGAGTGTAAATGCTGCTGCTCAGCAAAAATCCAAAGGAAGAAAACATCTTTTACGACCAAAAAACTTTATTTATCGGTCGGCAGTTGAACGGGCACAGGATTACATATAAGTACACACATTCATACAACAACAAGACTCTCACAGCATTAACTGAACCAACTGAGGGTAGAACAGACTTCCTACTAATTATAACGTCATCTTGACGGTTACACTTAGCCTAACCATTACAGTTATTAATGCAGTCCGTTACAATATTTTAATTCACTCATCCTAACCCATTGTTCAGTTTTTAACTAACAATGGCCCGTTTTTATACTACTTACATAGATTTAAGCTAAAAACTAACCTCAATCTTTGTAAATATGTTAAGGCTGAGGAGTACCATGTGTTCCACAAAATTTTCACAAAAAAATTATCCCCTTACTGAGTTCACAGATACTTCTCTTAGATAATGATTTTGTTCTTGAGTTAACAGCTCAAATATCCATTTTAAGTTAATTTTTATTTTAAATAACAAGGGATATATCTCCGACAAAATTCAATAGGAATTTTTTATTCGCTTCCGTTACCCCTTTCTTAAAAAAAATCCATTGTGCACAGGATACGACTTTTTTAAATGTCAGTTGACATAATTCTTCTCTTTTGTTCAAGAGTTTAATTCTCTAACTATTTGGAGTTTTTGTAACTCGTTCTTACTATACTAACTGGAGTACCCTTTCTTCACATAGATGAATTTTGAAATCAATCTCTCCCACTACATAAATAGTATATAGCTTACAGATATTTTTTAATGAGAGCTGACAACTAATACACAACACAAGAAAAAATATACCAATAAATAAATAAATAATGTTTTAATGATAATCCACTCTTTTTAGTAATATGTCTAATAATTCTCAGTGTATTTTGATTAAATTTCGTAATGATTCTTTCAAAGTAATCGTAATTCTGTTACAAAGAACAAACGAAAGAATACAAATACCTTCACAAATAGGTCATAATTTCATATGACGAAATACACTATAATACTTTGAGAATTGTCTTTGCTACCTTCATTAAATGCGAAAGTTTATTAAATACAAAATTTTTAAAAAATGTATTTACTGATTGTTTATTTATGTAAAAGATCAAATATGCTAATTAACACCCCCTCTCCCTCCCTTGGGTTCTTCTTTTCCTAAGAAGCCAAATGTTTATTCAACATCAATTCAGAATCTTTCAAACTTTCTATACTCTGACCCAATTTTCAATCATAATTTTCATGGCACCTCCCTTACATACAATAATAATGTATTGAATTTAATAATAATGTAATTTGAGGTAAATCTACAACACGACCTTAATAATAAACAGTACAATTTATTAAGATAAGTATTAAATTTATATATAATTTGATGACTTGCCCATAGAGTCACTGGTAATTATTAAACTTGTTCTTGACTTAGTACTGTTAAATTAATTATGAAATACATGATGTAGTACTGATACATTTATAAGTGTATTATAAAGAGTGTTTTTTTCAGGTATAGAAGTTTAAGTTGGCATTACTTTCCAAGATGGCGACCGATTTAACAGCTGTCAAGTGATTTATTCTCAGTTTGGTTGGGCAATTCATCAAAACGATCATCAAGCAAGGCGTAGATTCGTCGAATGGGCCCAAAACGAGATGGCCGTTGTTCCCGATTTTCAAAAGCGAATTTTGTTTAGCGATGAAGAGCACTTCTGGTTGAATGGCTACGTCAACAAACAAAACTGCGCATTTGGAGTGAAGCTAATCCACAAGTGTATGTCGAAACACCGTTACATCCAGAAACACTGACTGTTTGGTGCGCTTTATGGGCTGGTGGAATCTTTCTTCAAAAACGATGAAGGCCACAACGTTACAGTCAATGGTGATCGGTATAGAGCCCTGATTACTAACTTTTTCATTCCTGAATTGAGCAATCATGATGTCCAGGAGCTGTGGTTCCAACAAGACGGCGCAACGTGTCACACAGCTCGTGCCACAATCGATTGATTGAAAGACACGTTTGGTGACCGCCTAATTTCACGTTTTGGACCTGTGAATTGGCCTCCAAGATCTTGTGATTTAACACCGCTAGACTATTTTTTGTGGGGCTATGCAAAGTCATTGGTCTATGCGGATAAGCCACAAACGCTTGACCATTTGGAAGACAACATTCGCCGTGTTATGGCCGATATACGGCCACAAATGTTGGAAAAAGTCATCGAAAATTGGACGTCCAGATTGGACTACATCCGAGCCAGCCGTGGCAGTCCTAGGCCAGAAATCATATTTAAAATGTAATGCCACAAGATTATCTTTCGAATAAAAAAATTCTTGTCATCGTTGTTTTATTGCAATTTAAAGTTCTATACCTCTAAAAAACACCCTTTATCAGTGTAAATGTGTATTTTATTTTTTACTATGTAAGAATGCCTTATTTTTTCTGCTTCCTTTCAGTAAATTAATAATTTGTTTAAATAATGTTTGTTTTCGACTGTTCGATGTACTCGCGCCCCCCTTGTAGGGTTATCATGTCCCCCAGGGTGCGCTCCCCACAGTTTGAGAAACACTGATTTAGATAACTTGGTTTCTAGGTAGAAAATTTAAAATTAAAAAAAAAATTTAACTGAGAAGTTTCAATAACCTTTTTTTAAAAAAAGTAATAATAACGAATAACTGAGTTATTAGTTTACAACCAAACTAAGCTGTTCTTTATTTTAAAAATTGGATTCTTTCAGATAGAGAAAGAATGGGAATTTTATAATATTTCACATAAGAACTACTCAGAAAAATAATGCAAAATTGCTTCAGCATTAAATTTGAGTAAAACATGAAGTAAATTTTGAAACCCTGGATTTAAGATGCATAACATTATTTTCCTTTAGCTTCAGCGTACTGAATTTCGTATGTCTGGTCGTTTTCCGTCTTGGTGCTAGTTGCTGCACCTCCACGAACTCTTTATTTTATTAATACAAACGAAGCAAGAATGGATGTAAATTAAGGTTTTTCAAAAAGTAGTTATAATTTTCTTTTTATTTATTTAAGCAAAAATGCAGAGAATTGCCGAATTCGACCGACAAATTCAGAGGATTGATAGTAGGCAGCAGGGGGGCGAAAACCATGTTTAATTGGAGTGATATTCTAAAACAGTTAGGAAGGGTGTGATGTCTAGTGTAATTCAAAGAGGAAGCAAGAGATAAGAAATACATTTATTAGACGTGAATCATGTTTACAATACTAACAATGCATCCTAGTTCGATGTCAGAAATGCAACCAAATTTGTTTGAACGCATCCTCCAATCCTTCGTCCATAATTGTCGGCTGTGTTGTTATTTACGCGACCACAACTTGGAACAATTGTTGTGACAAAAATTTGTCGTTGCATTTCTGGCATTGAACTGCGATACATTGTTCGCATTGTACGCATGCTTTGGATCTAATAAAATTTATATTCTTACCTCTTATTTTACCCCTGTTCATTCCCTTATACATCAAAGCCTTCCTAACTGTTTTTGCGAATTGCTCCCATTAAACGTTATTAAGACTTCATGATCGGTGGGGCCTATGCTGCCTACTATCACCCATCTGAATTTGTCGATCGAAATCGGCCATACCCTGTATATATTTAAACTAAAATTCGAAAGAAAAATATTTTTAATTCATACAGTTATCTTATTCCTCATCCCTAAAAGGAAACGCATTGAGATTGATTAATGGCGTTGTTATTTTAAGTGATACAATTGCTGTGGATGACAAATTTCTAAATTGTGAGCCACTGTTAAATGACGAAAATATATGACATCTAACTTGGTATATTCATTCCAAATAGGTAATATGTTTGTCAACCCCACTACATGACGGTTTTGAAAGTCAATACTCCAATCTAAAACAATGCCTTTAACTCATGCCTATGTCACCCCAACCAGCAAAGAACCCAAAAAGGATGCAAATATTTGAAGTAAAGGAATCAAATTTATTCTAGTCTTAGGATAAATGCCACAGAACTGATAAAGAACACATTTACAACTGATTTGAAAGCTCGAAATTGTGACGGAAAATTATTGCGTAGCAAGAGATTGAAAAAAGAGTGACAAGATCCTAGTTTTATTAATAAATAAGGGAATGGAAAAAGTTAATGCAAATTTGCATGAAAATAAGTTACTAGGTACTTGTAACCTATACTATTTATTTAATAGAATCATAACAAAATAATATAAATCATACTTAATTAAATTTTCAGTAATATAAGAATTGTTAAAAATATCATTTTAATTAAACATTCACTATCATATAACTTCCAAAAGAGACGTATTCTTCACTTAAAAATTCATGTAAAATAAAGAATTTAACTGTCCAATTTTTGCAAAATGTTCGAATTTCTATTGTAGGACTGGAATGAATTAATTTCTTTCTGAATTACTGGTGCGGTTTGTATATAAACCTGTACTATGGGGTACTAGAGGTTGCTCTTACCAATTATGAATACAACAATGGGTTGGAATTTGATTTTGTAATATCCTAAATTCTATAAAGTCGGTGTAATGATATATATTTTAGACTTTTTACACACCACCTGTAATATTTTGGCTACTTAGGCATTTTTCCTAGGTTGTATTATATATATATATATATATATATATATATATATATATATATATATATATATATATATATATATATATATATATATATATATATATATATATATATATATATATATATATATATATTTAAATATATAAAAACAATCATCAAAAATCAATCAAAATAATCAATTAAAGAATTGAGATATATATATATATTTCAATAATATATATATATATATATATATATATATATATATATATACACTGCTGGACAATTGCTAAGGACGGATCACAAATTGCTATGTAGCATAACATTAAGCGAGACATGAGGCCTAGTAGGATAAAATATAGTTGCCACACTGTTCAGATATTAGAAGAAAGAATATTTATTGTTCTGGAAAGTACAAAAGCTGTGAAACATCTGAAAGAAAAAAAATGTTCATTTGATCTGCGTACGGAGAAATGGAACAATGCATCTAAAAATCAGCAGACACCTTAAAGAAAGGTATCAGTACGGGATATGTCCACCGTGGAGTGTGATGCAACATTCCACACGTCGTACCATACTTTGCACAACATTATCCAGCAGCTGTTGAGACAATTTATCCCATTCCTCTGTGAGTGCATGGATGAGGGTGTTCTTGTTTGTCGGAGGATAGTTTCGACCAGCAACTTGCCTGCCCAAAGCATCCCACACATTTTCAATGGGGTTTAGATCTAGAGAATGCGCTGGCCATACGAGACGTTGAATACCCTCGCTGTCTAGACAATCCCGAACAGCGATTGTTCGATGACATGTTGCTTTGTCGTCCATAAAAACAAATTTATCACCGACAGCACCACGGAAAAGACGAACATGAGGAAGTAGAACTTCATCAATGTATCGTTGGCCCATCATAGTCCCATTCGCAACCACATGTAGGCGCGTGCGGCCATTGATCATGATGCCGGCACACACCATGATACTGCATGTCCCGGATATTTTCTGGACGATAAGCAGTACCATTCTCGCGCCAGATCAGTTGGCGTCTACAATCCGATGACACACTGAACCTACTCTCATCTGAGAATAGTACGCATGCCCAGTCATGTTCAGTCCAATTGTGATGCTCACGACACCATTGCAAATGGACAGTACGGTGCTGTCTGGTCAATGGGACACACACAACTGGTCTGCGTGCGTATAGTCCTCCTCCCCTCAAACGTCTGGCAACAGTTTTTCGGGAGATCTGCTTTCCTGAGGTAGCAAGAAACTGATTTGCCACCTGCTGAGCTGTGGTGCGCCTGTTCCTTTTTGCTGATAGGACGATATATCTCTCTTCTGCAGGTGTCGTACTTCTAACACGACCTCCCTCGTGCCGTCTACTACACATTCCAGTAGTTTTAAATGACTTCCACAGCCGTGAAATAACGCTGTGAGCGATGTCGAACTCCCTGGCAACATCTGTTATTTTTCGCCCTTCTTCGATCTTTCCAATAATTCGGCCACGCCTAAAATCATCTATGTGAGTTTGGGAAGACATGCCAAAATTTTTAAGTTCCTCTATTAAATCTTTCCTGTAAAACTTTGACTTGAAACAACAACTGTCCACACGCGTCAAAACCTTCAAAGCTATTATGAACGCTATCACGTGATGAACAGACGTGGGAAAAAAATTTGCATGCTCATACTTCTTCTTACTAATATCCCGCACTTATTCTAATTTTTCACATTTTGCTTCCTTTCCTTTTGTGGTTGCTATGGATGATAGTGTTATCCGTCCTTAGCAATTGTCCAGCAGTGTATATATCTTTGTATATAAAAGTCTTCTGTGCGTGTGCATGTGACTAAACTCCTCCTAAGCAGCTGGACCGATTTAGATCAAATTTTTTGGTGAAGTTCAAGTGGATTCGAGAATTGTTTAGATTCACAATTTTGTCCGATATTGTAATTAGTTAAGAAGATATTAATTAAAAACATTGAACTCAATATTCACCTGCATTGTTGTAACAGCGTTATTGTTATAAAAATGACGTAAGTTGGGGCCGAAAATCGATTTTAATCCAAACCGGGTCTTTATTGTTACAAAAATGCATCAGTATCATGCTTTTTATTCTTTTTAATTAATATCTTTTCAAATATATATATATAATCTATATAATTCTTCTGTGTGTGTATGTGACTGAACTCCTCTTAAACGGCTGGACCAATTTAGGTGATATTTTTTGTGTGGGTTTAAGTGGATTCGAGAATGATTTAGATTCATAATTTGGTCCAATATCGCAATTAGTTAAAAATGCGTCAAAATAATGTAAGGGCGCGATTGCTCATAAAAAAATCATAGGCAATATACTTAAGGCCCCTATTTTGAGCGGCAAACTTCCAGGTACTTCTACCACAGATCACAATGATTCTTTCCGACTCATCTACCCATTCAAATGCTTGCAATTTCCAATTCGCTTGGCATTTGATATGACCATTAATAAGTTACAAGGTCAAACAATAACAATTTGGGGCTTAGATTTAGAAACCTCTGCTTTTCGCACGGCCAATTATATGTTGCA
Organism: Trichonephila clavipes; assembly: GCA_019973935.1. Taxonomy (NCBI): domain Eukaryota; kingdom Metazoa; phylum Arthropoda; class Arachnida; order Araneae; family Nephilidae; genus Trichonephila; species Trichonephila clavipes. The sequence goes on from BMAU01019577.1 coordinate 313,619, forward strand.
TGTCCGAGGTTTGGCAAACTATCGCATTTGTTTGTTTATACAATCAAGGATTAACCAAAAACATTGCACTTTCAATGGTATTACGATAAAGTTATTTTTTGTGCATTAAAAAATACTTCTTATGAAAATAGCTCCAGTTTTATTCCTTTTTAACCTTTAATCAAAACAAGTTTAAGTTTCTATTCAGAATAGCTTCGAAATTCAACTTAGTTCATAGTAAATACATACTCACACGCAATCGATAGGTCGAACTGTGGTAAATGTACCTGGCATGATGTCAGGTATTGTAAAACTTTCATTATAAAAAATTTCATCAATACGGTCCGGTTTATTACAACTAATTCAAAAAAGTTGCTTTTTTTATTTAAGACGTGCGTACAGGACACCATCTGTCGGGACCGCTAGTATATATATATATATATATATATATATATATATATATATATATATATATATATATATATAGCTCAAAAGATGTGTTTATGTATATTCGAATTTTTAACTTGGTGAATAATTGATTTTCTTTGATGTCAAGATGCTTGTTTCTCTTCGTAAAAGCTCTGTGTGTAAAGAAATTTTGTTAAATTATTTTTTGAAAAATACTTATTTTATGTAATTGTTTTAGGAATTTTCTATATTTCTTACGTATTTGTTTTTGCGATTCTTCTGCATTAAGAGTTTGGAAGAGTTTGTTACATAATAGTAGTGAGTGGTTTTATCATACTCTCTGAGTTTTTACATAATCTGAATTTTTGTTTATTTTATTTTATTTTTGTTTTTCCTACCGAGTTGCAAAGGGGAAGGTTGGCGCCTTCAAACTAGTTTAACCCCACTTATTCGGTCCATGTCCGAAATTGCTTTCTGACTCGCTAGGTTCTTCTTTTTGTAGTTTCTTTTTTTTTTATTTCTCTATAATTTTGTTCTTCATGTTCAGCTTTTATATTTTTATTACACTATTTCTTGTTATGTTCATTATCTATTATTTCTTGTTTTTGATATATAATACATATTTCTTTCATATATATATATATATATATATATATATATATATATATATATATATATATATATATAATCTTTCAGACTGTTTGTGCTTTAGTAAATAATCTTTCAGACACACACTCAATTGAGATTTTTGAAACACTATACACTGGTGTGCAAAAATTAAGGACGAATTCGAAAAATTAGCATATCAGCTGAACGAAGAGGCAGAGCGGACAGAAAGACCAATCAGAAGATTAAGTAAGGTGATGTACGGTAGCACATGCGCAGATATGCAGGTAGACGTAATGGGGGAGTGTCTGAGTAGTATAAAGCATGTTGTCGGTGTAAGATCAAAGGCAAAGAGATTGCACGCCGTATAGCAGTTAAAATCACACCGAGTCGCTGCGTCAGCGAGAAATGGCGAATAATCAATCTGTTAGACGACATCTGGATGCTTTTACCCGAGGTCGAATCATTGGGAAGTTGGAGGAAGGCCGCAGTGTGACAAGTGTGGCTGCAGAGTTCGAATTGCTCACAGCATCGTTTCACGACTTTGGAGACAATTTCAAGCGGGAAAGCCGCAATCATCCTCGAACATCATTGAAAGGGACTGGTATGGAGGTCGCGGTGTTCTCGTTTGGGGAGGCATAATGCTTGGTAGTCGTACAGACCTTCACATCTTTGACGCAGGTTCAGTCTACGGGACCCGTTATTGTAACGAAATTCTTCTTCCATATGTGCGTCTTTTTAGAGGCGCTATGGGTCTGCAGTTCCTTTTCATGGACGACAATGCACCATGTTATCGCACAGTAACTGCGAACAGCTCTTAGAGAGTAAGGATTTTGAACGTATGGATTGGCCGGCACGATCTCCGGATCTCAATCCCATCGAGCATGTATGGGATTTTCTAGGCAGAAGCTTGGCAGCTCGAACCTTACCACCAGTAACGATTCGGGAGCTTCGATTGGCGCTGCAAGACGAATGGGCAGCAATGCCTCAACAACTCATTGACACCCTCATTCTCAGCATGGGCAGACGCTGTGAAACCTGCCTAGCAGTCAGGGGAGATCATATCCCCTACTAAAGACCGGATGTTTCTTGCTGGACACCGGTCACAGAGATGTTTCGGCCTTCAGTCGCATTGCGCTCCATGCTACTTTTTCAATTAAGCTTGTTTTTATCGCTCTGATTTCTCTTTTAGTAAGTGTTGCTTACATTACACATGTCCTTACGTATTGGGGATCTTACGGTATTAAATGTGTTGATTTGGAAAGCTTTTGTACAAAGTTATATTGAAAAAACCGTCTCCTCCTTAATTTTTGCACACCGGTGTATATGTATATATACATACATATATGTTCATACCAGTAGTGCACACAGGAATCTTTCAAGGGGGTCCGGGGTCGAAAGTTCACCATTCTTGTATTATGATCCTTTTCACTTTGTCGATTTTCGGGAACAAAGAACAGTAAAAAACTAATTTTTGAATAAATAATTAGCATTAATTAATAAAATTAATCATTAGTAACAAGTAATTAATTAAATTTTACGTACTATACACTTAGAATTATAATCAGTCGGGGAAAAATCAAGGGCTTTGGGGGTCTGGACCCCCAGGACCCCCCCCCTTTTGTGCGCCACTGGTTCATACATACATACATATAACACCAATATTTGTAGCACTGCAGCATCCATCTTTTCTGTTTCAAAAAATCTTAATCAATTTGAGTGGGGGGGTGTCTGAAAGATTATTAACTAAAGTTTTCCAAACAACTAATGAAGTAGAAAATTGTTTAAATGAAATAAAAAATGTGAAAGAAACGGGTAAGGCGAATTACAATTTGGGAGTGAAAATCCAATATGTGCAGAAAAATTAGTTTCTTGGTACTAGTATCTCCCCTTTCCACCCTTTCGTAACGTAATGATATAGAAATATTCTAAGACCAAAATAGCTCAAGGAATAAACTCCAAAAAAATTGGACAAAATATTAATCAAATGAGAGTTTGAAAAACATCAAAGTGTTGTACAAACACTGATTTAAAATGTATATGGAAGCAAATTCGAAGAGATATCAGTCATAAAATAACTGTAAAGCAATCATAAAGTAAGTGAAATGTATTTATATTTCAGCTATACTAAAAGCAACTTATCGTGATTAACAGAATATCATAAACGTTGTGAGCTGATGGTACTTGGTTAGAGTTGCGTGAAAAATGTTGAATTTTGTTAGAGGATAAAATATCTCAGAGTGTTTATCCGAAATGCAAGCCGTGAGAATAGTAATAATAAGTTTTAAAGCTATAACACACACTGGCAAACTGATTTTATTATCCCTTTTACAAGGTGACATTGGGAAATAAAATGACGATTAATATATATAATACATATACATGTACATGTACGTATTAATGATACATTTACTCACATATTTACACACACACACATATACACACAATTGTGGATTATCATCTCGTATGTTTAATTAAATTATAATTTCTAAAAAATAATTTAATAGAATATTTTTAAGTAGATGTATTTAAAATGATTTTCCAAAAACAAATTAAAACTTTTTGTGGAGTTTATATAATGTATCACTTTAATAATACATATTATTAAACAGCTTATTATAACTATTTACAAATCATAAAGCTAAACTTTGTTTGATTTATAGTCAGGTACAATAAGTTATTTAGGGTTAAATGAAATATTTAGTTAGAATTCACTATTTTACAAGAAACAATCTAATGGTCTATATGACGATACATACTTCTTTTATCTATTTCAATGAGAGACAAATAGAGGCTCATTATACAGTTACTGACAGGGCTATTCTGATTCAAATTTGTCTGCAAAGAATTCGTTTGAAAACAACGACATTTTATTTTAATACTAATCTGAAATCAATATTACACTTTTCAGCTTTATTGCACTGTCTAAACTATATTTTTCATGCACTAACTTAATCGAAATATGCTGTGTTTATTTTGAAAGCAAATTGAATATGCGTGCGTGAGGAATTTTTTCAGGAAATTTATTTCATTTGCTTTGAGGGTTCTATGATCAAAGTGGTAAATAGCCATATAATATTTAAATTCTAGAAAATTTGGTTTATGCTTTGCTATTTTCTATGTATGATTGTATTGCAGTACATTTTTTTTAAAATATTTCCTGTGTAGATTTATTCCCAACGCTAATTTTTGTCAATGTTTTGAATTGTATTTCATTTATTATTTGTCCTTTTAGTCTTTCAATGTGTGTAAAATTGCTAACGTATATTTCATTCGATTATTGCTACTTAAAATTTACCTCTTGTTAAATACGGATTGTATAATATAGTGAATTTCCTATTTCTTGCTTGCGTTATTAATAGCTTTATTTAGATAGAACATGTATATGTAATCTCCATTTAAACTGAAATTTATATTATTAGTATTTTTACCTTTTGATAGAACTAAGCAATAGCTTTTACTTAAAGTATTCTTATTCATGTGAAAGTCTATGAGTCATAAATCCACTTATTTTTATTAAAAGGAAATGCTTTCATTTCATGATTAATGCATAATTTTAGCTCAAATATAAATCAAATAGAACCTTTTCATTATATTTCTCCGTGGTGTATTCTGTTGAATATTGTATCCATATGAAATTTATTTTGTTCTTATAAATTAGATATTCTGTTTGTAGGAATCGTATATGTAAAATTGTTTTAATCATTGAGTGTTCTAATCGATTTCAGAACAAATTATCTTTTAATAATTTCTTTACTGAATATCTTTTTATCTGTGTTTTAATAATTTAGATTTTAGATTAAGTATTTTATGAAATTATTTCAATAATTATTTTGTATTGGGCAAACTAAGAAAGAAAGAGGACATTTTAATTTTTCCCGAGCTGAACTCTTTAATAGAACGTAATGCCCTTCCTCACCAAGGGAAAGGAGGATCTGAGGAGATTGGCTTGGGAGATGGGACTTGTCGTGGAAGAGGATTTACGGATATTAAACAACTGATTTTAAAAGCCGAGGGATACGAGGAAAATTCTATAAAGGATTTATTCAGGAACATATTTGAGGAACGCATAGAGGAAAATAAGGTAGTCGATCAGGTGGCAGAGCGGGAAAGAAGGAAAGCTGAAATGGATTTTGAGCTACAGAAGGTGAAACTACAATTTGAAGCACAAAATGTGGAGTTCCGCATGGTAATGACACTGATATCTCTTAGCAGCCGAAATTGGAATTAAAGAAGCTGATTCCCACTGATTCAACTCGAAAGCAGATGACATGGCGATATTTCTAAAGTAGTTTGAAAGACAGCTGAAATTTTTAAAAGTACCTGATAGCCAATGTGCTGATTATCTAATTGGAGCCTTACCGAGTGACATAGCTACACTAATCGCTGGAGAATTGGATGACGAAGCGCAGGACTATGTGCATGTCAAGAAAATGCTTTTGAGGAGATTCAAGCTGTCTGCGGAAAAATTCCGACAGCTTTTTCGCCAACATAAGAAAGTTCAAGAAAGCACTTAGAGAGATTATTACTTTGAAATAAAAAGTTATTTCGAAGGATGGCGAGACGAACTGAAAATCGCCAACTTCAAGTAATTGAAAGATTTGATCGTATTTCATCCGGAAATGTTTGCGTACAAAGTGCTTCTAGGTGAATGATACAATGGCAAACAAGTATCTCGTGATTTATTTTTCTTTCAAAATAGCAACAAACCCTTTTCTTACGCCGGTCATACCTTTGACCCCATCTGTTGAAATCGACACAATTTTATCGAGGGGAATGTGATATTTATCCATACACTCAATTACAGCATTTGCGAAAGCTTCTCCACGCGTATGACCTTTCAGTGGCAATAATCCTAAAAGTTCTTCTTTAGGGCCTGAATGAAACATAAATCTTACAAAAAGTGAAACTTGTGCTGTATCATTTATGTCACAAGACTCATCAACTGCTATTGACAAAGCCGAAACCAGTTTCAGATCTTCGATATGCTGGGTGGTTATATTCGAAAACATTTTAATTGTTCTATCTTTAATAGTTTTGGCAGACAATGGTAACTCTTTAATTCTTTTCAGAATATCTGCTTTGTTCTTAAAAGCCTGAAATAGCTCTTCGGATGCATTTATAAAACAATTTTTTTTATGTATTCGCCGTCTGAGTACGGTTTCTCTCTGTTAGCAATCTCTTGGCAAAAAACAGAACTTGCCCTATTAATATTATTGGAAGATTGCATCCAGTTATTAAACACAGAAGTTGACGACTCTTAACTCTTCGGAAGTTCCTCAACTGCTTTCTTCCTTGCATCACCGGTAGCATATTAAGTGCTAAATGACGCGTGCTTTCTTGTAAAGTGTCTCTCTAAATTTGACTTCTTGTTATGCGCGAATTTCTCCTTACAAATAAGACATGTCGGATGTCCATTGAAGTTTTGAATAAACGCAAAATTCTCGGTCCACTCAACTTTAAATTCGTGGTTTTCATCTTCCGTTTTTATCTGCTTTTTTGATAGCCATGTTATATAATTTGGATGTCTATAAAAATATTCCAAATATATTGTTTTCTACAGCCGCCAGTACAAAATTATTATCATTATTAAATTGATAAAAATAAAAACTTTAAAAAATATTTTAAAAAAAAAACAATTTCATTAATATATGTAACTGCACTAAAAAGAAAAAAATAATTTTGTCCATCATCAGAATAACAAAACTTTTAATATGACCAAAAATGGAAGAAAACTTCCAACATTTGGAAAAATAGAAGTTATAGAAAAATCGATTATAATTTTGTACCAGAACCACAAACATATATAGCAGATGTAATAAAATCGTATAAGATACCTGTAAGATGTGCAGCTAGATTAAAAAACACAACTTTTTAATAAGACAGGTAGATAAGACAAAACTGTTCACATTGCAACTGCTGGTCTGTGATGCCAATTTGTACTCTCACTACTTTAGAAAAAGTATACACGCGCATGCTTGTGGTACCTTTGTATCACACCGGAGTACGCCAAAAACATACGAACAATTTCAGCCGGTAGCTTGTACATGGTTTGTGTTCACGTTTACGAAAACCAATAAAATTAAACTCGATGCTCGTTACGTATTTTTACAACAATATAAAAGTTTAATTACCTATCTATCTTTTAACTTAAATAAAGAATTATACATGTTCTCGATTTATAAAATAATTTTAATTTATCAAAATAAGATGAAATCTTTTTCTTACCAAATTTTTTTAAGTGAAAATATTATTGCACCTTACGTGGATATTTGTGCCAGAGCCGCACTTAAGAAGCCAAAGAGCCACATGCGACTCTGAAGCCGCACTTTGCCGACCACTACCTTATGCCAAAGGAAACCGAACACTTTTGGGAATGGATTTTTTACAAAAAGCTGGAATTGTTCTGAGTCTGAGACACCGAAACTGGTTCTTTTGTGATAAACCTCGTCGAACTTCTGATTTTGTTAAGGAGTTAATCAACCAGGAAGTCCAAAGCCGACCCAATCTTGAAGCGAATACCTGCTTACTGCGCGAATACGAAGGAAAATGTCTAACACCTGAGCAACAGAGAAATGAACCGGGTGCATTACTGAATTTGTACGGAACTGTGTTGGAACCAGTGGGAGATCCTACCCCTTTCATCGAACGCCCTATCAACCCTGAAGACAATCATCTTGTTTCGATGCCTCCCAAATCTTCAATATACAGAAATACTGGTACACTTTCTTCATCTCCGCCTTTCTCTCAGTTTACCTCTGCAAAAGTAACTATGCAAGAGATGGTTCATCCTCGTCACTATCACTTATTGGTTCAGGTCTGTCTGGTAATCCTAGAATGAATAGATCTATACCTCCAGCTTTTCCTTTACCTCCGTGAACCCCTTATCAAAAAATCTAGATCCAGCTTATGCAACCTTGTCACCGAAGAGTTTTTTGTTGTCATCTAAGAATCGTGGTTCTTCTCCAGCCACTTCACAAATTATCAATCATGACGTCAACGGATATCATTTGAGTACTTCTGCGCGAAAACAGACACCCAAGTTTATGCCCCGCTAAGACGGTCCCTGTGTTATTTTCAGCAAACGATTTCCTACTACATTTGAGGAGGCCAATCTTGAGGATCCTGATATTCTTATTGGGGTCTATCACACAGCATTACGTCCTCATCAAGACCCATCGTATAAGCCTTTGGATCCTCTTCGTAAAAGAGTCAGACTAAGAAAAATTCTTCTTGGCCCCTCGCCGAGGCAGCGTCAGGGCCAGAGGGGGAGACTGTAACGGATTGTATTAATAACTGTAACGGTTAGGTTAAGTGTAACCGTCAAGATGACGTTGTAACTAGTAGAAAGTCTGTTCCGCCCTCAGTTAGGTGGCCGCGGTAGCCGAGTGGTATAGGTATCGGAGCGTGGCTTGCTTTGTCACGGGTTCGAGCCCAGTACCACTAAAGATCCGCCGTGTAGGGCAGCGATGCACGTTAAATCTGTCGAGAGCTGAAACGTCCTCCCGTTGGTGTGGTGTGGTAGTTAGGAGAGGGGTGCCAGCTAAGGTGTCGTCCACGTCACTTGACCATGGTTCAAAATTACGAGGTCCGTCACCAAAAGCCCTCGTGTAGCTGAGCAATGCGACATTAATATTCAATCAATCAACCGCCCTCAGTTAGTGCTGTGAGCGTCTTGTTGTTGTACGAGTGTGTGCACTTATATATAATCCTGTGCCCGTTCCGCTGTCGACCGATAAATAAAGCTTTTTCGTCGTAAAAGACGTCGTCTTTTTTTGGATTTTTGATGAGCAAAAGCATTTACACTCCCATACATCAAGACGTTTATCACAATATTAGTTATTGACAAGTATATTTGACCAGTAAATTCTATGTTAGAACTAATCCAAAAAACACCCCAAACTTCAAGAAGTTTATTTTTTAAATTTTTTTCTGGCGCATTAGCGAGAGACACGCATGCCTATCCAACTTTGAACCATGTGAAGTTGCAAATTTTATATAGCTATCGAAAATGACAGTTCAACAATTTTCATTCTGTCCTGTAACGCTAAAAATATTGTAAAAATTCTCGTGTGTATGAAGATAGTTTACTTTAAATTAAATCTAAAAAAGAAAAACTTTGTATGTAAAAAATTGAAGGAGCTCTAAAGACAGATTATTGGTATAAATATCAATTCTAACCTAATATGACAAACACAGAACCTAATTGCAGATACCTCTACACAAAAGACAGTGTTATTATGTTTTAAGTTTAAAAGTATAAGTGTCTCGTGAAGGATTCCTCAGAAAAAGATGCACACAGTGAAATCGGTTAATTCTCGATCCACCTTTAGCGTGGACTCTTCCAGAAACTATAAGAAATAAGTTTTTGAATAGGACAGATACATATTATGTAGCAAAATGTTAGGATGGATATCCTTTGATTGGATGTTTACAAAATAAATATAACTGTATTGATTCCAAACCTGATATTTATAAAATAAATATTTCAATAGTTAACTGGAGGAATACCACAATTAAGAGATTGAGAAAATCGGAAAGAAAAGTGGCGATGTGCCTTAGATATACTAGATCAGCTGAATGAATTTCAATTTAATTTTTTTATCTGGTGGTAAATACGACACTCCAGTCCTTGTCATAGGTAACAATTGGATGAATTGTTACAGTGATCCATATTTTAAGAATGTTGTTCGTTATAATACGATTTAAATTTGGAAACTATTTTGTGAACTGAATCGATAATTTATGTTGCTGTTGTCGTGTGTTTATTACTAGGATACATACGAAAGACGTGAGATAGATGAACAGATAACATATAACGCAACCACAGAAGAATACAGATTTTATTACAAACGATGATCCCAGCATATAACAAGAAGAGGTGCGCTGCTGTTCCTTTCGAGACGGGAATTCATTTTCAGGCGAAAGACCGACTTCTTTCCCGAAGAAGATACAACCAAGTCTTACTCGGGATTCGAACCCACTTGGTTACAAGCCGAGGGTCATAGCCACCATACTGGTTGGGCGACAATCGCGATAATTTATACATTATTTCATTAATGTATTTACTTTGTAGACATCAGGAGAGTATAAACAATTTATTAATAAACCTAACATTTAATATGCTTAAAATTTAAACAGAGTACATATTAATTTAAAAAATATTTTTTTAAGCAGAACCACACACACCACGTGCTCCATGACTTGATTTTGAAGGCCTTTGAAAAAACGCAATAATTTTAACTTCCCATTCAAACTTTCTGTGCTACGGCCTGTTTTTATATTATTAAATTGATTTTTCTGATGTAACACTTTTTTAAAGTTCTGCCCTGATTATTCTATTTGAAATTACCAATAGATCGTCGGCAAAAGCCTAACTTTGATTTCTATCATTATTTTGATTTCAAATTGGATTAAAACACATCTGACAACAGGGTCGATGGTAAAAACACAGACCCTGTGGTGGTACGGAATACTAGATTGATCAAAACTATTGAATTATATTGATAAATTTTAAATTATAGAAAACAGGATGTCTATGAATGCTAACGAAGTATTGTACTACTTATATTAAAACTTTTGATATTAGTCATTAAATTTTGAATATTATCTATGCAAACAATTCATTTCTTAAGACCACACTGATTATCGTGCACAACATTGTTAAGAGTAAGCTAGATTTGATATATGTTACAAAAATATCCTTTCGAATATCATGCCAAATATGAAGAGAAAACAAATCCGTCGACATAATATTAAACGATAAGGTATTTATATTTTGTTTTAAGACTTAAATTTCAGTATTTTTAACTATTTGGAGAAAATATAAAAAATCAATGAAACAGTATAAAATTTTAAATACCATGCATGGATAATTAGAATAAATTATTTTCCAGGTAAAATAAATTATTTCCCCTTATTCGATGAGTACAGGAGCTTTATTATCTGTGAGGTCTTTAAGAACAATGTTTATTTCCCCAGAACCCTTATTCTTAGGTGGATCGAAACTGTAATGAAAGTGGCACAACAGTATTTGCAGTCAAAGGAAAGAAATTAGGGTACATTTCTGTAAAGTCCGGCGTATAACGCCGCACTTTTAACACAAAAAAGATCGAAATTTACGGATGCGCATTATACGCCGGGTATAAAAAATGATGGCTTCGAAAATAAAAAAAAAAAGAGAGATGAGCATAAGAAATATTAGACTTCAAAATGGATCGGAATACTGTTTACTTGAAAGAAATGATATACCTAATGGAATTAAAGGATTCTGATTCCAAAAGTATACTATACTTATTCAAAACCCCAAAATAATACCTCGAACATAAATGGCTTAAAAATATACCAATATTGCACACACTCACTTCTTGTTCCTTTGTAAAAAATGCAGCTAGAAACTATGGGTGGGCGTTACACGCAGATGCGGGCTGTACGCCGGATTTTGCTTTTTGTATTTTCTGTTTGCTTTCGGGCGAGTGAGTGGACATTAACGTTGCCTTATTCAGGTACACGATGATTTTAGGCGACGGGCCTCACAATAATCAACCATGATCAAGTGAGAAGGACGACACCTAAGATGGCACCTCCTATCTTAACTTCAACACCACACCAATGGGATAACGTTTCAGCCCCGACAGATTAGACGTGCATCAGCCACTCTACATGGCGGGTCTTTAGCGGCACTAAGCCTCGAACTCATAACACGCCGGCTACGAGTCCATGATCTTAACCACTAAGCTACCGTGATCTCTTGTCTGGTTTCGGAATACCTGGCAACGATATTAGGAGGAAATTAGAAATAATACGTGTAACGATAGTACAAGCAATATTCTTTACTTTATATATATATATATAGGGGTACTTAAGTACCTTCTCAAAAACGTTTTCATCCGACGTTATTCTAACAGCTCAAAAGCGATAAACCTGTTCAATGCACATAGAAGCTGATTCTCGTGGTAATTTTGAGAAGATGCAAATAAACGCCACAAAAAGAGGGCAGACCTTAGAGAGCCTCTACTAATCCATCAAAGAAAAACAGACGTTTGCTTGTTGTATCATTTTGTCCAAATCCTTGCAGTTTCATGTATGTAATTTTTGTAAAAACCGTCTAAATAAATATCATAACAAATTAACTCCATTTTTAGTGCCGCGAGCTAATAAAAGTTTCCCTCAACGCGTTGTGGAATCTCCAAAACAAGTGAGTCAGAAACACTGTGAAAGAAAAATTCTTAATCCATGAAAATACTTTGTGACCAACAATTATTGACTTATTTATTCAGAGTATTTAATGTAGCTATAATTTTTTATCGATTAATTATACGCTCCAAAATAATTATTTTTGGAGAGATTATGTGTGGCAGGGCACATTATCTAAATTCTTATAGGAGCTTCATTGAATGCATGCCCAATACAATCTTTTTAATGACATCATTTAAACTGTTCCTTTTTCTGAATCCGCTGAAGTATACAAGTATAGACTATATCTCTCACCAAATAGTTGGAGGGAGATTAAAGAGTAGTGTTTTTGGAAGTTTAAGTGTCAGGGTGAGTCATAGTGACGATAAAAAAACTGTCTTCAATAAAAATGATTTTAAAAATTTAGAAACCTAAATCAAGTATTTCCTGTGCAATTATTTGGAAAGCAATTGCAAATTTATTATTCCTACTAAGTTGTGAAGTTATGGAGATACTTGATATTTTTTTTTTATTTTACATATTTTTACAGGTATTGATTCATAATCTCTCTTTACAAAAATATTTTTACTATCTTTTACTTCTTATTCCCAGAAATGAAAATTAAATTTCCTGAATACGAGGAATTAGCAACCGTTAAGTAAATATGCTGGTAATTCTTCAAAGGCATTTAAATATTTTGAATTAAAAGAAGTTTTCATCAAAATTATTCAAATATCTTTAAAAACGCTATATGAGTCTTTTTGAAGACAAGAAATTATAATTCCCCGCATTATTGTAAATTATATTTCAATAAATATACAACTAAAATGAAAAATTGATTTAAGATATATAAGCGTTAATTCGAAATATATTAACAATAGAAAGACTGAGACTTAATATTTATCTATATTCCCTAAAAGCAGTCTAAATGACCATATTGTGAAAAAATGGCTAAGTGTAAAGAAATTTGTTTAAAAAAAATAATTTTTATTACTTTTTATATTATTTACAGTCATATAAAAAGTAATTAGTAATATTAACAATAAAAAAAATTTACTTCTCTTGGGAAAAAATATATTCTAAGAAATTGTGCCATTATATACATAATTGTTTTTCTAATTAAAATTAAAAAGCAGTCAAAATGACTTTCTTCGGCAATCTAGTATTTATTAACGAAACTGATCTACGATTGTTAATACAAACGCGACTTTATTGAAGATAGAATAAAATTTTAGAATCCCTTTTGTGAATCTCTTTATTCAATAATTGTTTAAGGCAATGTTTTTTAACATACAAAAAGGAGTTTTCTCAACTTCTCTGTTCTATTATATAAAATAATCAAAATTCCAAAAGAAAACAAAAAACATCATAACATAAGCACCGTTATTCCTCCTAACACAATTGTAGTCTTATTATTCCAGTTTCTAAGATGAACGAGCAAAGTTTTTTTTCTCGAGTTCTGATGTCACTAATGATCCACCGTGTAGAGGGCTTGAAACACGGTAATATATCTAGGTTCAATGCCATTAATAGTATAAAAGTTTGTAGATTTGGGTGTCTGTCCAGATGTCGTCTTTGCCACTTGAAAGCGGTTTCTTCGACACGTCGCCAATAGCCTTCGTGTAGCGAAATAATAAGATAATAAATAATGAATCAAGCATGATTAGGTTTTTTAATTAATGCTATGAAACTGCATTTCATGAATGGTTCAATCTACTTCTTCTGTTGCTTTTTTTTACATTTTAAACTTCCATAAGCGTATCCGTTGCATTTTGTTTCTCTGGATTTATTTTTCAATGTAACATTTATAATCCGCAATCTTGGCAATGTCTTGCCAAGTCTACGAAATTTTGCTTTAGTTACAATTCTGTAGATCTTCCATCTTTGGACATTAATATTCTACTTCACTCTGGATTTATAGCAACTCCTTTGTTTCCAACGTAGCGCCTTTTCTTTGCGTTATACAGAGTGTTTTTTTTCCAGGTATAGAAGTTTAAGTTGGCATTACTTTCCAAGATGGCTACCGATTTAACAGCTGTCAAGAGATTTATTCTCAGTTTGGTTTGGCAATTCATCATGAATAGACTCACGCCTGAACAACGCTTTCAAATTGTGCAATTTTATTTCGAAAATAATGGTCGATTTTCATAAGCGAATTTTGTTTAGCGATGAAGCGCACTTCTGGTTGAATGGCTACGTCAACAAACAAAACTGCCACATTTGGAGTGAAGATAATCCACAAGTGTATGTTGAAACACCGTTACATCCAGAAAAACTGACTGTTTGGTGCGCTTAATGGGCTGCTGGAATCATTGGTCCGTACTTCTTCAAAAACGATGAAGGCCACAACGTTACAGTCAATGGTGATCGGTATAGAGCCATGATTACTAACTTTTTTCATTCTGAATTGAACAATCATGATGTCCAGGAGCTGTGGTTCCAACAAGACGGCGCAACATGTCACACAGCTCGTGCCACAATCGATTTATTGAAAGACACGTTTGGTGACCGCCTAATTTCACGTTTTGGACCTGTGAATTGGCCTCCAAGATCTTGTGATTTAACACCGCTAGACTATTTTCTGTGGGGCTATGTAAAGTCATTGGTCTATGCGGATAAGCCACAAACGCTTGACCATTTGAAGACAACACTCACCGTGTTATTGCCGATATACGGCCACAAATGTTGGAAAAAGTCATAGAAAATTGGACGTCCAGATTGGACTACATCCGAGCCAGCCATGGCAGTCCTATGCCAGAAATCATAGTTGAAATGTAATGCCACAAGATTATCTTTCGAATAAAAAAAAATTCATGTCAATTGAATAATACATCGTTGTTTTATTGCAATTTAAAGTTCTATACCTCTCAAAAAAACACCCTTTATATTTATATTACATTCTGACAAAAAAATACTTTAAGACGTCATCGGTTTGCTCAGAAAAAAATAAATCATACACGTTGAATAGCGATAATATTCCAGATTCCATATGGTCTGCCTTTCTGGATTTAGCAAGAGGTGTAAATTATGATTTATGTTTCTGAAATATTAAGATCGAATCTGCTGAAAAGCAGTTATGTTACATTTCACACTAAATTTAATTCTTACCAGTTCATACTAATTGAAAAACTTTAAGTATATGGGATTGTTTCCTTTCTAAAGTAGTCATTTTATTTTTTATTGCTATAAATCCAATAATGCGAAGAAAGTTGAAAACTAGTAAAAATAATATAATGTACTAGCTGAAATCACAATTTTTCAGCCAATCTTGATTTTGCTGGCACAAAAAGGCTTCCTGGACAGTCTAACCTTCTTGAAAATGTCACAGATGTTTCTACTTGCTGTAAGTACATTGGTGATTTATTAAATCATACAAACCAGAACATGATTTGCTGCTAAGTTCAGAAACACGAGTTTTCTCTTTGGTATGAGTTCGCAAATGCCTTTTAAAATTACTTTTGTCAGCAAAAGCCTTCTCGCAAATTTCACAAACATATAACTTCTGCTTCGTATGAATTCGCAAGTGACTTTTCAAACTACTGTTGTGAGAATAAGCCTTATTGCAAATGTCACAAACATATGGCTTTTCCTTAGTATGAATTCGTAAATGTGATTTTAAACTATAGCTACAAGAAAACGCCTTGCTGCAAATTTCACAGGCATATGGCTTCTCCTTTGTATGAGTTAAAAAATGTCTTTTTAATTTATTACTTTCATGAAAAGTCTGGTTGCAAGTTTCACAGCTATATGGCTTCTCCTTCGAATGAGTTAGAAAATGTCTCCTTAACTTATAACTGGATGAAAATGCTTTGTTGCAAATTTCACAAACATAAGACTTTTGTTGAAAATGAATACGTAAATGCCAAATAAAATTTTTACGAAGAGAAAAAGACTTTTTGCAATAATCACATAAAAATGTTTTTTCATTTGCATCCATCTGTAAGAGAGAAAAAGAAATTAATTTTCCAATATAACACTGTACTTAGAAAATATTTTTGCTAGATAATTTTTGCATTACATAGATTTCAAATAAATGTCAAAGCTTTATGCAAGATAAAGATTAGGCATTTTTTTAGTTTTAGGTGTTTGTAAAAATTGGTTGGTTTCACGGTATCATTACTGAACAGTAATGGAATTCTAAAATGTACTTAATTAATAGTACCAAAAATAATTAAATGTTACATTTTATAAATAAGGTTAGTTAATTAGAAGTGTTTGGAAACAATTTTAAAGTGAAAGCATTTTAAAAATGAATTCGTTCTTAGTCAACATTGATAGAAAAGGGACTTTTGGTTAAGTTACCGGAAGAAGGAAAAGTAATGAAAGTAGGAAAGCGCGTCCCAGGAAAGGTCATTATTAATAATTGTTTTGTATTATTACAGAAATATTTCTCTCATACGATCCCTCTCTTTCTCTAAAATTTTATATAAAATAAAACGGAAATCCATAAAATATATTCAGTAACTCTCCCTTCCAGCACTTGGATCCTTTAAAAATGTGTTTCTGGAATATATATATATATATATATATATATATATATATATATATATATATATATATATATATATATATATATATATATATATATATATATATATATATAAGTAACATTAATTTTAGAGTAACTAATGCGTACTTAAAACATCTGAAGACTAAATACGAGGGTTGGGGCTAAAGTCATGGCAACTATTTTTTTCTTGAAAATACCAGTCCGGTTGGAAAATGTGACATATACAGACGAAAGGACAAGGTTTTAGCTACATGTGTGGACAATGAATAGACTGAAATACCGTAACACTCTAATTTATTACGGTAGAATACAGGGCAGTATGATCTTCAGGTGCAAAATAATTACAACACCCACCGTGCTACTGTACGGTATGGTAAGGCATTATTTCCAAGGACTTTCAGTAATTCACTGTGATATTCCATCGCATTTTTCCCTCGGAGAACGGCTATTTTGATGCTAAGAACGCTGCTCAACAAGGGTTATTTCCATCACACGACACTCACCAACTGACTGATTTCACAGTCCTCGCTGCACTACTACCAGCTATCACAGAGCCATCTGTTATTTTGCATACACACTATGACTGCAGAACTTCCACACGACACATATACGTTTGTGATCCATGACATATATATAAGAAAAAAAATTGCCATGACTTATGCCCCAACCCTCGTACATAAGTAAAATTCTGTTAACCCCCTTAAGTGCTATATAAAAGTCACGCGATTCGCTGCTCAGTGCCACTGTTTTTCACACAGGCGAGATTATACAATCTATTAGGGGGGGAGTAGAAAAGGCGCAATAAGCAAATTTTTCTCTGAAATAAGTAAATCCTTCGCAAACACTATCAAGGTCATTTTATTACATTCTGAAGCTTTCAGAATAGTTTTATTAATAGCAAGCAAAGAAAGGAATCGTATATATATATTGGAGAAACGTATATATACGTCTGGGACACACACACTCAATACACCGGTTAAGTGAGACGTGTTTATATGCCGGAAGCAAATCAGCGGTTAAGGAAAGTGTTTTGATTATAAGTTGAAATATATAATTAAAATATCCAGAATTCTATCAAAAGAAAAATCATACAATCGCTTGGATTTTAGTGTAATTCTTAAACTTAAATTAAGTTATAAGTTAAATTACTATTTTTTATAGGTATAATGATTCCACTCAAAAGGACTTTCTAAACCAATGAACTGGAATCTTGAACGGTAAAGTCAGAAAATTGTAAAGAGAAGGTTAAATTGTCTGCAACGTCATGCACTCCCACACAAGCGCAAAATGATAATAAAATACAAGGCTGAAAGTCTTTTATGATACTTCTGCGTAAGAATATTTATATGTTATTCCATTAATATAAATTTTTGCTTTTAGATGATATTTTATATTGTTTCTCGATAAATGTCTGTACGCATAGAATCCTGTTAATTGCTAAAACATGAATACTGTTTTTCGGAAAAATTAAATGAATGCAGCAGAGCCAAGTTACATTCCACTTCACGAGCTCTGCTGCGATATTTGCAGTTACATCGAAATATCCCAGAACATGGTCATTGTTATGCAAGGTTTATAAATTCGATCACGTGGTAGTAGTCACATGGTCTTGATGCAACTAAAGATAAACGTTAACTATATATATATTTAAGCTGAAATTCCTTACAAGACATGAAATGATAATTTGGAGAATAGGGTGGGAGCTCAGGTATATCAATTGATCATGTTCGAAATACTCAGATCAGTCACATATTTTTTGGATTTGAGACTTTATTAAATTATCAATTAACCTGGAGCACAATTAGCTTGTTTGAAAGGATGTTCAATTGAGATAAAAAAAACTGTGCAAGTTTGTTTGTTTTTTATTGCGTCGGTAACACCCGTTATTTGTCGTTTTTCAAGCTTTTGAAAGTAATTCCAATGAAGAAATGCAAAATTTTAAAATTTGTTAATTTATTCCTATATAGATTCAGATTTCATTAAAACCAAAACTAACCACACACACAATATACCATTTATTCTTTTATTGGCACTATCGTATGAACCATGCTGTAGCACTATAAAAATTTACATACATACCATGTTTCCCACTGCTACCCGCACTTTTGAAATGTATCCATGTTAATGGATAAATTTCATAATTACGGATTGTTTGATTTTAAGGCTGTCACCCGTAAAAATATGATTCCTTTGCTTTATCTGCCACCTACTGAAGTCAATACTGTAGAAAGTTGATATTGAGCTCGGATATTTTTAAACAGCAGTCTTACGTGTGCAAAATATAAGAATAGAAATGCAAGGGCAATATACTTTAAACATACGAAGTAGCTTACTTGCATGGTGGGAGTCTGAAAACATTCAAAAAATTCTAATGATAATAACTAGTTACGCAGTGAGGCAGAAAATTTAAACTGAGACTACATCTTGTCGGGTTCTAAGGCAAAAAATATAACACTTCGTTACACAACCAAATTTTCAAATATATCGAAATGATAATCAGTTTAATTTTTAGAGACATACAAAAACAAATTATTCAGTGTAGTTCAGTTGAATATTTCCACCATTTTATCAAACTGTGAGTGTAACGTAGTTGTCGGTATTTTCTGGAGACAATATAAGATAACAAATCTGGTATAAAATTCATTTCTTGGAGTGGGTGGTGAATGAGTGGAACCCCAAGTCGTGATACCCAGTCTTTTTATTAGAACGTCAGCAATTGTTGACACCTCTCGACAGAAGCAATATTAAGCAAGTTCGAGACATATGGACATATTAAGCAAGTTTGAGACCCATGGACATATTAAGCAAGTAAGATTTGAGACTCATGGACTCTAAGAGTCGAAAAATTAAACAGTGAAATGATTCGATGACCTTAAATTCTCAAAATAAAATATGTCGCTAATACAGTGTTTCTCAAACTTTCAATACCTTTTCTGTCCCCCCTTTTCAATCACAATTTTAATCGCGCCCCCCTTATACATTAATAATGTACTGAATGCAATAATAATGCAATTTGACGCTAAAGCTACAGTACGCGATCTTAATTATAAACCATACAAATTAATAACATAAGTATTAAATTTTGTATGCAATACTTTTAAGCAAAAAAAATAATAATTAAGTAATAGGATAATCATGTTATTTTTCCTTTCTCTAATTTTTAAATTGAACATATTGAAAAATGCAGTTGCTGCTTAGAAGACAAAATATAGATATCAGCTCAATAAAGAAAAAGAACTCAGAGGGTCAATTTCTAATCATAAGCATTCCTTATAAAAACTTTGCTTTGAAAGACAAGCGAATGGAAGTCGTTAATACTTATTAAACTTGTTCTTAATTTAGATTTAATTAATTAGTTATAAAAAAAATACTCTGTGCAGCACTGATACATTAAAAGTACACCGGCTAAAGTACCCGCTCTTTGCACGAGTTCATTTATAAGAAAATAAAACATCATTGATATATTCGCTGAATTGTAAGGAGAGTAAAACCAAGTGCACGACAATGTTTACAAAAACGTAAAATGATTTTTTTAAAATGATTGCTCAAATTTTCATTAGTTTTAAGCGAATTGTAATTTTAAGCCTCACAGAATTAGCATTTATAATTGATGTTAAATAATGAACAATAATATAAAATTCTTATGAAGAATAATTGTATTATTTTTAATATTTAAAGCGAAAAGACCGGGAGCATGCGCGCACTCGATACGGTCGAGCGGGGTTATTGAGTCACCCCAATCCTTTTTTTAATGATAATTTTATTGAACACGATACAAATCGTGATTCCAGTGAATAATTTAATTAAAAGAAAGTAAACTTACCTACTTTCAAAAACTTTTCAATTTTTGTTCGGTAACAAATAAACAGTTTTGCCAGAATTAAAGATTTTGTGATCTGTGTGTCCCGTGCGATCACTTCCGGGTAAAAAGTGTATTCATTATGATAATATGTATGTTACTGCTAAAAAAATTGTGTAAAACGTTTTTCGTTATGCTTTATATGTTTGAGAATACTCATAAAAGTAATAATTCAAAGTGTGTGTGTGCTCTCCGAGGTTTTCCAAATATCATAAAACTCTTTTGCATGGAAAAAAGCACAACAGAGAAATACATTAATTACAACTTCCCTAAATGAGAAACAAACACATAAGAGAGGGGTCATAACTAACTGTACCAATAACTTAGAAGGTCAAACAGATTATCAGCATAAACAGATTACAGCTATAATGTGCAGTATTTCAAAAAAAATCACAGTGATGAATTTTTTATGTTCCTAAATTTTTTCGATTCTGGGTATGGGATTTGTTTTTTCTCGGAAAGAGTAATATGTTAGGTTTAAAAAGAAAAAGTAATAAAAAAATCTTTCATCATGGGAATACAACAAATTAAATAAAAGTTTTTTATTTGGTTATAGGATCAAATATAGCTAATTAGGTATTGAAGAAATTTTTATTTTTGATGACTTAATATCGCGCGCGCGCCTATAAATTATATCAGAGTAAAAGTGCATTTTTATTAGGTCGGAAAGTATTTTGTTTTAATTCATTCCAGTAAATTAATTATTTTTTAAGTCTTTTATTTCCGATATGCTCACGCCCCCCACAGTTTGAGAAACAGTGCGCTAATAGTAAAACTCAACGCACAAGACAGAGGCTCTCGAACTGGTATTAGTAAAGTTTCTTACCACCTGGTGAAAAAATTCACAATAAAGCGTACGTATTAATTGCCTCTCTCAGTCAAAAGTAAAGGTCCTTACATACCTACAGCAACTCTTCGGTATTACAAAGCTGTAATTTTCCTCTGATCTTTGTTTTGAGTTCTTTTTCGGCACCACATGCATGAAATTTCTGTTTCTAGTTATTGTTACTTATGCCACCCGATCGACTGTAACATTAGATCAAGGTCCACGAAATTCATCGAGCCTAAGGGCTATATTTTTACGCCTGACGTTAGCTTTAGCTTTGAGCACCATGCAGGTGATAGTACGATTTTGCTCAGTTTCAAACCAATTTTAAGGGAGAATATCCTGGGGGTAGTCAGGAGCCTCCCACCTCTTTTTGCCTTCCACTAACCTCACGAGAGGACTTGCGGCTCGACGGCTAGTTAGTGTATCCCCATACCGCGAAAACACTATACATTTACAAGCATCCATGCTTTCGTGGGATTCGAGCCCAGGTCCTATGGCACCGCAGTCAGCGTCACTAACCACTATACCAGACGGGCAACTAAGAAATTTCTAGCACCTGTTACTCAAATCAGTATTTACTTTGCTAAGAAATTTCTAGCACCTGTTATTCAAATCAGTATTTACTTAATTCCATGAAAATCTCTTCCATTACCTTCCAAAATCTATTTGATAGTAAAATGCCCTTCACAATTGTTACCTTCAGTTTCGTATGAGGACATATAGTATTGACTTGTAAGAGAATCGAAATATTTTTTCACCATCGCTTTCTAATTTTTTTTTTGTACAAGATTCCAAAGCGAATATGTAAAGAATACCACAATAATCAAGAATGTTCACCTACTGGACTAAATGCAGCTACTTTTACCATGTTGGTTGCACAAGAAGAGTTGAATTTTATTTTGCAATACAGCTTATATTTACTGTTCTTTCAGTTGAGACCTTTGAACTAAGCTTTGATCCTTGGGTCTTGGCTTCTATTGGATCAACTTTTTTTTTTTTTTTTACTTCGACCAAGGATTTGTGATCAGCATAGATAGTAGATGTTATTTTATGAGAACACGAGTCTCTGCTGTACTGTCCTCAAACAATGTTTGAAGGTCGGAGAATGTACCCTTGAAAAAGTGCCCGCATTCTTTAGAGTGTTACTCATCAAAACACAAAATTTTTTCAAGCATTTGAGTCAATCTTGATATATTTAACCTCTTTTGTGCCCCTAAAAATGAGTAAACATTTTAGCGAAACTAAGTCCGATAGTGAAGTACATTTTTGATCATAGAGATGATGTGTTCTAGGGTTTTAACTATAGCCAACTTTTTTCTGGTTATACAGTAATTTCTTTTAGGCATTTTGCTGGCATAGGTCATGATTCCTTTTTTTAGAAGAGTTGATATAGCACAACTGCAATTCCTTCGATACTTGCATAATTATCAAGAAAGAAATGCTCGTCAAACTAACAAGTAAAAACTTACATTCATCGATCAACTATAGTGTTTGAGTCTATTGTTGTGTGTAAAGGTATATAATCTCATTGAAGAAGTATCAATGATAAAAGCCTTAGTCCAAGAAAACTTCGAAGACCAAGAAAATTTTTTAATCGTGTTCTTTTAATACAGTGGTCTTTTCATGATCGATTGTAACACCTTCCTCCGATATGTGATGAATATAACGAACTTCTCGACAGAAGAATGAGCATTTCTTATAAGTAATTAATAAGGCTTAATTTCAGATTTGCTTTCTTTGTTGAAAGTTACCTTCAATGTTCTGTCTCAAATGGAATTTCCTATATGATGCATTTCCACTACTGAAGCACAAACAGTTCACGGTGCCTATTCCGTATTTAATTCCCGTTCAATTCTGAACAAAGGTTATCCTTTCCCTATGACATTGATTATTTCCAGTCCTATATAAAGGCACTGTGGTGCATTAGTATGGTTATAAAATCGTTCTTAGCATGATTTAAGCGATATGTACATAATATTAGAACGTAATTTAAAATTACAGCATTATATTATATCTTTAATGTTATAGGCATACATTTAACATGTGATTAGTCTTTATTTTTTGATAATTTAACTTTTTATATTAACATTAATAAGTTTAATGTCTAAGGTTTTCAGACTTTGATTCATTTAGATTTCTGTAAATGGTTTTTGAGACACTGTTAAAAAAATGTTACGAAGAAAGAATTCATTATCGTGAATGTGTGATGCGAAGTAATTTTAATAATAAATCGCATCATTTTTTTAGTTTTTGAAACATTTGTCGTATGTCCATCAACTATACGTTTAATAGTAATTATGTCCTTAGAGATACAAAGCATTTCATAATCCAAAAGTTACGAATCTGAAGTGCTAGAATCACTGTCCAATGACGAATGCTATTTTTCTCCCAAATGAATTTCTACTTGCCTAATCGCGGTGAATATATATTATATATATATATATATTTCCAAAAGCATCTCTCTCTCTCTCTCTCTCTCGTCAATATTTTTCAAAGGATAGTTGTCTTTCTTCGTATTATTTAATCTCCAATAAACAAAGTCAAAAATCCCACTGAGCAATTGTTCTCCTTAAATAACTCTACAGAAGATACCTAACACAGCAGAAATTTCACGAACAAACTTTATACAGCAGGTAATAAAGGATCACTTCACGTTCAAGCTAGAAGAGCAAACGTTTTCCTGCCATATTAGTTTTCTATAATTGAAATTGCTTTGCGAACTCAACAGACTTTTTTAAAAACTTGTTTGGGAGCTAATGACTCCCCAACAAGTATTTAAAATTGAATCTATTATTTCGATAAGTGTTCAGATACTTTTGATCACATAGTGCATGTCTAATGCTTAAAAATATTGCAACCCCATTTGAAGATTGGGTCTCCTTTTTCACTTATTATACATGCCTCCCCCAGTTAGCTTTAATTCTAGGAATAACAAAACCCCTTTCAATTGCTAAGGGTTACACTGGCTCAAGTATTTATAGCAACAAGCACGGGATATCACTGATGGTTCCTGCAATATACAACATATATATGCCTCCACGTACCTTAACGCCTTGTATGTTCCGTTTATTTTTTTTTTCTGAGTTAGCTTGATGTGGCATAGCTGAGTTAGTTTGATGGAGAGCAGTTATCAAGTTTTTAGCTTCAATAACTCAAATGGTTTGTTGAGTCTCGTCTTTAATCTATGTCGACTGAAGTCACTGACAAAAGAGGGTCTAATTGCTGAAGATCACGTAGAAAAAGTAGATTGTATCAGTCTCTTATTTCAATGGCTTATCCCTGTAAACTTTCCTGGAGTTTTGCCTTGCTTTCAGTTCAGCTTGTTGGAAATCTAAATAATTTTTATCGCCAGAATGTCTTTTCAAAGTCTTCTTAATGAAGTGTCAATCGATGAGCTGCGTACAACGAATGACTTGTAGAACTTCAGCTATTGGACCAGAAGAGCTGCGACAGGTTGAATGTCCTTTCTGTGACAGCCGCAAATATTAGCTTGGGGAAGAACACACACTTGTACCTTAAAAATTACACAGGAAGCATTCCATGATTGGTAGAACTCGGTCATGGGACGATATCTAAAGCTTTCTGTATTTCAAGCAAAATATGTAAGCTGGTTGGGTTTCTAGAATTTATAGACCAGTAGTGGCGGACACTGACAAGTGAATGACATTTAAGTGACCCACGTGTTGATTTTTATAAATTTGTTTTTCGTTTTATTATAATAAAAAAAGAGAGATAACAGACAATTGAAAAAAAATTCAAATATAAATATCTAATAACGAATTGATATAAAAAAATGTTTCGAAGTAACCGATAGTTAACTAATTTTCTAACGTGTATCAGTGTTTTACTGGAGACAGTTGGTCACATGAACTTAGCCACAGCTTCATTTTTGACAGTCATAATACTGAGATCAAAACATTGTGTTACGCCACGCTTTATAGACGACCACTTGCTGTGTGAAAAAAAAAAGGTAACCAACAAATAAAAGCGTAATTTCAACGATAACGGAGGGAATATTTTGAGGAAGTGAGATTAATTATTTTCTGATTTATTTTCAAGCATAAACTTCTACAAAACTATTCAGGTAAATCTTTCTTCTGAATTAAAACTGTAATATTTTAAAGACCTCGAACGTCTTTTTTATTTAAAAAAAAAAAAAAAAAGCGATTGTTTATTAGTTCAGAAACATTGATATTCCTTAGACGAAAAAGAATTAATATACTTATCAAGGAATATATTTTTAATATTAGTTATTATGATTCATCTAATAAATTTTAAAGGACATTGATTTTTTTTCATTTTAATTATGTTGGCAATCTAGATATATATTATAAATGCGAAAGTTTGTGAGGATGTTTGGGAGCCTTTCACGCAAAAACAACTGAATGGATTTTAATGAAACTTTACAGTAATATAGCTTATACATCAGAATAACACATAGGCTATAATTTATAAAGATATTGTGATAAGTGTTCAAAATATAACGATATTTTTCAAGTAAGTACGAAAAAATTCTACCATCTGCAAGCAATTCTGGCAAACGCTGCAAAAAAGCCCACGTCAGCATATATCTATCTTTTGTTTGTGAGATAACTCTTTTTGTTTTAGCTACGCAAGGCGCTCGCTTCTAATTAATTCCTGTGTGAACAGCATATATATATATATAATCTCTAATTTTTTTTTTATTCCAGACAAAAACTAAGTTTTGAAGGGAGAGGTTGTTATAAATTTCTCTTCATTTGAATGGTTTTTAAAATGATTTTACTACACACATTTGGTAGTAAGAAATTGATCTTTTTTCAAAATAAATACATTTATTGGTTCTGGTACTTACAGTAGATAAACTTTGTCTTTCATACTACATCATTTGAACATATTTCCGGAGTTTGTGTGTGGTTAGTAGTTAATTATAACGCTATAATTTTAATTGAATAGGCGGATATTTCATTTTTAAGTATAAAAATAATTATAACTACTGTACTGTATTTTTTGGAGTGAGTGAATATTAACGTCGCACTGCTCAGCTACACGAGGGCTTTTGGCAACGGACCACGTAATTTTGAACCATAGTCAAGTGACGTGGATGACACCTGAGCTGGCACCCCTTTCTCCTAACTACCACACCACGCTAACTTAGAAGGAATATTCTACCAATACTTAGTATGTTCAATGGCAATGAATCATCGACCGCCATTCTTCCGAGAAATTCTAGCGCGAATGTTTTGCGAGTGTCTGGGCCATGCGGTTTCAAATATTGAACCACTTGAATCTTATACGGATAGAAATTCAAAATTTTAAGCATGATATGTCGGACAGTGGAGTAGGGCATATCAAGGGTACGTGAGATTGTCGGTACGCTGACAGTAGCGTGGAGTGATTCACTGCTTGCTTCCACGACCGTTGTAGCAATATCTTCTATGACGTAGGTGTTGATTCTTTTTCGCCCTCTTCCAGGAAGAACGCCTAGCTGTCCTGTTTTCTCGAATTTTACCATCATGTCTTTAAGAGCACGCTCCGACATCGGTCCACGTCGTCGTTTTCTGAGACTGCGGAAGAACTCTCTGACAGCTGCTGCTGCATTCTCACTGTTGAGGTAGTATAGCTTCATAAGTGCCCTCTCAGGCAACGTGGGCATTTTGCAATGCTTATCTGATTGTGGCAAGAACATCTTCCTTTTATTGTGCGCAATATTAACATATTTTGCTGGAATGTCCGACCCACAGCGCTATCTATTGGCAATTTTTAAAACTTTTATTTCAGAAACATCGAGCCCATCATCTGAAGCAGCGATAACCAACCTGCGGCCCACGGAACCTTTTTAAGTGGCCCAGTCAATGTCCATTGATCTGAAAATCCACTTATTTAAGAAAAAATGTGTCGGAAAAATTGGTGTCGAGAAATCAAATATATTAATTTTGCTTTTTGCTGTCGATGTCGTACGAGTGCGAATTTATATTCTTTTTTTATTTGTATTGGTTACGGTTAGTGATAAGAGACAACAGTGGAGTAGCGACAATTTTATGGGTGAAACTAATATTTAACTATCATTCATATCTTACAAGCGAAAAATATTCGAAGAAAATAGAACGTTTCAAGACGATTGGGAGGTTGACTGTTTTGTCGTAAAAAACATGTATGGATCAGTAATGGTTTGATTTGTCCCGAAAGTGCTGTATTTCAAAAAATACCAATAAACAATCATTCAATGACACTTTTCTTCGAAGATCTCTTTCAAGAGGTAATAAATAGGATTTCTTGAATAATCTTGGCAACAGCAACAAAGTGTTTTGTCAGAGGTAATATCACAGTGGTAACAAAGACACCTCATGAAGTTTGTTATATTATTGGAAATCATAGGAAATCGTTTACTGATGCAGAAATTGTGAAGGAGTGTTTATTAAATGCTTCTAATTCAGTGTTAGTGACAAAAATAAAAAGTATAAAAACAGTAATTAAAAAAAGCAACAAAAAAAACCGAGAGTTAAAACATTTTTATCAATTTTTCACACTTAGCCCCTCCCTCCTCTTTATTGACATGATGCAGCCCGCGTGAAATAGCTGACGTAGCTATGCGGCCCAGCAGAAAAAGGTTGAGTACCCCTGATGTGAGAGAGAGAGAAGTGTCCGTTTTTCAAATATTTTTCTCCTCGAAACAGTAGAACGGCCTCCATGGCCCTCTAAGTAAGCGGACGTTAAATTTCGTTAAACCTGTATTTACTTTGGAATATAAGAAAATAATTTTATAAAAAGGCATTTTACCTTTTTATTAGAATTAAATTAGATATCCTTCTATTGATACTATATTTGAATTAAAATAAATTGAGAACGAATTTCTAGAAACAACATTATAAAAGGAAAACATAAAGCAAAGAAAACAATACGCATTTAACTAAATCTATAATTTATTTAAGAATTATATCAAAGGTAAGAAAAGTTCATAAAAAATAATGCTTGATTGTTTTTGTCAGGTATATCAGGAAATTCAAAATGTAGGATTAGCCAAAATGATACATCGGGTTTCAAAGGACTGTTTATTTACAAGTATACGACGTACAAAGGTGCGTGATGCATGAAAAAATATATACACTCACTAAGCCTATGGTACATACTACAAATGTTCCCTTTCGCACACAATCAAACGGTAATCTAGTTCAATCCAGATATTCAAAAGGATGCTTTCGTCAGCAGCATACGCATACTTGTTTCCTGGAAAAGGAGAGGAGGATTGCACTCCAATAAACACGTAGACGAAAGCTTCAAGATGAAATCTCTATGCCAAAAATTTAGAATATGTTAGTCTAAGGGCGGTATAACATCATTGCAGAAAACACATTTATCTTTCAGCCATTTTTTTTTATCTGCGCGCAATCGATTTTATTGTTTTAAAAATATCTTCGGATTATAGTTTCACGGAAATCTCATAGATATAAGGCTTCTACCTTAAAGGCTACTTTGATGCTTAATTAAAACATGCCGACGAGAATACGTCTTGCAGTAAATGCCACAAACATAAGGATTTTCCTAGGCACACACACACACATCTCTTATACTTCTCTTTATTAGAATTTTCTCAGTTCGGAAATATTTTTCCTACGTAACTACAATCAGAATAAGGTATTTTGCAAATTTACCACACATGACGCTCTCATCGTTATAAATTTACAAATACCTTCTTAAATTATCAACCACCGAAAAGGCATCGGTACAGACATCGGTATACGACTCCTCGTTCGTATGAGTTCGCAAATGACTCATAAAACTACTACTGACAGAAAAAAGCCTTCAAGCAAATTTCACAAACATACAGCATTTTCTAGGTATTCATTTGCAAATGTTTTTAAAACAAGAAAGTTTCTGAATTTCTCAAACATACAACTAAACACTAGTAGAGATTCGCAAAGGTTTTTTTTTTATTACTGC
The DNA here is from genome assembly GCA_019973935.1 of Trichonephila clavipes. Lineage (NCBI taxonomy): Eukaryota > Metazoa > Arthropoda > Arachnida > Araneae > Nephilidae > Trichonephila > Trichonephila clavipes. The sequence goes on from BMAU01019577.1 coordinate 342,905, forward strand.
TGTAAGCAAAAGCCTTCTAGCAAATTTAACAAGTATATGGCTTCTCTTTGGTATGAATTCGTAAATGAGTTTTCAAGTGACTATTATCAGAAAAGGCCTTCTGGCAAATTTCACAAACATATGGCTTTTCTTGGGTATGAATTCGCAAATGTCTTTTCAAACTACTACCGTCAGAGAAAGCTTTCTTGCAAATTTCACAAACATATGGCTTTTCCTTGGTATGAATTCGTAAATGCTTTTTAAAATTACAAATGTAAGTAAAAGCCTTCTTGCAAATTTCACAAGCATATGGTTTCTCCTTGGTGTGAATTTGTAAATGTTTTTTTAAGTGACAGCGATCTGAAAAGGCCTTCTGACAAATTTCGCAAACATATGGCTTTTCCTTGGTATGAATTCGCAAATGTCTTTTCAAACTACTTTTGAAAGAGAAAGCGTTCTTGCAAATTTCACAAACATGTGCCTTGGTATGAATTTTTAAATGCTTTGACAAATTATCACTATCTGAAAAAGTCTCCTGGCAAATTTCACAAACATATGGAATCTCCTTCGTATAATTTAGTAAATGTCTCTTTAAACTTGTTCTGTTAGGAAAAGCCTTTTCGCAAATTTTGCAAACATATGGCATTTTTTTCGTATGAACTCGTAAATGCCTTTACAGATTACTACGGCATGTGAAAAAGCCGTTTCGCAAATTTCACAAACGTAAGGCTTCTCCTACGTATGATTAACATTTGATTTTTTAAATTACTACTGTTAGAGAGAGTCTTCTCACAAATTTCACAAACATGAGGATTTTCTTTGGTTTGAATTCACACATGAGATAATAAATTACCATTTACAGGAAATGCCTTGTTACAAGTGTCACAATCATGTTTTCTTCGGCTTGAATACAAAAATGTCAGTTGATGTCTCTGCGAAGGCAACATAACTTTTCACAATAATCACAAATAAATGTGTGTGTGTTTTTTTCATTTGTATGTATCTGTAAAAGAAAAATAATTAATTATTTGATGGCACTCACTGCACTTCGGAGTAATTTCGAAGAAAAAAACAACAGAAAACCAATAATATTCATTTTTACACATAAAAATCTGTTATTCAAAAACAAAACAAGGCTTGAAACAAATCCAGCCATCCTTCTGAAATTGATATAAATAGCTGTTTTTAGATGAAATTTTACTTTGTTTCAGTTTAAATTTATAATGTTTCAGATGCAGAATTCTCAGATATGGAACTATTTCCTCTGAAATCTATATGATTGCAGGAGTTCATTTGCCATTTGACTACTGGGCACGTACATTTTCTATAGTTAAAACCTTACTACAGATCAATGTTGATATGAATCAATGATCTTGTATAATGATAAAATCGATCGTGTAAGAACAAGAAAGACAATTCTTTCTTGGACAGCAAAATATTATTGTTATTATTTCAAAATCGAACAAAAAATTGCTAGGTTATACATATAGCATGCCACATTTTAGAGACCTTCATATAAATTTTACTAGCATTTTTAAACTATATAACAACTTGTTCAGTTTTCTTTCCCTTTATTTTAGTATAAAATTGGGAAGCAAAAAAACACAATAGAAATTCTATAATCATTTTTATATATAAATATGTAATATTCAAAAAAAATATTAACAAAATGGTCATTTTGCAAAGGTTTATGAAATTGCTAAAGTGAACTCTGTCCTACTTAGATAGCGCGCCATATACCTCACTAAAAATATATAACCCTAACTAAACATTTTATATGGCATTACGATGGATATTTCCTGATATTCTTAAGAGACCACAATTTAGAAATTATCTTTTCATTGAAAAGAAACAGAAATAATTAAAATACAAACACATGTCGCACTACATTCCAAGCCCAAATTACAGTTTATTTTTCGAGAATCCACAAAGAAATTTGATAGTTAGGATGCTGCATTTTTAGAGTTGTGTGCAAAAAAAGTCTCTCATTGTCTCTCTTTCTCTTCTCAATTTTTTTCTAGATGTGTAAATTTCTTTCAATATTTTCCTCTATTAAAAGGCATCTTCAGTTTTTTTAGCACAAAAATGTATGTAAGGCAAATAAAAAACGACTCTGCCGTCATTTTGATGCTAACAAAACAGTTAAATCTTCATGTACTACTTTCCCGCGGTTTGGTACTCTCACTAAGCTCAGATCAATTTTTAAATAGATAAATTTCACAAAAGCCACATTTTCAAATTTACCTGCTCCGACGATTTCTCCTTTAACTTCAAATCTGATTCATCGACGAAGGAACAAGACAATATCCAGGAACGTGAGTGCGAAAGAATTCGATTTCTTATTTTGTTGCGCTTTTGCACTGTATTATATAGTGTTTTTGAGGACTGAGGAATAGAAAGGTCACACACACACACAGAATTACATCCACTTTTGATGAATTACTTTGACATTCGAAAGAGTTCCAAAATTGATTCTATGAGGATTTTATAGTTTCTAGAAAGACATTGCATTGCAAACATGATTATTCGATTCGTTTCTTTATAAGAGATTAAAACAATTTGGATAATTGTTAAATAGTGAGAAAAAACTATGTTTTGTATCTAGAATTTCGAATGGAACAGGTTTCCGTCAAACATTAGAATTATGGTGCGAATCATCGGACGACACGATAATCCATTTGTCGGTAATTCAAAAGAATTGGACATCAGATCCCGGTTTAATAGAAGAACAAGTAGAACAAATGGCAGGTCACGATGAAAGTGATTTCGTAAACAAATTATCCTTGCAATTGCCTCACCATAACATTTTTACTTCGTTTCGGATTGTTAACCTGAATTATTTTAATTAAATTAGCAAAAGACGATTACTGAAATTTACAAAAGATGGATGGCGAATTCATTAATTGCGTTACAAATGAGGTTCATAAAAGCAATTGATTTAATTTTCATATTCTCGCAGTCCGTTATAATTTCAAAAAATATCCGAAATCATTATTATTATTTGATACTCGAGAAATCTTTTTATGCTCAGAACTAATATCCCAATGAAACTAAAACGAACTTCAGTATTATTGCATATCATCGATATATATATTCTGCAATAAAAAATAAAATAATCTGCAATAAAATGCAATGAACGATAACTGATCCAATGTGTATTATATCCAACTTCTCTTTATATATTTCAAAGTCCTTTTAAAATCCATAAAGTATAGCATGTTTGTTGCTTCAGATGATGTATAATCATAATGTGATAAATTAAACAAGGTTCTTTAATCATTTTATTACTCGATGAATAGTAGTTCTAGAAAATAAATTTCCTCCATTTATACAAAGTAAATATTTTCTTTATCTCAATGCACCTACCCTTTATTACTTTACAATCTACACATATGTAGCCGTTCGAAAATAAATTAATACCATTCACATCATTGATCGTAAATGTACTGTGCAGAATACTCATCTGATCCATGTTCATAATATACCATTCTTATAATACTTAGGTATTTTTTATCAATCCCCAAAACACTTTCCATTTATTTAGTCTATTTTTTTCAATCTTGATCCAATTACATTTCAAATTGTTCTTCTTGGTAATTCTAGCTCAAAAATACATTTAGTCAATTTTCTAATTGTTTGAAAACAATCAATAAAAAGTACTTATAAAACTATGTTTATACAAATAAACTGTATTACCTTGATCTGTTGTAGAACTATGTGACACTAAAAATGCTTTCGTAAATGCTTATTTAAATCACTCAAATGATTCCGTATAAATGTTTATTTAAATATAACTGGATATATAATTTTTATTATCAAATGTAATTAATATGTGAAAAACTGGATTACCTCTAGAAGAAATTTTGTATTGCCAAGCTTTTTATACTAAATATAAACCGATTATTAGGAAAATTAAAACAGGAAAAAAGAAAGGTAGTCCATGGAAGGCTGATTAAATTCATATTCCAAAACACAAGCCATACTATTGTCAAATGCATGTTTACTGTACGGTGATTTAGAAAAAAATAATGTCTATTAAAAATACATTAAAAGAAAGAAAACACGAAAAACTTCTAGCAAATAAAGAAACCGAAATTATAAACAAACATATAGAAAAAATATTTAAATATGATATACATTGGCTTAGAAAAGAGAGTGTTGTAATTCTTGATTATTACAATACAAGAAAAAGATGTACTAAATGAATGAGTAAAAAATTATAATAATTTTATCATAATAGCCATAAAAATGACACATATAGAAGTTAGTAATGAAAAAAATTCATAGCATGTTTATAAGAATTTATTAATGAGGATTTTGTTACTTCAAAGTAAATGTTTTAAAAATACTGAGATAATTAAATATATATTCAGTTTGTGAATCAGAAAAACAGTCATTGGTTACAATTTTAAATTTTATTTTTTTAAAAAAAACTTAATATGATTTAAAAAATTGTTTATAATTAATAACACTGAGATTTATTAAAACTATAAAAATGACTACTTTAATAAAATACTTATTCATAGGCTATTTTAATTTAAAAATTGAAATAATCTATGAGTGATATTGTAATTTAAAAAAAAGTGTACATTAGAATTTAAAAACCAAGCTAAAGATATATTAGTAATTTTTTTTTTTTTTAATTTTATACTTAATGAAAAGTATTTAATGTTATTATAAGAAAAGAGATATATATTTATTAGAATATTTCAAATTATATAAATATTAAAAAAAATGATAGATTATGAAATATTTAGGATAATTTTGTAACAAAAAGGCTTTAATAAAATAATTTATAATGAATGGAAGGGACAAATAAATACAAAAATTGTGTTACAAACATCTATATTATTAAAGACTTTAGCACAACGATATTTTTAAAATTTGTATTCAATAATTCAAAACATATTTGTCAATAAGAAAAACAATATAATATGCATGAAAAAAAGAGATTACAACATAAAGTATTCAATTTTAAAAAATGTTACCTAGTAAATAGAAGTACAGAAAGAGAATAAAATTGTTGAAATAAATTCAAAATTTTTTAAAAAGTTTAAAAATAACACAACTTTTAAGTTGTAAAAAAAATTAAATTACTGATTAAATCTATCTTTATATATATAAAAAGTTTTTTTGTGAGGCTGTAATAATTCATTACATATAATTGCAACAATGCCACCATTCAAGATAACTCACCAAGTTGGCAACCAAGATGGCAAGAAGAACATGTGCTAAATTGGCAATGTTGTGTTTCGTTTCATATAATGCAGCCAATACAGTTATGATAGTACATTAATGCAAGCTCTCACAGAAAAATATTGCAATGATTGCTTGTACTTGAATCGTTACATGAGAAGAAAAAAAAGCTGTTTCATATGAAGTCTTATTAACAATCAACAGAATAAAAAAAAAATATTTCCAGAAAGCGGCAGGCTTATCAAAACCTGAGGACCTTATCAATGAAATGTTGGACGATGCAGCTTCAGTGTTAATTTAACTGAAGAGGACGCCAAGAACGAAAATTTTGCAAATAGAACTATATAATACCTGTTAGTTACAGTTTCCCAATTTGAACAATGAGTATGAATAGCGGTATAATTTGAACAATGGGGGTTGTATAGTATATTTAAAAAACAATCGATCATAATTTTTTTCATAAATTTATTAAATTTGAATACATCGAACACTAAGTGGAAAAAAGAAAATATGTATTAAAAAAGCGAAAAAATGATAAAATTAAGAAAAATTTCAATTATTCAAATAAAAATTCAGTTATAATAAATTTAAGTTAAACTAAAAAGTAAATTTTAAAAGTTATACACAACTAACCTAACTGAACTGTAGTAAGAATTTATTTAAGAATCAAAAAATAGATCTAAACTTAAAAAAGTAATAATATTTTATTATTTTGATAAAAGGTATAAAAACAAAAACAAAAATTTAAAAAAAGAAAAGAAAATTAAAATTAGGAGTTGAAAATTTGTCTAAAACTAATCAAGAATTTGTTAAAATAACCCTAAAATTTTAAACCCACAAGAAACTTATGAAGTAATAGAATTCAATAACACAAATACAAACAACAGCATTACTTTGAGAGATTTACCCAGAAAAATATAATAAAGAAAATATTATTACATATAATTATAAAGTAGATCAACATCATTGTAAAAAGAATGTCTACTCAAAAGGCTGAAGATATTTATTTAGATACTTTAACATAAAAAATAGAATGCAGAGTTAGATGTTAAGAACTGCATATTAAATTTTAATGTTATTGAATTACTATAGGGTGTTTTTTTAGAGGTATAGAACTTTAAATTGCAATAAAACAACGATGTATTATTCGATTGACATGAATTTTTTTTTATTCGAAAGATAATCTTGTGGCATTACATTTTAAATACGATCAAGCAAGGCGTAGATTCGTCGAATGGGCCCAAAACGAGATGGCCGTTGTTCCCGATTTTCATAAGCGAATTTTGTTTAGCAATGAAGCGCACTTCTGGTAGAATGGCTACGTCAACAAGCAAAACTGCAGCATTTGGTGTGAAGCTAATCCACAAGTGTATGTCGAAACACCGTAACATCCAGAAAAACTGACTGTTTGGTGCGCTTAATGGGCTGGTGGAATCATTGGTCCTTACTTCTTCAAAAACGATGAAGGCCACAACGTTACAGTCAATGGTGATCGATATAGAGCCATGATTACTAACTTTTTCATTCCTGAATTGAACAATCATGATGTCCAGGAGCTGTGGTTCCAACAAGACGGCGCAACATGTCACACAGCTCGTGCCACGATCGATTTATTGAAAGCCACGTTTGGTGACCGCCTAATTTTACGTTTTGGACCTGTGAATTGGCCTCCAAGATCTTGTGATTTAACACCGCTAGACTATTTTCTGTGGGGCTATGTAAAGTCATTGGTCTATGTGGATAAGCCACAAACGCTTGACCATTTGGAAGACAACATTCGCCATGTTATTGCCGATATACGGCCACAAATGTTGGAAAAAGTCATCGAAAATTGGACGTCCAGATAGGACTACATCCGAGCCAGCCGTGGCAGTCCTTTGCCAGAAATCATATTTAAAATGTAATGCCACAAGATTATCTTTCGAATAAAAAAAAAATTCATGTCAATCGAATGATACATCGTTGTTTTATTGTAATTTAAAGTTCTATACCTCTAAAAAAAACCCTATATATGGAAGAAGACATAAAGCTACTAAAGATATGGGAGACCTGTGTATCTAGGGCCACCCCATTTTATTTGAATAATATTTAGTTCTAAGTTTCTTAACTCAGTTGGGTGAGTCACAACACCAATTCCTACTTTGGCATTCATTTTGAAATTTCGGAAAAGAAAGCTGTGGCAAGTTATAAATGAAAAACAGTTTTACATGGTCTAAAGTAAAATTTTGCAGTTCATTTCTTTATTGTTGTACAAAGATAAGTCAAATAATTTTCTTTGAGTTCTAGTACATAATTTTATTTGTAAGTTTCAGTACTAAATTAGATTTTAAATAAATCCCCTCTCCATCTGAGTTTTTCTGCAGAAGACATTTTGTATGAAATTACCTGGTCTTGTACCTAGGGCCATGGCCCTAAGTACAATTGTAATTCATAATCTTATTATTTTATTAAAAAAAGTTATTATAATATAAGGAGGAAAGTGGTCTTAATTATCTGAACCATTTTGATTTAGTCAAGTTTTTATTATAATTGGATGTTATTTAAATGAGAGGAGTGTATATTTTCTGAAACTTGATTTATAAAAAAATATGTTTGCTACCCATTAATGTTATTATTCAGGATTATTATTTTGTTTACACAAACATAAGAATTCATTTAGTAAAAAAAAAAATTCTTTATAATTATAAAAATAGAAGCATAATTCTAAATAATTTCTAATAAGCATAATTCTCGAAGTAAATCCAACAGAGGTGGCCAAAAACCAGGGAAAGGTAGAATCTTGACTGACACTCCAGAAAAGGAAGAAATCAAAAACATCATGCTATTAAAATTACCCCCTCCAAAAAAAAAAAAGAAAGAAAGAAAAACAAAACTTGTGAAATAACCTAAGTTTGAAATTAAGGCAACTTCATCCAAAGAATTACCAGATATTGAAGATTTTCATTCCACTGATGATGCAAATTCTACAATAGCTGATGTAAGAAATACTATTGAAAAGAGGGGGATTTTTGTTTAACAAAAATATAAGGCAAAAAACTGAGCCTTTTATGTGGCAGAAATAATAGACCTTAAAGAACACTATAGTGTTAAATTTCTGAAGGATATCGCTGGTTCAAATAAGTTTCTTTATGATAAAGAAGAAACTTATGAAATTGACAACAGATATATTGTGTTCAAATTGCCCAAACCACAATCTGTTGGCACTTCAGAGCGACAATGTATGCAGCTCACTTTTGTAACCAGTTTTTTAAATTATAATAATGAATGAAAATATGTGTAATTTGTTAATAATTTGACACATTGCAAATTAAATAGTTGCATGACAAACCAATATGTTACCTAATATTGATTCTTTTATTAAATACAAGTGAGTATGTTTGTTTTCTATTGATTACAGAGCAAAACCTAAGTTCCAGGGAAAGACCCTAGGTACAATGACATCATTGTATCTAGGGCCATATTTGAATTTTTTAAAAACCTTTATTTCACAGAGTTTATTATTTTAAGTACTTATATTAACTCCTATTGGATGGTAGTTAGTATAATGATGAATGCATATCAGTTTCACATTTTTAAAGAGGCCAGTGGCTCGGTTTTTGTTCATTGAAAAAGTGGCCCTAGGTACACAGATCTCCCTTACATTGTAAAGTTGTACTTCTTAGAATAAAAACAATTATGCTACAACTATAGTAACAGCTGTTAATATTAAACATAAAAAAGATAATAAGGAATAATATTACCTAAAAAGTACATGAAATTAATAACATTCCTTTAGAAATATGAAATTTAGAACATGTTAAAATTGAAGAAACTTTTTAGGTACTTAAAGTATATTTTGTAGAAAAAATATTAATGACAGATCATATAGCGATACACATAAGCATACATCCATTTACATATGCAAGAACAGAAATCTTACTTAGATTTCGTTGCATCCATTGCAGCAATTTAAAAGAATTGTTGAAAAGATTATCAAGGGATTGTTAAAATAATTGTTGTAATGATTATAAATGTAATGAGCATAAATGTCTATGAAAATGTGAATGATAATTTAAAAAATAAAACAATTGTTAAGAGGTGAAGAAATCAAATGTGGTTAATATTCTTCAAAATATTTAAAAGTGAAAGAAGTTTTCAAAAAAGCATACAAAATTTTCTGTATGTGATAACAATGGAAATTTGTTTATAATGTAATAGGAATGCAAAGATCAGAAGAAAACCAGCAGATAAAACATGTGATGAAAAACAATGTAAATATTGTCAAAAATATGTTTGAAAAAATAACAAATGCTATAGGTAACGAAGAGATTCAAAAGGAGCAGTTTGTGAAAAGCATTTTATTAAAAATATTGAAAAGAGAGAAAAATGGTATGATAAATATAAGTATTCAAAATCCACAGAAAATTGCAAAATAAAGTTTCTTTTTTTTTTGTAATTCTGAAGCTAAGCCAGTAAATCATGAGCTTAACCCAGTTACAACTCAAGATTTTGATGGAAAAGTAAACATATTTTTTAATGAAAATGACTACTATGAATAGGAATTACAACAAGGGAAAAAACATTTTGGTAATATAATTCTAGCTTATTACGGGATAAGTTTCAACTTCCCTTTTTGAAACAAGTACTCGTCAAAAAGCAAATTGAAAAGTTTACAATCTATCAAGGAAATTAAGTTAAAGTTATTCGAGTAAATGGACTCAATGTCAGATTCATAAATTTTGTCTTTTTTACATTGATCGATTTAAAAAGAAAATATTTTGATTGACAATGTAAGGAATAAGAAAAATTTTACTTTCTATACTTTTTGAACATTTTTAAAAAAATCAAAAACATACACAGTGAAGCACAAAAGTGTACATACACTTGCAATTTTCTAAAAAATTTGATGTTTTGGACTATTAAAATTTAATATATCAGAATTGTAATTTTTTTATGATACCTGCAACTTATTCCTAATTGAATAACATAACTAATCTTTAAAACATAACATAACTATTATTTTAAAAAATTAATTTAAAAAAACTACTAAAAAATTACGCCTCAAAAGTCTTTGTACACTTCAAAAAAATCTCAACATAACTTTAAATATTTATTTTTTCTTAATTTAATACTTAGTAAGATATATTTTAGTGTTCACAATAACTTTAAAGCATCTTGGTATAGATTTAACCAGTTTTTTGTAATTTCTACATCCATGTGTCTCCATTCTTCGGTAATTATTGTTTTTACTTCCCATTTTGTTTTTTATACGTCATGATTTCTTTTTTTTTTAATTCAAATTCTCATGAAATACATTATATTAGGCTTAAAATTTATAAAATTCAGGAAGTTTTTCAGAATTTGGGACAGTTATAGAGACACCAGTTGCATACATTGAGAGCAGTGTGCTTGGTGCAATTATCTTGTTAAAATATTAAGTCACCTACAATATCCAAATTTTGGTCAGATACATTCAAATTGTTCTTTTAAATATTTAAATAGTCATGATTAACAATACCATAAAAAAATACCACATTACCCAATCCTGAAGCCGATTTACACCCCAATGCAAGAACACCTCCATGCTTCACTGTTCCAATTAGATTCTTCTGATAAGTTTCAGAAAATTCAACACTGCCAGCAAATTGGTTGGGGTGATGAAAAATTCAACATTTTTGCTTCCAATGGGTGTATAATAGTTTAAAGAAGACAAAACGAGGAACTTAATCCCAAGAATTTAGTTGGAACAAGAACATGTCCACACCTTTATGCTTTGGTATGGAGTTGGAAGTGTTCTTGCATGGTTGTGTAAATCGGCTTTAAGGTTAGGTAACTTGGTATTTTTTTATGGTATTGTGAATCATGAGTTATATTTAAGTATTTTACAGAACATTTTGAAATTATCCGACCAAAGTTTGGATATTGTAAACAACTTCATTTTTTAACAAGATAATGACACCAAGCACACTGCTCTCAATGTATGCTGCTGGTGTCTCTATAACTGTCGCAAGTTCTGAAAAAACCTCCTCAATCGTCTGATTTAAGCCTAGTATAATATATTTCATTACAATTTGAATTAAAAAAACAGAAAACATGGCATATAAAAACAATAATCACAGAAGAATGGAGGAACATCAATGTAGAAAAATTACAAAATCTGATTAAATCCATACCAAAATGTTTAAAAGTGATTGTGGATGCTAAAATATATCCTACTACGTATTAAATAAAGAAAACAATACAATATTTAAAGCTATGTTGAGATTTTTTTTAAGTGTACACGAAGACTTATATAAACAAACTAAGTTGATATGTGATGAGCAGAACATCAAAATAATATAGAATGAGAAATGATTCTTTTTCTATACATTATTAATTTCAAAAGAGATACAAAGAATGCTATAAAATAAAAAGTAAAGAATGCAAACTATCCAACTAAAAGGAGTAGGTGAATTGGAACTTTGATAAATTCTGAAGATCAATAAGCCATTCAAATTAAAAATAATGAAAAGCATTTCGAAACAAAAATTGATACAATATTTCACAATGACATCCAACAGTTTTTCAAAATTAAATTAGAAACAGACAACAAATTAAAGTATGAAAACTGAAGATGAATATAAAAAATGTGTAAAAGATAAATTGGTATTTATGCATTATACCATCAAATAATTCTTCAAATCGAAAGACATTGTCGAATCCCAGCAATATGAAGCCAATAGTGGAAAACCATTCCCCTTCCTGTTACGAAACAATAAATACAATAACTGCATTTAGCAAAATCTTTAGAATTGGCAATGTCATTTTATTTGGAAAAATTGGTTGACAGTGTGATACATAAGAACCAATACATTACATATACAATTAGAGAATATCAAAAAATATCCTTGGATGAGATTTACATCAAGAATATATTCAAACTCATTATAGGGAAGTTTAGATAAAGAAAAAATACATAGCAAACATTGTGCATAGTTGAATTAGGAGACTTCTGAAATACTACATAAAATCAATGCATAAAGTTTGAATACAACATTTTTAAATGATAATTGTGTAGATAGGTATGAAAATAAAGATGAATATTTTGAAATAGGCTTTGAAACAAATATCTTTATTTTTACATTGATGAATTCCATAAGAATAAGATTTTATGGTACTTACATATTAAATACACCACAGCCAAATTTGCACCACATTAATCATGCCATTTCCCTCCAAAATCTGACTGTGATCAATTTTTAGCTACAAATAAAACTCGTAGGAAACCTTGTTGTTTCTACCTAGGCACTATTCTTGTGGCGCTAATTTTGCAGTTTTGATGCAAATATTTAAGTACCAATTTTATAAGTAATGCATAATGATTAAAAATCAAAAATGTTTTAAATAATGCATAATGATGAAGATAAAACTGTTTACATTGATAATGGAAAAGATATAAAAAAGTGAAAAAAGTTTACAATTTTCAGTATTTACATATTATCACAACAATACCAAGGTTAAAGATAATTCACCAAGTAAGCAATCAAGATTTAGCATGTGTTGTATGTGCTGAATCGGCAACCATGTGCTTCAGTTTATATTATGGTTACAATAATATGCAAGTACCCAATTTTTTAATGAAACAAAGAATTTTAACAAAATTATTCTAAAATAAATAGAAGTATTCAATAAACTTAGATGCTACCCTAAATTTTTTAATGTTTAATAAGGAGAAAATAATCTGATAGTGAGAAAAATAAAAAAAAATGTTTTAATACCATAATTGTAAAATAAAACAGCTGAAGATAGAATAGGTGGTCAGCTGGATTTGGCAATGTTTATCTAGATTCATGGTGAGATAACAGAATCTTTCTGACAGAATGATTAACCCTTGCACTTTGAAATGCAGTCTTAGTCCAATAGGGTCATGCATTGACTATTTGTTATTTAAAATGTGCAGATGTTTTTAAGAGAAAGCCAGACAACTTTCCGATAAGCCATTTTATAGTTCGATTTGGTACTTGAGTACTATCCAATCTATTGCTGCCATTATATGAAACAAAGTACATGATTGCCATTTTGGTGTAGAGAACCCATGCAAAATTGGGGTTGCCAACTAGGCGAGTTATCTTGCACATAAGCAATTGTTGTGATAATACATAAGTAGCAAAATATTTTGTACTTAAAGAATAGAAAACTAAAAGACTGATAAGTCCGTAATGAAAATAAAGGTGGTTAGATATTGAGTGTTATGAACATATGTGATTGATGATATACATGATTTGAAAATATTTTAATTTTAAATAAATTTACTGCACTCTAGTCAAAGTTTCTGTAATTATGCTGGAACATACACTTGCCTCCGAAAGTCTGCATACAGGCAATGATCTTACGTGTTTATGCTATAATTACTATTAAAGTCTCGCTTTAGAAAATTAAAGTACTTGTCAGCAATTCTTCAAAATTTCCTTATTCAAACAACAGCAACAAAATTCATCTTAACAAGAAAAAACAAGAATGACCACCAAATAATCACCAGCCATCTGCGCCAAAAGTCTGGGTACACTTACAAAATAGAGCTTTTAAAGACATTTTATTGTAAAATAATTGAACTAAATGATGTTTTCAAGTAACTATAACATTTTTTCACGATTTATTTAGGATTTGAGATTTGAAAGCTTTTGTGGTTCCAAGACAGGCCAGAGAATAGAGGTCGATGTATTATTGAAAGAAAAATCATCATAGATCTTCAAAAAACGGGGAAAATTTTCAAAGCAATTGTTGAAATTGTTAGTAGGAGACATTCATTGATTCAAAAAGTGTTCATAAACTACAAATCAACTAAAATTTTAACGTCCAAACCAAGATCCGGCCGGCCGTCTGAAGTGTCACCTCGAGAATCTTGCTTTGTAATAAGCTCTATAAAAATAAGTCCAAGACTATAAGCTTCATAAGTAGCTAAAATTGTTCCAGAGATATTGCATAAAAATGTGACTTTAATTACAATTTGAAGAAAACTGAAAAAGGATGACTATTGTGCCTGAGGTGCACTCAAGAAGTCATTCATTTTTCAAATGAACAGAGCAAAGAGAACCTTTGCCAAAAAACACCTAAATATGACACATATGTTTTAGAAAAATGTAATATATTCAATTGAAAGTAATTTTTGTTATTTTGTATCAAAAAGCACAAAAATATGCCATAAAAAAATTCCTGGACAGATCTTAAAAAAGAGAATCCTCTTTCGACAATCAAACATGGAGGATGAGGCTTAAAGTTTGGAAGTGCAATGGAAGCCTTTCAGCTTGTAATCTGGAATTTATTGAATCAACAATCTACAAAATTGATTACTTCAATGTATTGAAGTAAAATATTATGGCATATGCCGGGAAATTTGCAGTGAGTATAATGATTTTTATTTTCAGCGGCTCAAAGGCACCAAGCAAATGGCTCACATTGTAAAGTCATTGTGAAGCCATGGCTGTTCTGACATGTTCCAAACAAATTGCTAAAGTAAACCTAGTCCCCAGACCTAAGCACAATACAGCATTTGTAGGATTTACTGGAGTGAATAATCAGGAAGAATGTAATACATCCAAGAAAATACTCAAATCTGTCAGAGTAGAAGAATGGAACAAAATATCCAAACACGAAACAACTAAGCTAATTAAATCCTTGCCAAATATGTTGAGAAAGTTATAGAAGGAACAGAATAGCTTAAAAAGTATTAACTTTTAGTTACAATCCATTACTATAAAGGTATTTTTCCAGTATATGCAGACTTTTGACACACACGATTTGTGTCATTCTCAAGTTATAAATATTTGTATCATTTTATGTAATATTCAGGTGATTGTTGATTATTTGAATTTACGACATTAGAGGAATCAATAAAAACAGTATTGATTCTGTGTGTGTGAAAGACTTCATTTAATTAGCGATCTTTGCATGAATATGAAAGATGATCGCCTAAACGTAGACTTTCGGAGGCAAGTGTATAAAATAGTTTCCTTTTTTTTATTATTATTTGCACCCCTAAAGTTGCAAATAAGTTACAAAAATTGCACCTTGTTTAATTCTTATATATTTAAGAATTTTTGACACAAGTGTAGTATACCTTTTGGATTTGGCGGATTTTTTTTTTTCGATTAGGTGATTTCTATCTAGATATTATGGTGAGATGAGAAATTCATTCTGGCACATTGTAAATCTATTGCTAAATGATGTAGCTTGGCGACCGATTTTGGTAGCCAGAAACATTGACATCGCCAAGCCCCCAACCTATATTACACTTAAACCGATTTTTTTTCTTTCTTATAACTCAAAATTTATGCAATTTTTTTATCTTTGTGATTCTTCTTAAGATCTCAAAATATAGACATTCACCAAGACCTAAATACACATATATATAAAATTTAATGATTTTTGAAACAATAAAACGTTTCGAATTTTTGAGAAATTGTAATGCACACTTGCATTTTAAAAAAAAACAACAAATAAATGTAAAATTTAAATGATGGAAGGGGGAAACTTTCTTGCAGGGGATTTGTGACACATCTTTAATATTTTTATTCATAATAATATTTTTAATTCAAATCAGAGGACTTTTCATTCGTTATTTTAATCCCAAAAGAGCAAAAAAAATTACTGATTTCTGTCAAAATCAAAAATTAATCTTCAAAAGATAGCTACTTTATTTCTTTATAAGATGTTAAAGTTTTGGTGGTTATGTTTTGGTTTGAGTAGTAATATATTTTATAGCGTGATCGATGTTCAAAAAAGATTCTTCTGTTAATAACAATCCACGAAATATATTTGTTCCATATTTGCCCATAATCAGCATTCTAAAGCAAGTAGTGAATAAATAAAGAATTAATTTTAAAAAGAATAATCACTATATTTTACTATACGAACCTGAAATTTCAAATGGATTCTTTTGTTTTCATTCTGCTACAAACATAGTTCGTTGATTGATTGATTGTTTCCTGTAGCGATGTAGAGCAACATAATTAAAGGGAAAATACTTTTATTTACAACATAATATTAACAGATAATGTATAATAGATAATTGCCACCAGAAAATAAATATTAAATCTTTGAAAGTGTGATGCAATGAGGATCGATATTGGGAATATATGCGTGATGATTTCGATGGCACGTGAATCTTTGGCAGCCTAAATTCCTGAATGGAAATAACAAATATCGTTGAGTGGATGACCTGAGTGCAGAGCTCTGTCGTGCTTTAACCTCTTATCATTAGGATTTTAAGTGACTGTGATTTATGACTCTTGCCCTTTGTTAACTAACAATACTTAAGAGGTAAAACGTACCTTTTGGAGAGAAATAAAAATCAAATTTAAAAACAATTAAATGCATTAAGTGCTAGCAATAACAAACACACAACACACCCAAAAGTAAGAAAATTTCCATAATAGCTGTTAACTATTTATCATAGAATGCGCAACATGCAAAACCGAATGACTTCGCTTATGAACTAAGAATTTTTTATTACAGTTTGATTTCATTGAATAGTGCACATTGATTTATCAGCAAAGCTTCATTGCGAAACAAACATATGGAACAGGGAATGGTAATGAGAAGAAAAAAAAAGACTTCATCAAAAAGACAAAAATTAAACTAAATTGGCCATGTAGATATTTTCTAAGTGCCAATACCTTATGCATAGTAAAATACAGTGCTGCTTTTTAGCTAAATCAGTGGTCTTCAAACTTCGGATCTCCTTGATTCGACTAGTTAAAATGCTTCCCTAAGCATATAATGTCCTTCAATTTTTAATTCTTCACATACGTGAGTGAAGTAATTATAAAAATATACTATAATAGATATTTTCCGCTACAAAAATGATGAAAAGTGCATTTGTATTTTATATTTTAGAAGAAATAAAAAGAATGGTGTAAAACGACTAAGAAAAAGACCCCTTTTTCTAAAAGTAATAGGAAACTTGTAGCAATTTAACATCGAAGCTTTTTATGTAGCTTTCTTCATTTAAACAGACATAGATATTTATATTTTGCTATATAGAGACAGAGATGTACATATATATATATATAAAAAGATATTTATACTCCTAACTTTACACGTAAAACTTACATGATGCAAAATGAATGGAATAGATCGTCATCTTTACCCTCCAGACACTTAACCTTACCTGGAGACTTAGCACTGCTTCTGTTTAAAAGCACAAAATATTTAGAGTCCTGGAAAACCCCAAAAATCATGGCTTTTGGGAAATTTTCCGGTACGATATCTGTTCTGACTTTCCCTATTTAAATATCGTCATCCTCCTATGTTGGAGACGTTTGCCTGTTACCAAGCATTGTAATACTTTGTCCCAGTTTGTCTTTCCCTATAAAGGAAACCCCGTTCCTTCAATAAACTTGAAATTCCATACTTCTCGATATATATTTATATATATATATATATATATATATATATATATATTTATATATATATAAATATATATGTGTGTGTGTGTATGTGTGTGCGTGGTGTGTGTGTGTGTGTAATATATTGTACAATTCTATTTTATACGGATAAATATATTTTCAAATAAAGAAATTATCTGCTTCTTAAAATAATTGTGGGTTGATTAATATGCTTATGTGCGTGTTTTCTTAGAATTTTTAATTGGTATTAATATTCAAACAAAAACTATTATTATATTAGAAAAAAATCTTTTGTTGCTTACAAACACTTACGGCAGTTCATTTAAAATACGCAACATTAATTATCATTAGTGTACTTTCGTTTATTATACTTTGTAGAACAACAGGATCCTATTACTAACCGTTTTACTCGAATTGAATTCAAATATAGCTGTATTTATCATGATAATTTTGCTTTGAGGCGAATAATAAATTAACAATTCCATAATTGTTAAATATTTAATTAATATTCCTACAAACTGTTTAAGTAGTTTCTAAAAAATATATTAATTTTTTTTCTTTTATAAAATAACAAATGCGAAATAAAAAGGACACATTTTTAAAAATCAATTCTAGGACTCTTAAAATCAGCTTTCTTATGTTATACGAAATTTGAAAAACTTGCACAAATTCTTTTTCTTGCGCGTTATTATCATTAAGACGGATTATAACATATCTTTCATTTAAATACGATCTACCCCACAAACAATTTGAATGGATTTTCAATGTAATTTTATAATTGTTAAATTGAATGAATATTGAAAAATATAAAGTGCATTTTTTTCATGGTCTCGTCATTTCAATTTTTAATGTGCTAATCGAAAAATCCTTAAATGTGGCGTCTTATAATAAGTCTACTAATAAGGTAATTCGGGGGAAGACGCCACATTTAAGGATTTTTCGATTAGCACATTAAAAATTGAAATGACGAGACCATGAAAAAAAATACACTTTATTTTTCAATATTTCATTGGTTATGTAAAGGGTGTTTTTTTAGAGGTATAGAACTTTAAATTGCAATAAAACAACGATGTATTATTCGATTGACGAAAATTGATTTTAAATATGATTTCTGGCATAGGACTGCCACGGCTGGCTCGGATGTAGTCCAATCTGGACATCCAATTTTCGATGATTTTTCCAACATTTTTGGCCGTATATCGGCAATAACACGGCGAATGTTGTCTTCCAAATGGTCAAGCGTTTGTGGCTTATCCGCATAGACCAACGACTTTACATAGCCCCACAGAAAATAGTATAGCGGTGTTAAATCACAAGATCTTGGAGGCCAATTCACAGGTCCAAAACGTGAAATTAGGCGGTCACCAAACGTGTCTTTCAATAAATCAATTGTAGCATGAGCTGTGTGACATGTTGCGCCGTCTTGTTGGAACCACAGCTCCTGGACGTCATGATTGCTTAATTCAGGAATGAAAAAGTTAGTAATCATGGTTCTATACCGATCACCATTGACTGTAACGTTGTGGCCTTCATCGTTTTTGAAGAAGTACGGACCAATGATTCCACCAGCCCATAAAGCGCACCAAACAGTCAGTTTTTCTGGATGTAACGGTGTTTCGACATACACTTGTGGATTAGCTTCACTCCAAATGCGGCAGTTTTGTTTGTTGACGTAGCCATTCAACCAGAAGTGCGCTTCATCGCTAAACAAAATTCGCTTATGAAAATCGGGAACAACGGCAATCTCGTTTTGGGCCCATTCGACGAATCTACGCCTTGCTTGATGATCGTTTTGATGAATTGCCAAACCAAACTGAGAATAAATCACTTGACAGCTGTTAAATCGGTCGCCATATTGGAAAGTAATGCTAACTTAAACTTCTATACCTGAAAAAAAACACTCTTTACAAGTTAATTCTCTTTTTAGTATGAAAATAAATTAGAAATTTAATATGCTAAAGTAATTCATTTATTTGTGGCATCCTCTCCCATATATGGGGGAAGGAGTAAAATGAAGTAAGGCATGGAGTAAGGCGTAACAACACCACATTAAATAAAAAAAATAAGGAAAACATTACAAAATTGAATATAAAGTACCAATAACTATAGAAAAAACAAAAAACAAAAAAATTAAATTCTTTCATAATTATCTTGCTAAAAATAATAACAGTACAGGCGGAGGTTCGAATGTTAGCCTACACAACATTTCACTCAGTGCAAATAATATTATTGCAATCTTCGTGCAACCATTCGTTGCATTCGATGTACTGAATCAAGTCACGCCTGGGAACTTTTTTAGCATAAAAGTACCCTTTATAAACACCACAAAAATCGTCATTATTATCCTCATCAAAACTATCCCCATTAGTATCTAGAGGAATTTCTTCGCTTGTGTGTGAGGATGACAAACTGACATGTACGTTTCTTCGAAGTTTTCGTGTTATTTGTTTTGAACTTACCCGCTTTTTCCCGTATAGTTACTCTCCTTTCTGATTCCGATAGAACTTCTGAAGTTACGCCTGGTTGGTTTGCGTTTTCTGACCGAATTAATAAGGTTGTGCTCCCGTGTTCTGTGCTGGTGGATGGCCGATGGTGAAATATCAGTTATCACTAATTTCATTTAAGTATTATTAATTGTAATAATAATAATTAATTACATTCATATTTTATGCAATAGTATACCGTGTTGCAAAATTAAAAGAAAAATTGAAGTTCATTTATTTATTTCTGAATTATGTGGCGTCTTCCCCCAAGTGTAGAGGGAAAATTCCACACACGCTTATTTCCTTATTACTACAGTGTTATGGCCGCATCTGCATGCATCGTATGTGTAACATTATGCGTAACTCACTTATATTGTTAATACCTTATTTGAAATAACAAGTACAGTTATAGACATTGAATATGAGGAACGGAATGTTATAAAAGTTGTACTCACCACTTTCAATGTTCAAAAGATCGAAAAATAAAGCCAATTAAAGGCGATTAATTTAGATAAATTCAAAATCCACACTCAATGTCGGACCAGACTTTTCACACAAGTGGTTCAAAATTACCATCTATCGACGAATTAAAGTACTATTAACAAGCTGGCATTCTCCCTCGAATTACCTTATACATAATAATGCATATTGCAAAAAATATATAACTGCGAGGTTATAAATTAATTAAATTTCGATGCAAAGGAATTTATAGAAATTATTCTTCAAACAGAAAAATGTAAGTCTAAAGAATAAATTGACTAACTTTTTTTTTTCAGAAAATTGGATGTTTTTAACTGAATGTATAAACTGCTCCTTTAAATATATTGAATATTTTTTTGATACACAAACCCAAAGATTCAAATGACGATTTTATTAAGAAAATAATTATTTGAATATGTCACATTAAAGTAGAATTAGATATAACAAGCAAACATCAACAATTAGAAGCTCTAAAAAGCAAACGATAACGACTTTTGATGTCAATAATTTACAAGCATTT
Source organism: Trichonephila clavipes (assembly GCA_019973935.1). Classification (NCBI taxonomy): domain Eukaryota; kingdom Metazoa; phylum Arthropoda; class Arachnida; order Araneae; family Nephilidae; genus Trichonephila; species Trichonephila clavipes. The sequence goes on from BMAU01019577.1 coordinate 363,928, forward strand.
TTAAAATTTCTTTGCAACTTTTATAGCATGTATGTGTTTTATCTATAAATTAATATATACCCTTAATTTTAATCATATAATTATTACCAATGAAAACGAAACAATGCAGAATTATATTTTTTTAATATCTTACTAAAACTTTTAAAATCACCTCCGCTCATTCAGAGATCAGATGTGGGGTTTTCATCATAATTCTGTGGAAAACTGATGCTCTGAAATTTAAAAGGTTGTCGATGTGTTCTTAATTTCCAATACATATGTTGACTGTTTTACTTTACAATTGTGTTTTGAAAAAATCCTGTAAAAATGCGATTTTCCTCGATTGTGTAAAGGTTAAGAACCAACGCGGTATGCATACATTAAAGAAAAAGACTTGTAAGTTCCTATCTATAAGAATATTTAAAATCTTCAAAAGCAAAGTTCAAAATTTCAAAGTTATGCAGACATATCACATAAAAAGAGCTAGAAAAAGGATTTTATAAAAGTTATATTTTTCCTGGTTGGCAATGCAACTGCAGGTTGCATCACCATTTTAGATTAAGAACAACAATATTAGAAGACGGTTCGAATCGGATATCTCTGGTAATGTTGCAACGTCGAAAACTATGAATAGTTTTATTTAGTTGTTTATAGAATTAAAGTTAATTATTTAACTAATATGAGAGCAGAATGCATTATAGAAATAAAAATATCGTAAAAACACATTTATAAAGTAAAGAAATGATTTCAAACACAACAGGAATTTGAAATATTGGATAAAAACTAATAAGGTGGAAATTATTTGTGATATTGTGTGAAAACTAAGCATAATTTATATGCATAAACACAAAATCTGCATTTACTAAGTTATTTTTAATATTTTAAGTTATTATATATAATTTATAGAGCATATTTTATAAATACTACAATCCGAAAAAGAATTTCTAAATTAGGTATATACATAAGACATTTATATTCATAAATGAGGAAATTAAAAATTTATATATTTCAATTATATATACCTTGAAATTTATAATACAGAAATCAGCAAAAAGTAGAAAAATTCTATTAAAAATAATTAATAATTATTTTTTTAAATCAGTTAATTACATTTTTAGAATGGATGAGTGGTTAAGAACAAGGGAAGTGAAAAGAAAGTATATCAAGAGTCAATATCAGTAAATGATACTCTTGACTATTTGCAAAGATGTTGTTGCTTACCTTCAAAGATCTTACATGCTTAAGATCAGATCCAGAAGGTTATTGACTGCCAAACATTTCATAATAATAAGGGGATCGGATGCAACCCAGAATGTGATGCGATGAAGATGGGTGGTCACAGCATTTTTTACAATAAGGATGGATTTTTCTGCCGCAATCAAGGGAAAGGCATTTAAGATGGCCACATGTAAGTCTAGCTAGAGTAGTCTAGGAGCCCCGGTTATATTTGATTTACAGCAGAGAACCAGTAGATGTTCCCGTGTATAATTGGAGTATAAGTGGAATGCGCCACAATAAACTGATTTTAATTTGTATTTGTGTATGCTTAATTTGTATATTCCTTGATACGAAAGTAAAGAGCCAGTGGCCGCTTCATTCTCAGTACCCTCTTTTGCCATTCTATGAGTGACTTCATTACCACTAAAGTTAACATATGGAATCCATTGGAGGTGGATGTCATGGGTCTGTGAGATATCTTTCTCAGTTAAAGCAGAAAATATACACTAGTTTCATCATTCGCGGATACCAGCTATTAAGATGTTGTAGTCCATTGAGGCTGCCCGATAAAATCCACAGTTTTCCAAAATTACAATCATAAGATATAACATCAAGCCCCACATTAATCGCAATTAACTTACAATACAAATGGAGCGAGTCAATTATATTAGCGTATAAAGCTGCATGAAGGCTATTGGTGACGGACCTCGTTAATTTTGAAACATGATCAAATGAAGAGGATGACACCTGAGTTGGCACCCTATCTTCTAACTTCCAAACCAACTGGAGGGCATTTGAGCCTCCACAGATTTCATAGGCATCGGCCACGTTTTCATGGCGGGTCTTCAGCAGCACTAGGTTCGAATTCATGACACGCCAGCCTTGAATCTATGACCTTGACCACTTGGCTACCGTGGTACGGTTGGAGTAAAATCGTTATTGATCTCCAACAACGAAGTAACATAAAGAATACTTTCTATTATACCTCATATCAAACATATTGCTGTATTCGTCAATATGCACTTATGGTAAAACGAATACCGAATGCATTTTAAAAAGGACATTTTAAAAGATGCTGTAAAAATGAAAATTTTTATGAAATCAAGTGATTTAAATTCGATGTTATTTGCTTTATTATGCGAAAAATTTTCCCACGATCATAGAACCTTGCTTTTACAGTCGGAAGTCAGATTTTATTTAAAAGAAAAAAAAGTTGAATCAACTATGTGAGTTAAAAGATGAAGACAGATTATTTTTAAATAAATGAAGTAATAATTATGATTCAAAATTATCTGATGAAATATGGTTACAATATTTACACAATTCAATAGATGGTTTTTGACATTCTAAATGAATTAAACATATCCTTTCAAGAACTAAATGTGCACGTTATAGAATTTAAAAGAAAAATAACGAATATATTTACTATAAAACTGAATTTGTGGATATCATATGTCAAAGAAAATAAAGTGCAGTTTTTTGAAAAACTAAGTTTTCTATTGAAAATTATATTTAATTTAGGTGACAGAGAGATAAAAATATATAATTGATCAACTTTTTCATTTTTTAAAAAAAATATATAAAATAATATTTCTCGAAAAAGAAATCTAAGCAGGAATTTATTTAAAAACAAGTAATGTAAAAAAAAATTAAGTCAATTCCTACTTAGACAAAGAAAATTTTTATTTTAGCTATTTTTAATTAAAGAGTTACAATTAATATAAATATGTATATACATATGACAGAATCACAACATTAAGTGGTAATTAATTTTTATTAATTATCATTAAAGTATCGTATGGTCATCCAAAACAATCGTGAATATAAAATTTCAGTTCAACGGAATGCTTTAAAACGTGAGAATTTTTTTTTTAAAGTTTTGACCCAAGTCGCTAAAAATGAAACCAACGTGGCTGTATCTGTAATTCTTTAAATGATTAGTTTAAGTAAATTAATTTTAAGTAATTATAATTAAATTATCGTATTTTTACCCCAAACAATAGTGTGTAGAAAATTGCAGCTCAGATGAGTGCTTTCATTTCAAATGTAAGAAAAGAACCTTTTCATGTTTTGACAAAAGTTGCCAAAATGATCACCAAGTCACCAAAAACGATGCCAACGTGTCGGTATTTGTAATTAATTTTTGTTAATTATAATTAAATTATTGTATGTCAACCAAAATAATCATGTACATAAAATTTCAGCTCAATTGAACGCTTTAAAATATATTTTATTAACGATTGAAAATTCCACGATAATAAAGGAATAAATAAATATATAGAGAGTGTGAGCTAATAGTAGAAATTAAAAAATACGCTCGAGAGCTGCAGTAAATCAGCAGGCTTGCCACGAAAGGAGATGGAACAGTTATCAATAAGTCTACAGATTCCATATTAAAATCAAAATTTAGGCGAGAATGGCCCTTAAATTTTAAGTTGCAAATAGATACAGAAAACACAGAGAAGTTTCTCATACAGCTATAAACATTTTAATGCCATTCGGAATAACATATTTAGATAAAAATTTCCTCATCTAATGCGGCAACAAAACAAATATAGAAACAAATTAAACTCTGAATAGAAATTGTATTTGCAGATGACTTCTAAAGAGCTAGACCGACAGTTTGTATAAAAAAAATTAAAGCCCGTACTAGTACGCACTAATAAAGTCATACTAAGGGTTGCTGACACCTTGAGCACGAATTAATCCTATAAATGAATAAATTACATGAATTTTATGTTGAGATTTTTTTAGTTTAAAATACAACACTTTTTTTTTCATGTTTTCCCATAATGTATAATTATAACATGTTGATATAATTTAAATATTATTTTGAGATAGATTTCTCAAAGATACACACACACACACGATGAGATTCACCTAAACAAACTTATAGTGGTAAAAGATCCATGAGTCAACCAATTTGAATATTAATGGGTTATATTGGTCATAAGATGACGGCTGGTAATCTGGGGTACTCTCAACACGAACATTGGGGATATTATACTGTTAGAAACATTCACCATATATAATAAAAGAAATACAGAATGAAATATAAAGAGCACAAGAAAGTCACCTGGTCCGAGACAAATCACATTTTCTGGTCAATTCCACTGACCAGAGATTTCAAAAGGAAAGCTTGGTACCCGGATACACATGCCGCGTTGCGTGGTTAGACATTCTTCACTACAACACGGTTGAATTAAATAACAATAAACATTTATTAACTTTAAAGATAAAAGATTAAATGAGCAATTAAGAGGTAAGCTTCCAAAAACTACAACACATGGTAAACCAGGCACGCTACAAGAATAATAGATCAATTCAGTTCAGTTTTGGAGTCGTTTTGTTGAGCTGTAAGGTCGCTGCATACTCCCCTTCCAGTGTCAACGATACCTAGTTGGAAGATGAACTTTGCGACCAGAACGTGTAGATGGCTGGGTAGGCTTTGAAGCTGTTGGATCCTGTTCCACTGTAGCAGGTGTTGGAGCTGTTGCATTAGGTTCCATAGTAGCAAGTGTTTCATTCTTGGTTTGAGGTAGTTGCAAGTCCTCAGTGTTAAGAAAGAAGGCAGGTTTGCATCTATCAATAGATACAGATACCCGTTTACCATTGATGTCAAGGAAAACACTTTATCCTTCCTTTGTAAGACTTTGAAAGGGCCATCATAGGGTTGTTGAAGTGGACGACGTAACATGTCTCGACTAAAGAAAAACATGTGTTGCTTCCAACAGTCCTGGATGGATAAAAACTGAACGTTTGCTATGGTGTTTTGGTGGTTTAGGTGAAGTGATTGCATGTGAGACTTGAGTTTCGAAACAAAATTCACAACATCATCATCTGGCTTGGAAGAGTCAAACATCTCCCCTGGCAGTCGAATAGTGGTCCCAAAAACTAATTCAGCTGGGGTACACAGAATATCTTCTTTAAGAGAAGCTCGTAGACCAAGTAAGATGATAGGGACTACTTCTGTCCAACGCTCAGTAGCATGGCACTTGATTGCACTTTTCAATGGGCGGTGCAATTCTTCGATCATCCCATTAGCTTGAGGGTGGTATCCAGTTGTACGACACTTCTGAACACCAAGTAGTTTGCTAAGAGCTTTGAAGAGCGAGGACTCAAACTGCCTACCCCTGTCGGTTGTGAGAATTGCAGGAGTTCCAAAGCGAGACACCCAAGAGGAAAAAGAAGGCCTCAGCCACAGTCTTACAGTTATGTCTTTGAGAGGTTGGGCCTCTGGCCATTTCGAAAAACGGTCAATCATTGTCAGACAATAGGTGTAGCCATTTGATGGAGGTAGAGGTCCAATGAGATCCAGATGAACATGATCAAAACGTTGGGAAGGTTCTTAAAATGATGAAAGAGGTGATCTAGTATGACGATGAATTTTGGATTTTTGGCAAGCTAGGCAGTGTCTTGCCCACTTAGCTACATCTGATGAGATTGATGGCCAAATAAAACGCTGCTTCATCAAATGCACTGATCGACGTATGCCAGGATGGGATAAATTATGCATAGCAGAGAAAATATCTTGGCGATGCTGTTTTGGGATGTAGGGTCTGGCTGTGCCCGTTGATAGATCACACATAATTTCAGTAGATGAATTGGGAAAAGTTACCTTTTTGAGTTCCAAGGAAGTTCCAGATGCTATTAGGGTGTGAAGCTCTTGATCAGTCTGTTGTGTCTCAGCAATACAGTCATAGTCAATTTGACTTGGGAAGGTGATTGCAGAAACATGAAAGAGAACATCAGCAGCAATATTGTCAGATCCTGGAATGTGTACAATATTTGTGGTGAACTGAGAGATTAAGTCCAGCTGACGGATCTGCCGTGGAGAACACTTGTCACTTTTTGCCTAAAAGCTTAAGTGAGGGGCTTGTGGTCAGTAAACACTGTGAAATCTCTAGCTTCCAGCATATACCGAAAGTGTCGGATAGCCGAGTAGATAGCAAGGAGTTCACGGTCGTAGGCACTGTAAGACTTATCAGATGAAGTAAGTTTTCTGGAAAAGAAAGCCAATGGCTGTAGCTCAGAGTCCACAACTTGGTGAAGTGCACTTCCTATGGCATAATCAGAGGCGTCCACATGAAGAGCAAGCGGGGCAGAAGGTGAAGGATGATTAAGAAGTGCAGCATCAGCAAGAGCTTGTTTACACCTCTGAAATGCTGTAATTGCCTCAGAAGACCAGTTTAAAGGCTTCGAGTCCTTCTTACCTTTAGAACCTTTTAAAAATTCATTTAAAAGATACTGTTGTTCAGCTGCTTTGGGCAAGAAACGTCTATAAAAATTTAACAGTCCTAAAAATTTTCTCAGAGAGCCAACTGTATCTGGTTGTCTGTAATCAAGAACTGCTTGAACTTTGTCAGGCAATGGCTTAATGCCATCAGGAGTGATAAGGTGGCCAAGGAAAATGAGTTCAGTCGCACCAAATACACATTTAGAGATATTTAGTTTTAAACCATATGAGCTCAGTCTTTGGAATATAGTTCTTAAGTGAGAACGATGCTCCTCAGCATTTTCTGAGTAACACAAAATATCTTAGTACTTCATGCATGAATCGCATAAAAGTTTGTGGTGCATTCACAAGGCCAAAACACAAATGGGTATATTCGTAAAGACCCCATGGAGTTGTTACAGCTGTCTTAGGAATATCACACTCAGCTATAGGGATTTGGTGGAATGCCTTAAAAATGTCTATTTTGGAAAATATCCTCTTGCCATGTAGTGCATGAGCAAAGTCATTCAAATAAGGCATGGGGTAGCTGTCGAACTCAGTAACAGAATTCAGCTGCCTGTAATCCCCAACAGGTCTAACTGTAGAGTCAGATTTGGGCACAACATGAAGAGGAGAACTCCAGGGACTTTTGGAAGGTCTAATAATGCCTTGAGCAAGAAGAAATTCAAATTCTACCTTCACTGCACCATACAGTTTAGGGTGTAGCCTTCAGTGTAGCCTGGCAGTGACTGGTGGGCCAGTAGTAATAATATGGTGGACTGTGCCATGTGATGCTGATTTGGAAATTAAAGAAGGGTTGCTGAGGTCTGGATATTCCGATAAAATGTTTTTAAAACTAATGTTTGCATCTACAGTGAGGATTGAGGGCTGTACAATATTTGAAAAAACACAAGGAGTGAAAAGAGAAGTTTCCACATCTATCAACCTTTTTTTTTCTTAAGGTCAATTAAAAGGTTGAAGTGCTTTAAAAATCAGCACCAATTATAGGAGATGATACATCAGCAATTATGAAAGTCCAGATAAAAGGTCGCCTCAGACCCAGGTTCAGTTCTTTACGGACCATACCATAGGCTGGAATTTTGGTATTATTAGCAGCAAAAATAAGGAGAAGTTAGACTGAGGTGATTTATTCATAGTTGGAGAAGGTGGGATGTCACAGATTTCACTTCCAGAGTCTATGAGGAATTTCTGGCCAGACTTGCGGTCTAATAAATATAACCGGCTGGTATGTTGCGAGGGCTCTGCCATTTCAGCTATGACAGAGCTTACTCGTTTTTTTGCACAAATGCACAAGGGAAAACACACTTGCGGGCCTGCTCTTTATAACGGCGATGATAGTAGCAGATGCCATTTCCTCTATTGACACTCCTAGAGCGTAAATGTGATCTCCGGTGGTCAGAACTTTATCGTTTGTGGCGAGAGGAATTGCGCTCTCTTGTCAGTTCAGCAACTTGTAGAGACAGCTCTTGGATCTGCCTGGCGAGAGAGTCCATGGTTGGCTGAGCACTGCATGAAGATGACTGGGATGGTGGAGGAACAGTTGTGGCAGCACAGATAGTCGAGGACGCACCAACAACCTCTCAAACCTTATCAGCGATGATAGCCAGTTTATCCAAAGGCTCTGAGGATGCAGACAAAACAGTCTGCATATGTGGTGGCATTCTTTGAAGCCACAAACTTTGCAGAAAGTCATCCTGGAGTTGGCCATTAGACAACTCTTTCATTTTTCGCAACAGGTGGCTGGGCTTCTCATCTTCTAGCTGAAGGTCAGTAAGCAGTTTCTTAATTTTTTGAGTCTCTGAATCGCTAAATTGGGTGATGAGCCGCTGTGAGAGTGTGTGATATTTGTCACTGTTAGGAGGGCTTAACACAATGTCCGACACGTAGGAGAGAGTTTCAGCATCCAGGTTCGCAACCAAAGCAGAATACTTAGTATCATCACTGGAGATACCACTGAATGTGAATGCATGGTCGCATTGCGCAATCCATAGACGAACGTTCGATTTCCAAAACGGTGGCAGCCGCAACGCAATACGAGCGACTTCAACGGTTTCACTAGTCATATTGTTGAATAAGCAGGAAGCGAAACGAATCTCCGAGCAGATGCTTAAGTGGCCTTGAGGAGAAGGAGAAAAAAAATCTTTCGTTACGTACTGATTATCCGTAGTAGAAGAATTTGTATTGCATTCGGCCAGTAGAACAGAATAGCTTACGTGTTTTTAAGTCCAAAAGGGGTCACCACTGCCGCGTTGTGTGGTTAGACATTCTTCACTACAACACGGTTGAATTAAATAACAATAAACATTTATTAACTTTAAAGATGAAAGATTAAATGAGCAATTAAGAGGTAAGCTTCCAAAAACTACAACACATGGTAAACCAGGCACGCTTCAAGAATAACAGATCAATTCAGTTCAGTTTTGGAGTCGTTTTGTTGAGACAAGGCGATACAAGGCCTACATACAAGGCGATAATTGCAGCACTAAGATATAGGTGATGTTTTCATGTGGTACATTTAGATCTAACATGACATCCATTCATGATAATAGTGTTTGCTACTGGGTAGTTTGTACACCTATAAAGCATCCTGTTATAAGGGTCTAATCATCAGAGTGTTGTTCAAGTAATATAATGGTTTAATTTCAAATCTTGTCTTAAACACCAAATTCACCTGACGTGACTCCAATTGAATACTTGTGATTCAACTTGGAAGGCATTCCTATATCTACGCCATCACCTAGTAATGTGCAAGAATTGTGGAACTAGTCGACGCGGTTCATGTACCTGATTCTTCAAATTGCCTATCAACATCTTATTGAGTCCAGTGTTGGTGGTTTTGAACGGGAAATGTGATCCTATTTCATATTAAACTTATGGTAATAACGTAGTAAACGTTAGATGAACCGTTACCACTTAAAATTTGATTATTAAGTTGTAGATAAGCATCTAAGTTTTCAATATGTCAGAAAAACTGGTGTAATTATTAGAGGTTTCTTTATTCATAACAGTTCCATGCGAAGAGCTTTGATTTTTTTCATATTTTAAGCTAAGCGTACATTTCTTGTGTTATAATTTTTTTGTTTATTTTCCTTTTGAGTGGCAATTTTTTCCATGGAATACTATTTTTATTATTTATTCTTTAAATAATTTAAAAAAAGAAAACATTTTAATGAAAACTTTTCTTAAATTATCATTTTTAAAGAAATAATGATTATTAAATCTTATGTTTAATTTTTATAACTTCTTTGTTAGAACTAGAAAGATTCTAACAAGATATTCTTTGATTTTAAGAGATCAATGATTTAAAAGTTTATGGATTTAAATTCTCCAAACTTTAATAAAAAATTTAAAAATTCAAGCGCAAGTAGAAACTTTCTTACATATCGAGAGCTCTTGAATTTATTTATTATAAAAACGGCATATAGGGATTAAACGCTCCGCATTACAAAGCAGCAATGCTTAGCCTCCATTCACTTACACCGCTTTGTTGACACTACCTTAATTTTTGGAATTGATCTAGGGCAGTGATCTTCAAACTGTGTTCCATGGAACTCTGGGGGTCGACGAGGCATACAGAGGCTCCTCAAGTCACAATAAATACATCGAAAAGAAACTTATAAGTATCTATGAAAAATGGGTTCACATTTTCTATGAAGTTTATATGCCCACAAGAATTTAAAGTTCATCAGTATCATTAAGAAACTGAAAATTTTATTTATATATATAATAACTTTATTTCACAATACTTTTTAAATTTTATTATAATATAATAAAAGACTATTAAAAACGTTTTATCTTTAAATATATATTACCTACTAGATTGTGAATATTTTATAGTTTACTATCCCGCGTTCCACACAATAATTTTATACTTGTTAGTACAACGTCTTGAAAAACTAAATATTTTTCTAATGGGAAATGATCCATTTTTGAATTTGTGGGAAAACCTACAGTAAGGGAGAGGGAACAACTTATCAACAAATTCAATAACATAAAAATCTAAATTAAAGCAAGAACAGCTCCTAAATTTTATGTTGCATATTCATACAAAATACACAGTATTTCTCACACAGCAGTAAGTTTTTTAATGCTACTCAGAACTATGTAGAACAAATATTTCTAACGTGAGTGGCTATAAAAACAAAGCATATAAACAGATGAAACTCAGAATAAGTAATGCTATTGAAGTTAATCTAAATAGACCTAGATTTCGAAAGTTTGTGTGAAAAAATTCAAGCACATATCCCAGTTACAAAACATAATGCATGGATAGGTGACATTTGGAACACAGAATAATGTTATTAATTAATGAATTATATTAAGAGTAGATTAATTTTTTTAAATGCAATGTTTTTTGTAATTGCCTTTACATTGGTCTATTGTTGATCTATTTTAAATATTATATTTTAAGATATATTCTTCTAAAAGGGTGTGTGGAATAAGGTTCTACGAAAATATTTTCTAGTTCTATGGGTTCCTCAAAAACACCTTGATCTAGAGGTTCCACGAAAACACCTTCTTGTTCTAGAGGTTCCGTGAGTTAAAAAGTTTGAAATCCACTGGTCAAGGGGTACATGCCAATAACAAGAAATTTTTTTATTTGATCTTAGAATATCATATTTTTTCTTCATTAACTTCGTTAATTTAGCTTAAAGCTTTTTTTAAAAACTTTGATGGAAAAATGTTTTGTAATGTGTTAAGAATTGTAGATTTCATGAAAAATACCAACATATCAGTAAAATGTATTTTAAATAATTTGTACATGACACAAATGATTATTTGTACACTTAAAACTGTCTTCGTTAAATGTTAAAGCAGTGTTTCTCAAAGTGTGGGGCACTCCCCCTAGGGGAGTGTGATAACTCTACGAGGGGGGTGCGAGCATATTGGAAAGTCGAAAACAGAAGATTATTTAAAAACAATTTTTAATTTTCTCAAAGTAAACATAAAAAAATACATTTCGACACAATAAAAAATAAAGCACGCATTTACACTGATATAATACACTTATAAATGCATCCGTACTGCACAATGTATTTTATGATTAATTTAACAATACTAAGTTGAGAACAACATTAATAATTACCAATAACACCATAGGTTTGTCATACATAAAATTATAAACAAGAATTATCCCATATCTTGATAATTTGTAACTCTTATCTTGATAATTAATCCCTTAACTGCCGATTAAATTTACGCGATTTGCTCCCCAATGCCACCGAGAAAGGAATAAATAAGCAAATCCTCTGAAATAAGTAAATCTTCTCAAAAACTGTCAATGTCCTTTCTTTGGCATTCAAAAGCCTTCTGAATAATTTTCTGGATAGCAGTGCTCAGAAAAGATCGTACTTCGGAAAGATGTATATGTACGTCCGGATAATTAATGCTTTGGTTGAGCGAGAAGTTTACATACACCGATGGCCCTTAAGAGGTTAAAGTCATGTTATAGCCTTAGCGTCAAAGTATATTACTACTGAAGTAACTGCTAGTTTATTGTATGGAGGGGGGATGAAAATTATAATTGAATATTGGGCTACAAACATTGAAATTTGAGAAGCACTGTGTTACAGAATAGGACCCGAATTAAAAATAAATTTTAGATAGAAAAACTCCAACATTAAATATAATGTTCTGACTGCTTTATTCTGTAGAGAATAAGTTAATTGACCAAAATAATTTTTTATCTGTTATTCAATGTGCTTCGCATTTTTCTTCTATACCGTAATGCTAAATGTGTGAGCTATCTTTTTTCATATTTAGATGAAAATTTAATTTTTTATGAAATATTTCTGAATTTTAAAAACTATTTTATAAAAGAATGTATGAATTAATATGTTTCAAATTTTTATAAAACTTTAGTATTTTCCTATCAGAAAATATGTTTCGCGTTTAGTTCAAGTTCTCATACATTTGGCGAAGACAGCCTTAAGAACTTTTGTATGTGATAAAAAAATCACACACACGCAATGATATTTAATCTAATCTAAATATAAATATATTGACTTTGTCATTTAAAAAAATGAAAGGGTTGATGAATCTCTATGTACTTTTTATACCTCATTTGAATTTTTTCTTTCAAATTAAATACGTTTTTATCCTTCAAAAGCCAAACACAATGTAGCCGTAAGCCTATTCAAGCAACGACGTTACATCACAGCTAGTCTCCTTTAGTAAAGTAAATTTGAAATGTCAGAAAAAGGCATTGTTGTGGCTGAACGATATTATATTTTGTCATACTTTATTATCGAAGTTGACAAATTTTGAAATAAATTCTATTTCTGTACGAGATACTCGCAGGTATTAACAGCATTTTTTATAAATCAGATTATGAACTGGATTTCGTTCCAAATCTATTCTATTTTATGTTCTTAAAGGAAATTTTCTTCGTCACTTTTATTTCTTTACCTTATCATCTAAAAGCTTAAGTCTGAATTAATTTAACTCTCTATGTCAGGTAACTTTTAATAGATGATTGAGAATTTTGTTTTAGAGTATTCACAAATGTCACTAAGACTTCAGATACTACAAGTTTCCAAAACATGAATCAATATTAATTGAAAATAAATAATTAGAGGAATATAAAACGTTTCTGTATAAATTATATAATTCTGTCTAATTTTCAACCAAATTAGAAATTGATTTATATACATTTTAATTGCATGTGTTTAAGAAATGCATGATATAAATTCACACACAAGCACACACTACCCCCACACACATACAGACTCAAATATATATTTCGATATCGATATTTATACATTTTAATTGTTTTTGCTTAAGAAATGCATGGCAAAACACTGGTTAAATTCATGAAATGAAACACAGGCTACTTAAAAAAATAGTAATAATACAACAATAACTAATCAATGACAGTAGCTAAAATTAATCAAAATAGTAAAAATATTTTTGAATACATTCAAAATAAATCTATGTTTCCCGTTTTTAAGAAATTGCTTTATTTTATTGAAATTATTGGTTTAATTAAAACTTTTCAATTAAATACCTGAAAAATATTACATAAATAAATCAATAAACATTGAAAAATGTATTTCAAGCATGAAATTATTTTTACCAGAAAATTACATCTCGTATAATCGTAATCACCATCAGTAGAATTTTGGACTGTACCAAAGAAAAAATAGAAAGCATTTAAAGAATTAGTTTGGTAAATATTTTCAATATTTACACTTCTACAACTTGCACGATATTTATCACTTGTTGACTATTCAATAATTTAACTATTTAATAATTGTTAAATTATTAATTATTATAACCAGTTACAATCTTTCTCTCTCAATTTTAATTTATCATGGTAAGTAATAATATAAATACATATGAATTTTTTTAAAAAAAATATGGGATTGAAGGTAGAGGAAAATAACATGTTGGATAACAGAGATGCATATCAGGTTTATATAATTAGTTTATAATTTTAAAATAAATGAACTAGATGTTAATTTTTCAGTATGTAAGTTTCATGAAATTTTTATTAGGTATTCTGAACAGCATGATATGCTTATGTTTTTTAAAGTTAATATTTACTGCTTTTTAAAATAAATATTTAATGTTTATTTAAGGGGACTTGGCACCCTTTGAGCAAACTTCTTTATTTACGTATTTAAAAATTATATTTTAACATTTTATACAATGTTTCTATTCAAGAAAATGTTACCAGATGAAAATTTTCATATATTATTCACACAATTTTAAAAATTTAAATTTTTTGAAGAAAATTGGGAAAATTTTAAAATCCTACTCCTTTTGTAAAAATTAATTTTTTGACCTGAAATTCTTTTTATAGTATTCTTATGGATGTTCTTAACAACTTTAGGGATCGATTTTAGAATAACTTCATTCATTTTCGAGAAAAAAAATAAAATGTTGATATACAGGCTAAAAATCAACGAAAAAGCCAACATGTCTTATATATATATTTTTTTAAGTATTCAGTTTATAGCAAAACGGACCCCTAATTTTATTACATGCTTTATTTATAACACGCAGGAAAAAAATTGAAGTGATTGGTAAATAATTGTCGAAGGAGTAGAATTTTGAATGCACTAAGGTTTCGAAAAACACAAACTGAGAAAAACCACTTTAAAGTTTATAATTCTGAAAAAAATAATTATTATAAGCTTAATTAAACTTAAAATACCACTTTAGGATATTACTTATACGTTTTTGTTTAAAATAATTGCATTTTCATATGTTTTCAACCCACACATTTTTATAAATGATCAACTTTTAGAGAGTACTAATTGCACAAGAAAACTCAAGAAAAACTTAAAAAAAAATTTTTTTCTGTCACGACAGAAATTTTAGCTGTTTTTCTTCTTATAATATTAAATTATTACATTTGTATGAAAAATATATCAGGAATAAGAACTGAAATTATAAAATTATTAATATAAAATGCTTTAATTTAAAAATTTTACATGCACACATTTCACAAGGAAGAAAAATTACATTATTGTATTGTCTCGGAAATATTCTGCTTTTAATACTACACATTCTTTTTTTTTTTTTATAGTTATTATTTCTATTTATAAAATAGACTTTTTTTTATCATAACGCATTTTTTAGCTTTTTTTTTTTTCTAAAAGGGGGTGTGGCTGAATTGCCTAATTTGTTTTCAAATGAAGTTTTATTCAACTTCTAACTTTCCGACATGCACAAGTGATATATCAATCGAAAGATAATAATTCAAAGAATAAGATTAAATGAAAATAAAAAAAACGATAGGTTTGTGATTTTTAGGGTACCAAGTCTTCTTAAAATAAACATATTTACTATTTTTTAAAAATAAATATATATTTACTGCTTTTTTTTTAGAATGCATATATTTTTATAAATATTTATTTTCATTTAAATGTTTTTTAAGTGTTCGTTTGTGTGTCTGTGCTTATTGCGACGAAGAAATCTGATATAAATCTATAGCAAAAACTATCCAGCAAAAAAGGTTTAATTTGGATGAGTTATAGGAAACTGTAGCTGATTATAGAATCGAAAGTAAATGTGCAATAGTTTCAAGAGTTTATTTATGTATAATTTGAATGGTGTGACGCTCAATCATTTCAGTTTATTTTGAATTTTCCAAGAATATATCATAGCCCAGGTAATCAACTGAGATTGCTTCTTTATTAACATCTCACTTAAAATAAACTCGAGTGGTTGAGACTGAAACAGTAATTTTCTGGTTTACATATATTATAACTGTAACTATAATATAACTGTAACCTAATTTTGGCTAGTAATGAAAGAAGAATAAAATTGTTTATCTGTTTAGTGAGAGAAATACTGACCTCTTAGTAAAAAAATAAGAAAACTTATATATAAGAATAATAAAAACAAGACGATTGATAAAGTACTTATAATCCTATAATCAGTTACATGCCATCAATTATCAGATAAACTTTCCTACTTACCTCCTGTCTCTGTGTCACCGTGTGTAGAAAAAATACTTTTGCAACATCAGTCTTTTAGTACAATCGTATAATCCCAAGAAAATAACAGACAAAGAAAGAAATATAAGATAGTAGTTGCATTAGAACTCTTACAATTAAATTATTGTATTATATACTTTCTCAGCATCGTATTTAGCTCGAAGTAGGTTTATTAGGCATAATCCTGTAATAATTGCAATCAAATGTATTGTAAATAATTACTTATTTCCTTTATTATGCTAAAACCCTTATTATAGAGAGAGAGCTAGATCATTTGACACTTCTTTTAGTTGATTGAATAGAAAAGCAAATTGAGAAAAATTCCCAAACCCAAGAGATACTTAAGATAATTATACTGCTTATGTTTATAGAAAAATAAATGCGTTACTCAGAAGAAGAAATAGCAGTAGGATATGTAATCCAAACTATAGGGAATCATTAATTAGTAAATGACTGGAAGAAAAATAATATTTTATCTTGATTGACTTCATAATACAAGTACAATTTTCTCCTCGTTTCCAAAATATTACTCTGATTTATTTTTTTCACGGTGACAAGGTAGAAGATGAAACTATTTTTCCACTGATTTACTTATGGAAGATAAAAATATTAATATTTCTATTTGTTGAGGAGCGTTAATTATTTTATTAATATCGAAACAAATTATAATAGAAGTGGATCTGATTTTGCATTTGATCATATTTAATGAAGTCAATGCGGGTGTAATAATTATAGTGATATTAATGAAGTAATTGCGTTTTAGTTACTACTTAATTTTCTTATTTCAACAATATAGAGATACTCACTAATCCCAACAGATATAAGCCTTGAATATAATTTAACATTGCTAAACCTTTTTATACAAGAAACAATATTAATTCTAATAATAAGTAATATAATATTTAAGAAAGCAATAATTACTCAAGAAATTAATACATTTAAGATTGAAAAATTGTTTCATGTTGATGAGATATATTTAATTGCTTTAATACTTATTACTGTTTAACATTTTATCATGATAGTAAAGCAATAATTACCCATGGTGTTTATGTAGCAAAAATATTATTTGCATTAAAAGATTATTTAACGAGCAAACTAACTTGAAAGCAAACTTTCGAATTTTTCAATAAATAATATTAAAATCCCATTTAGGTGCTTCTGCTGAAAATACTTTCAAAGATAAATCTTTGATTCAGCTTAAATATTTTTATTTTGTAACTTACTATTTTTTGTCTATTTTCGAGGCTTCTTTTTTTTCCTTTTTTATTTTAATTAATAGGCAATACAATTTTAAAAATTATACGTTCCCGCGTAATTTTCTATAGCATCTTTATATATTTTTTATATTCCTATATGCCCTATTTCCCCGAAAGTGAGATGGCCTAGTAATAAATTAGTTTTTTCTGCAAAAAATGTGTTATGGCTTATTTTCAAGATATGCTTTATTTTTTATACACAGTACTGCAAATTTTAATCATGTTTAAGAGTCACGTTTTCTTATAAATTTATGCATAAAAATTAATATTTATGTTTTTTTAAAGTGCGGTTAAATCTGCGTTGTCATTCTTATGCACAGGTTAAAAACTAAAACTAACCCTTGTTATCAGCGGGACATGAGGAACATTACATGTTCCAGTATTTTAATACAAATGATTTTCATTTGAAAACTTATTCTGGAACTTGGCTGTTTGACTAAGTGTCTGGTGAATAAAAGTCTTACAATATATATATTAATCAAGTTAAGTTAATATCTTAAGCTCAAGTAGGTGCGAAAGATTTTGATATCATAACCTTAAATACGTTGCATTATATCCTATCTCTTACGCCAGTGTTTCTCAAAGTGTGGGGAGCGATAACCCTACAAGGGGGCGAGCATATCGAAAATTTAAAATTTAAAGATTTAAAAAAATAACCGGAAAGAAGTAAAATAAAATACTTTCTTCCATAATAAAAATACACAACAACACTAATATAATTTATGTTTATCATCTGGCGTTTTTCCTTCATCAAATAGCTATCTTTGATCCCAAAACCAAGTTAAAGAAGAAAAAAAACATTTTGTTTAATTTGGTGTATTTCCTCAATGAGAGATTTTTTTATTACGTTTTAACATAAAATATTACTCGTTAAAAGAAAAAAGAAATCCAGACCCTGAGAAAAATTCTAAGAAGATAAACAATTCATCACTGTAATTATTATTGAAATACTGTACATTAGTTGTAGAAAGAAAAGGTAGACATGATTCACTTTTCAGCCAGGCAGCATAATACATTTGCTGATCATTTGAGTGACCTTCAAACTTACTGGTATGGTTAGTTTTACATTAGTTCCTGTTGACTAAAATAACTAAATGGACTGTAAATTTGACAATTTTTACTAAGCGAAACGGATCCCAACCATATGGGATCGCTACAATTTTCGAACTGTTTACAAAAAGGTTACAACAGTTGGCTGGGAGCAATCTATACAAAGAATTCTCGCCAACTGGCGCCAACATACTGCCCCGCCTTGCAATGACGAAGGCATTCAACAAAAGTCTACATTATAGAAATATTACTAAAGTTACAATAATACAATAAGAATACATGAAAATAACAATTACAATTCAATACAATATATATAAAGATACACAATAATTATAAATTCAATTATGATGACAAATTCAACTTACGTATGGTAAATTGGCAATTTTAGTAACAGGTCTTTTAGAAATTCCCTGTTTATCCTTTAAAGTTACTACTCTGACTACATTATCTTTACCAGGGTACAATTTTAAAATTCGTGCCAAATGACATTTTAAACTATCTGAATTCTCTGAAGGTTTGACTAATACCAAGTCCCCTTCTTTGAAACCTGCATTGCCCTTACACCATTTGGGTCTCTGTTGCAATCTATTTAAATATTCTGAAGACCATTTGCGCCAAAAATGTTGGTTCATCCTTTGTACCAACTGCCATCGGCTTAATCTGTTCATGGGGATATCAGTGTAATCAGGATCAGGTACTGCAACCAATGATGCTCCAACTAGAAAATGTGCAGGCGTTAAAGTTTCAACATCATTCGGATCGTTAGAAAGAGGACAAATTGGTCGAGAATTAAGAACCGCTTCAATTTGAACTACAAGAGTTAGAAATTCTTCATGACTTAAAATTGAATTGCCGATTACTCTCTTTAAATGGTATTTTAAAGATTTAACCCCCGCCTCCCATACACCACCAAAATGTGGTGCGGAAGGTGGGTTGAAGTTCCATTTGATTTGTTCTTTAGACAAAAAATCCAGTATTTCTTCCATCTTACCCTTTAATAATGCTTTAAGTATTTTTCTTAATTCATTATTTGCACCAACAAAGTTCCGACCATTATCACTATGGATCTCAATGCGTCGCCCTCTTCTAGCCTCAAACCGTTTTAAAGCTGCAAGAAAGGCTTCTGTAGTTAAGTCGCTAACTATTTCTAAATGGATAGCCTTAACCGTAAAACAAATAAAAACACAAGCATAGACTTTCCTAATCTACCGGCATTTTCCTGAAAAAGTTTTCAACTGGAAGGGTCCACAATAACCAATACCTACCTGACTGAAAACTCTGCAAGCAGTGACTCTCGCAGCTGGCAAATCAGCCATTAATTGCTGCGAAACTTTAGCACTCACCTTCCTACAGGTGATGCATGTTCTAAGAATTTTTCTAACTACATTTCTTGCGGATGGTATCCAAAAACTATTCCTAATATTTGCTAAGGTAGCTTCAGCACCTGTATGAAAATAGATAATATGAAAATGATTAATAATAATATAAGTAAAATTATGGTTGGTGGGAATTATCATGGGATGTTTCTTATTTCTTGGAATAGGAGAGTTTCTTAACCGTCCTCAAACTCGAAGTAATCCACTATCATCTAAAAAGGGGTTCAAGTTTAACAATTTACATGAGTCTGGAAGATGAATTCCCTTTTCTAAATATTGAATTTCATTATAGAATGAAGTTCTTTGAATATTTTTTATGATACACTTTAAAGATTCTGATAGTTCTTTTTAAAGGTCCCATAGTTCGGCACATTAGATGTCTTGCATTTTCAATAAATCGCTTACACCAGGCAATTACTCTCTGCAATTTAGTAAATGATGAACAATTACTAATTATATCCAGTGGTTCAAAGTTCTTTAATAAGGCACATAGAGGAAAGTCCGAAGTTTTTTTCAATTCTTGTAGGAAAAGATCATCTCCTTCTACGGCAGTAATATCGTAAGGTTCCAGTTCCTTATACTGATGTAAGAAAGGTGGGCCAAACCACCAAAGTTCACAATGTTGAATTTTATCTGGACTAAAACCTCTTGAAAGGATGTCAGCAGGGTTGTTTTCAGAATTCACGTGTTTCCAGAAATCACTTTCTGTGAGTTCCTGAATTATGCTGACCCGATTTCTCACAAATGTTTTAAGTTGAGCAAGTGGCTTCTTGATCCAAGCCAGTACAATGCTGGAATCAGTCCAAAGGTAAATTTGACTGATATTAACTTTAAAGGCATCGAGGGTTCTTTTAAGAAGGTTTGATAAAAGCACTGCACCACAAAGTTCCAATCGGGGTATAGTAATACTTTTCAGTGGGGCTACCTTTGATTTGGAGCACAGGAGCCTAACAGAGATTTCTCCACTTGTATTAATGCATCGTAGGTAAAGTGCAGCACAGTAAGCCTTTTCAGACGAGTCAGAGAAGCCATGCAACTCTGTTCTGATAGACTTATCTTGTAGACAATAACGTGGGATGTCGAGACAGTTTATAGATTCCAAAGCATCTATGAAGGATTTCCAATAGAAAATTAAGTTCGAAGGCAACGGATCATTCCAATCAAGTTTCAACTGTCACAAAGACTGGAGTAAGATTTTGGCCCAGGTTATTAGAGGTCCAATTAGTCCAAGTGGATCAAATATTCTGGCGATTGTAGAGATTATTGATTTCTTTGTGACTATGAGATTGTCACAGTTTGAGGTCATAGGAGAAATCTTGAAAGCAAAGGAATCAGGATGTGGCTTCCACAAGAGTCCAAGGGTCTTGGTCTCGGTTGAAGAAGAATAAGAGAGGTCCTTAACTTGACACATTGAGTCTGGTAATAGTAATGGATTACTAGCTGACCACTTGTGGAGTTCCATTCCAGCACCCTTTAGCATTGAAACTAGTTGCACTTGGAGTTTTCTTCCAGATTCTAAATCGTCTGCACCAGTAAGAAGATCATCCATATAGACATCAGACATTATAACTTTGGCAGCTAATGGATATTTATCACCGTCATCTATGGCAAGCTGTTTCAATGATCTTGTCGCAAGGTATGGTGCACTCTTGGTGCCGTAAGTAACCGTAGTTAATCGAAAATCTTCACAGGACTGTCAATTTTATCCTTCCAAACAATGCGTAATAAATCACGCTGGGATTCATCGATCAAAATCATCCTAAACATTTTTTTAATATCTGCTGTTACCGCAAATTTGCGAGCTCTAAAGTTTAATAAGATTGAAAAGAGATCCCTTTGTAAAACACCACCATTCAATTGTAAAGAATTTAAGGATTCCCCTGAAGTAGTAATTGAGGATGCATTAAAAGTTACACGTAAAATAGTTGTTTTGCTTCCTTGGCGGTAGACACCATGATGAGGGAGATAATACACAATAGCAGAATCCTCATCTTCCACTACTTCTTCCATATGTCCCATTTCTAAATATTCACGTATAAAATTTCTATATAATTCCAATATCTTTGGATCTTGAACTAATCTTCTCCACAATGAATTAAGCCTACGCAATGCCATTTGTTTCGAATCTCCCAAGCAACTCGGATCCCTTGACAGAGGCATTTTCACGATAAAACGACCAGTTTCATCTCTATTATAAGTACTCGTAAAGTTTTCCTCACATAATTTTTCTTCTCTACTCATTGTAGGAATTTCAAAATCAGGACAATTTTCAATTTCCCAAAAGCGTTTGATACTATTATTAAGCTCATTTGCATTAGTAACTAGTCCACAATAGCTCTTCTTAGTGTAATTATGTGACATAACGCCGCTATAGCTACGCGTAACCGAATACTGTATCTTGCAATATCAACTTCCCATCTGCTAGTTTTAATTTCCCACTATTTAGAATTTCAAAGAAAATCTGATTTGATAAAAGCAAATCGATTCTTCCAGGCGAATAGAAATTCTCATCCGATAACTTAATATACTCAGGAATTTTTATCCCACTAATATCTAATTTATTTGTTGGAGTCAAACCCGTAATTTTCGGTACAACAAGAAATTCCATTAATTTCTGAAACTGTCTGTTTTTACTTGAAACAACAGTAGACACTTTGTTTTTTATAAATTGAGGAGTCTCGTTAACACCGCAAATAGAGGTGTTAACTCTTTCACACTTCAACCCCAAAGCCAAGGCAGCTTCGTGGATGATCAGGTTACTCTGACTACCCGAGTCCAGTAGGGCACGCAAAGGATAGACTTCCCCGCGACTGTTTTGACAATATACTACAGCTGTGCTTAAGAGCATAGTTGAATGACCCTTAGAATATATCCCACGAATTCCCCTCCGTTTTTCAAGCGATTCGACAGTTTGCTTCGGTTGGAAACATTCACTGTTTACATTTAAAGTAGGGGTGGTGATTCTAGGTTCCATATTTGGCGGAGTTTCGCTACCTGGACTCCTTTGGCTATCCACATTTCTCTCGAAATTTCTACACAAAAGTGAATTGTGACGCTTAGAACAATTAGTTCAGTTCCTCGAACTTTTGCATAGAGCCACTTTATGAGATGAGCTGAAACAATTGATACAAAGATTGTTCCTTTTCACTGAATTAAATCTTTCCTTAACGCTCAAATCGTTAAATTTTTTGTATCTAAATACAGGATGAGATTGTTGTTTACAAATTACACAGCCGGATCTAATTTAGCAAGGAAAGACTTTGTTTTATGAATTCGTTCCAATGGAAAAGCTGTTGCATTATTTGCTTGAATATTTTCTAGAATTAAATAACGTTTTAACAAAAAGTTCATAAAATCCTCCCACTTAGGCAGTTCCGTAGAGGCTAAGTTGAGCTCATAATTCTTTCTTGTTTCCTTATCTAAAAAATTTTCTTAAAATTAAATTTATCAATAGAACTTCTGAAAATTCGTTTAATTCTAATCCTACCATTTTTAATCCTCTTAAAATGTTTTTGACAACAATCTATTAAAGTTCTTAAATTTTTAGCTGATTCGTGAGTGAATTTTTCCAATGACAATATTTCACTGAAATGACTATTTATTATCAATTTTTTATTCTCAAATCTCTTTTTCAAGCATTCAAATAATGAAGTATATGAATCATCAATCGTTATAACATCCTTAGCAATTCCAGAGAGTGTAGATTTTAAATAATACAACTTTTGAGAATCATTTAAACTATTGTTAGAATCAATTAAAGAAACAAATTGTTCTTTAAAATTAAACCATCATGGTAAGAACCATTAAATCGTGGCAATTGAATATCTGGTAATTTAATGTTCTTAAAACTATTTTCACAAGATGTAACAGCATTATTCTTCAGATCAATATTTGAAAGAATATTTTTAATTCTTACCTGGATATATATATATATATATCTTCGCAATCATCTTCTAAATCCAGGATTTCTGATTCAAGGGGTTCCAAATCTTTATCATCTGCTACTACTTCATAATATTCATCCCGAATATCACTTAGCTTAATTCGTAAGCTTTTCAAGGTATCCAGTTTGGATTCCAAATGTGTTTTGTCCTTTTCATCAGGATTGTTCATGAAGTTCTTAATTTTTCTAAGCTGAGCTTTTACAGCTCCACGCTTTCTATTCAACGCTTTTAATGCTTCCTTAGACATACTACTATTAATTCTAACGATACTACAAAGGTTCTACAACTCCGCGAGCGGACTAAATGTTGACTAAAATAACTAAATGGACTGTAAATTTGACAATTTTTACTAAGCGAAACGGATCCCAACCATATGGGATCGCTACAATTTTCGAACTGTTTACAAAAAGGTTACAACAGTTGGCTGGAAGCAATCTATACAAAGAATTATCGCCAACTGGCGCCAACAGTTCCGTTTCTTGAACAAAATATGACATCTTTGCCAGCAAATAACATTTCTGTAATATTAGTGAAAAGTGTCTCTGATTTGCGTCCTAAGGTCTTGCACATTTAAATCATTTTAGTTCAGTTTTATTGGATTTTTTCTCTAATCATCGAAGAAAAATTAAATAGTTCTTGAAAGCCGGTAAGTATACTTTCTCTTGATTGAATTATCCACTGGAATTCCGATTTGTATCGTGTGCAGTAAAAATAATTATAAACAAATGATTGGGGTGACTGAGTCCCCCCGTACTACCATTAGCGTTAGCATCGAGTGCGCGCTTGCTCCCGGGTTAAAACATTTTGAAGTATTTCTGCTTTAAATATTAAAAGGTAACACACTTATTATTCATCGGAATTTTATATTCTTTTTCCTTATTTAACATTAATTCTAAATGCTAATTCTGTGAGGTTTAAAATTACAGTTCTTTTAAACAGTTATTTTCAATTATAGCACTTATCTATAAAAAACATTTTAAATTTTTGAATACAATACCGTGCACGCAGTTTTACTCTCCTTACAGTTCAGCTATTATATCAAGAATAATGTTTTATATTTTTAAAAAATGAACTCGTGTGAAGAGCCAGTGTTTCAGCCAGTATACGTTTAATGTATCAGTACTGAAGAAGGTATTTTATAAATAATTTCTTAATACTAAATTAAGAACAAGTTTAATAATTACTAGTGACTTCCATGGGCTTGTCTTGTAGAGCAAAGTTTTTCAAAGGAAGGTTTAATATCAGAAATTGAAACTCTGATTTATTTTTCTATATTTAGCTGAGATCTATATTTTGTCTTCAAAGCAGCCACCGCAGAAAATCCGGTTTAACAAAGATAGGATGTTGAAAATGGTAATAGTATACGAAGTGCTTTTGTTTTCAGTGCAGAAAATTCATCATCCACCTCTACCCAAAATTCAAAGAGTGATTTATTACAAAATTGCCTTTTAATTTTTCACTGGATGTGTAATCTATGAAGATTTCTTTTTCGGAAGTTGAGAGCCCTTCTGGAGTATCTTGAAATAGATCTCTAATCCACTCGTAACTTGCTACCAAGTTGTCATCATCAAGAAAATACTTTTTAAAATTCTTTGCCAACATGACTAAATGATTTTACATGGTTTTAAAAACAACTTTCACATGTTGTTCTTCGGATATGTAAGTTTTAACACATAACGAGCTGGGGCTTTTTTCCCCATCATTTACTTCAGCAGTGGTAAATCCAAAATTTAAGTATTTTTGAGAATATTTCCTTGATTTAATTATCGGAACCATGCTCGTCTGTGTACTTGTTAATCCTTTATTATCATCGAATGTTTGCTTACGACTTAAAAATATATGTATGATTTTGTTTTAACCTACTGCCGTAAATACTTAATTACCGTGAATTACAATTAACGTTCAAATTAAAAAAATGTACATTCAAGCTAGATTCGGTAGCTATAGAAGTATCGAGTCGACCAAAACTGACTGGAATTGTACGAGGAAAAGCATTTTTACATGTTTTGCGCAGACGTTCGATAGGTTACCCAGACTCACGCAAACGTACCCGATAATGCCAGATGTGATGGATATGATAGAGAGAATCATAGACTAGACTATTTTTCTAATGATATTTGTACTTTGAGAAATGAATGCTGAAGGAAATAAATCTTAATTAAATATATCATTTTGCTATCTGTTTCAATTTAAAAATTAGAGAAAGGAAAAAAACATAATAATAAGTAAGTAATACATAATTTAAGTAAGTTTCTTAAAATATGTATTACTTAAAAGTAACATATACAAAATTTAATACTTATACAGTTTATAATTGAGATCGCATTGTAGTTTTAGCATCAAAGTGCATTTTTATTGCAGTAAATACATTATTGTTGTACAGGGGGCACGACAAAAATTATGATTGAAAAATGGGTCGCCAGTATTGAAAGTTTGAGAAACACTGTCTTAAGCATATCTTATATGTTCCGGGTTTCCTGTTCTTTTTCCCTCTTTTTAAATTTGGGAATGTTTTTTTTTAGTATAAACATCTATATTTTATTTCACCTCGATTTTGCATGCATTTATACTTGTGGGTGTATGTGTAAATACTTTTATTCAGTTTTGATCATTGTAATGCAGTGCTACTCAAAATTTCAATTGGCGACCCAATATTCAATCATAATTTTCATCTTGCATCCCCCTCAATCTCCATACAATAACGATGTATTGAATTCAATAATACTATACTTTGACGCTAAACGTACAATTAGACTTTAAATTCTTAAGTGCCACCGGCGTATATATACGTCTCTTTCAGACAATGAATTAATTGCACTGGACGTATATATACGTCTTTCCAAAGTACAATATTTTGTGCACGATTTACTAATTTTAGAGAATTTGCTTATTTATTCCTTTCAACCCTTCCCCCATACACCACATACACTCGCCGACTTGTTAAATGGTGGCATTGGGAAACGAATCGCCCAATTTTTAATTCGGCATTTAAGGGATCAATTATAAACCTTACAAATTATCAAAATAAGTGTAAATTTTTGCATATAATTTTATATATGACAAGCCCATGGAGTCACTGGTAATTATTAAATTTGTTCTTAGTATTGTTAAATTAATTATAAAGTACATTGTGCAGCACTGCTATATTTATAAATGTAAATTTTTACTTAATTTTTTATTGTGTCAGAATGTATTTTGTTCAGTAAATTAATAATTTTTTCAAATAATCCTTTGCTTTTGACTTTTCAATATGCTCACGTCCCCCTCGTAGGGTTATCACGGCCTCCTAGGGGGTGCGCCCCACTGTTTGAGAAACACTGTTGTAACGCGTTTTTGTTTGTTCCTACTTCAGTATATATGTTTTTAGTTAAATTGTATACATTGTTTTGTAAATAAACGAAGATGTTTTTGCTGTTAAAATTCATTTTGTGAATTACTATTATTATTAACAATATTTTTATTGTAAAAATCTGCAAACCAATATTAACTTCAGCCTCCTTGTAGTAAGTACATATAATTATGTACATCTTTCTTTTCCTTAAATAAAACTCCCCAAGGGGTTGATGACTGCTAGTGCGAAGATCCTCGTGGAAGACCGGTGTATATAACTTTCAATCCTTACAAAGTGAGTTCGGTCTTTTCTAGGGAAAAAAAGTTCAAGGCATAATGTGGTTTCATTGACCTGAAGAACTCTTTGTCTCCAGTGAGAAGGCATCTACAGCTGCCCCCGTATCTCTCCAATCAAAAACACCAACTTGAATGTATATAGAATTCCACGGGGTATTGACTCACAAAATCTGCCAGCTATTGCCCAGAGGAATAACGTCTTACATCAGGGTTATAGGTAGAACCAACACATTCGACATTTATGTCATCATCATCTCCAATAATTGTACCAAAATCTTCTGAATGTGGATAGGTTTGTGGGGATAGAAATGTAAGAAAATTTAGTATAAACTTGATCTGATTTGAATTGGTTAGTCACTTTTCTTCTTTTTCATTTTTAAAATAGTTACAATTATGCAAATACCTTAGGATATTTTCTATTTCGGAAACTGTTTGAAAAATTTCTAGTAAATACCAAAAAAACAGTATTTAAACTTTTGAATACCGGTATTACAAAATTGTACAAATGGCTCAAAATACCGGCACTCGGTGTACCAGTATTGCAATCCCTAATGACGCAGCAGGGGCTCTACTGATGTCGGAAGTCTCTTGGGCAATTTATGACATGAATCCTGCAAGACAGTCGACAAATCCATTGTAATGCAACGTCAATACTCCTACAGCAGAGAAGTGCAAATTTGGTTCACATTCATGCCATCCTTACAGTACAGTGGTATATAGACGAGATTCTAAGCCACTTACTGCTGCTCATCTATTCATGAGTCCATGTTTTTACAGTTCAAAAGGATAATATTTGATTGCACACAGTACGTCCATCTAGGGGCCTACGTTAGAGTCGTGGATAGCCTAGTAGTTAGAGCATCGGACTCCAGACCGGAAGGTCTGGGTTCGATGCCAGAGGCCACCAAATACCCTCCGAGTACACACGAAGTAAGTGCTCGTTAAATCAGTGGGTCCGAAAGTCTTTTGGGCTGAATCATGATTGCACGGGACTTGAGAATTATTTCCCTCCCCTTCAGTGCCATGTCTAAATTGAGGAGGTGGAGAAAAGTGGTGTCGCCATCTATCGTCTCTTCGGGGAATTTTGCCTAGCTAATTCGTACTGTCACATGTATGGATCTCAAGGCCAACGACAGGTGTACTTCCAGCCCCTTGCCACGATGAATATCGAGGGTCTCGTTCTGACTACGTCAGACAGGTGGCATTAGCAACCACAACAACGCGTCTATCTACTTGGCTTTTCCCACACTTCCTTAATTATTGCGCTTGCAAGATCTTTTCCGAATAGAGCACGTTTGCTTCTGAAGAGCAAGTGTTTCGAGCTGTCTCTGAATCGCGCCAGTCTAGCTCGGTAATTGATAGGAATTTCGAAAGTTATCCCACAGGACATCCAACATGCTTTATTAATCAATTCCTTACAGGTGGGAACCTGCAGCGTGTTTAGAAGTAGACCAGCAAATCATGATTTTTTTCACTCTTTTATCGGTATTTCCTGAATTAACGATTCGATTATGAAGTTACAGACAATGTTTGTTTTTCAGTACATGTGCATAACCAATTTCAGTTCCTTTCAGGTAATTCTTGAGATTTTGCTTTTCTATTCTTAAAGTTGTGAGAGCCCCCCTGGGTTCCACCCTGGACACTAAGATCAACTTGAGGCAAAGAATGACCAGACGTCATTTGTATAATAGCAAATTATATTTATTCACTTAGTTCAAATATCAACTTACTAATTACAAATATTCAACTATATGTCTACGTCAAAAAGGGATTTACCTTTACTATTAAATTAAATCACGAAGTATGAAATTAATCAATTACTAAGCTCAATATCGAACGGGTTTACCGGAAAAGGAGGTCCGAGAAATACACGCAACTTGAATTATTATCATTCACTAAGATTCAACTAACTTTATTATATTAACGCTTCTGGTAAACGGTACTAAGTCAGAATATATCACCTGGCTGTACTGACGATCTCTGCAGGTAGCGTAATCCTTCTAAGGTTACCTCGCTGAATAATAACAGCAATACTCCAATATTGTAATCCAATTGAATCTTTCAAACCTCGTCACTACTGCTGCTGGCTCAATCACCTTCTTCTCTGCTAACTTACAACGCTCTCCTAAATACCTTATCTGATTTGCATATCCCATTTTCTTCTTTTAGAGCTGATTGGAAATGTTCGCGAATTTACAACGCCTAAGAGTATTAGTGGAAAGGTGCCGTAAAGCTTCGCCACAAAGTATATTTGCAAGGCCGTTAGCGAAAATAATGCATACTTATGAAAGTGACAACCTTAATTATCAATTCAAAAGCGAAGAAGACTTAAATATTTAGTCTAAAATTTCAGTTTATATTCCTTAAAGAAGCGTTTTTCAAACTGTAGGACGTGCATCTATTGGGGGGCGTGATAACTCTACGAGGGGGCACGATCATATTAAAAAGTCGAAAACAAAAGATCATTTAAAAAAATTACTAATTTACTGAAAGTAAACAAACAAAATACATTCTGACGTAATAAAAAATAAAATGGACATTTACACTTATATAATACACTTATAAATGTATCAACACTGCACAATGTGTTTTTAGTGTTTTACGTACTTAAGAACAAGTTTAATAATTAACCAGTGACCCATGAGCTTGTCATACATAAAATATACAAATATTAATACTTATCTTGATAATTACTCCTTTAACTGCCAATCAAAAGTTACGCGATTCACTCCACAACGCCACAGTTTCCACGTAAGTACGCGTGTGTGATGTAGGTGGGGGGGAGCAATTAATAGGCAAATCATCTGAAATAAGTAAATCCTTCACCAATACTGTCAAGTTTCTTTTATTACGTTCCAAAGCCTTCGGGATAATTTTATGGATAGCACTGCACAGAAAAGATCGTAATTCGGAAAGACGTATATATACGCCAGGGGCAATTAACGCTTTGGCTTATTTGGCTCAGAGGGGCGCGATGAAAATTATGATTGAATAGTGGGTCACCAATATTGAAAGTGTGAGAAGCCCTGCCTTAAAGGTAAAGGAACCTCATAATTATTCATTAAAAGTTGAGATAATCAACTATCAGCGAAAAGCAATACAATATTTGCTTTTCATATTAGAAAATATTAGAAATTCAATATTTATCTCATGAAAGATATATAAAATTTAGTTTTTCCTCTTATAAACCTGTTTCTGTCTTTAAGTAATTTACCTCTGTGAATAACTTAAATTAAAAATCTTAATTTATCTAGCAGTAAACTAAATGATTACATTCGAAGAAATGAGATAATTCAAAGAGAATGTAACATATTAAAAGAGGAATGAACATAGGGGGAGGGGAGATGGAGTTTTAACCAAACGACTTACACTACATACAAATGGAATACAATATCTGAAACGAGATTAAACCGTCCGTCCTTTCAAGTCCTTTTAAAATTTAACAAGATAAATTATTCTCTTTCTGTTCTTAATTGGTCATTCCTTAATTACTCAACAAAATAATTTATGTGATCTCCTTCGCTAATTCCTTTCCATCTCAGATATTTATTCCTAATCGTCTCTATCTGTAATTCTTTTATTCAAGGAACCGAATGATAACAGCTGTTTTAAACTTGCAGAAAAGTGGTACGATATCACCGTTGATGAACTGCCAGTATAATTCCTAAAGTTCTAATTACAGTTTAAATAAAAGTCACTGTATAAATCTTTGAAGCTGTTATTCTCTGGCTGAAGAAAATGTTCAAATAATTCCTGAATAGATTTTCCCCCTATGATTAACAATATGTATCTTTTGTTCGTACAAAACGTTACATCTTTTAAAGTGAGATTAAATTAATGTAGTTTTTATTAATTTGATTTATAACAAGGAGAACATATATATATATATGTCAAAAGATCATGCTCGAAGTTTTGATTCCTTAATACCATTCCTTAACCCTTTATAAGGCCATTCTTTTTCTAGTTATATTATGTTAACACATTTTTAGGATTGAGATTGACTTATAAAATTAAATTCATTTACTTATAACCTAAAATTAGTTTGATTCTTAATGCCATTCTTTTGGTTGATAGCATGCTTCCTATCACTCACTACAAAAGCTATTCAAAGGTGGTACATCTTATGTTTTGCATTTGTTTTTATATCATTACATGGTATTTATAAAATTAAATTTGGAAGTATATAAATATACAAATAAAATTATAAATTAAACATATTTTGTTTTGAAAAATTTCAGACTTTTTTTTTGAAAAAAAAGCTTTGAATATTTCATACTTTCTGAAATTTTGAGCAAAAGTTATAAGTTCTTTACTAAAAATACCTCTGTAACAGATATCAGAAATCTATACTGTTAAATTAAAAAAAAAATATTTGGATAATTAAAATATTCAGAAACTTCACTTGATTATATAATTGGAAATTATTCAAATACACACACACACGAAAAGGAAGATATGATTTCTATCATTTCAAAGAAAAAAAAATTATTTTGCAGGATATTCTTCAATTAGTTGTACAAGTTTTATCTAGTTAATATTAAATTTTAAACCCCAAATTCATACAAATTTACTTGTAGAATTTAAACGTTACTTATAAAATGAAGGAACTTCATAGTTCTTTCGAACATTTATAAATCTTAGCATACGAATTTTAAACGTGAAAATAATTAATATTATTTTTCTCTGCCTAAAACAACGAACGAGATAATTTACATTTCTAAAAAAAATTTAAAAAGACTCATACAAATATTAAAAAAAACTTTCTTTATTATAATTATCATCATATTTTCATATGTACTACACTTTATATATATATATATATATATATATATATATATATATATATATATATATATATATATATATATATATATATATATATATATATATATATATGTATATATATGTATATATATGTATATATGTATATATGTATATATATATATGTATATATATGTATATATATGTATATATGTATATATGTATATATATATATATATATATATATATATATATATATATATATATATATATACACTGGTGTGCAAAAATTAAGAACCAAGTCGAAACATTAGCATATGAGCTGAAGGAAGTGGCAGAGCGGACAGAAAGACCAATCAGGAGATTAAGTAAGGTGATGTACGGTAGCACATGCGCAGATATGCAGGCAGAGGTAATGGGGGAGTGTCTGTGTAGTATAAAGCATGTTGTCGGTGTAAGATCAGTATTTCTGGCAAAGAGATTGCACGCCGTATAGCAGCTAAAATCACACCGAGTTGCTGCCTCAGCGAGAAATGGAGAATAATCAATCTGTCAGACGACATCTGGATGCTTTTACCTGAGGTCGAATCATTGGGAAGTTGGAGGAAGGTCACAGTGAGACAAGTGTGGCTGCAGAGTTCGGAATTGCTCACAGCATCGTTTCACGACTTAGAAGACAATTTCAAACTACAGGAACAGCTATCCGGGGGTTCAGTAGTGGTCGTCCACGAGGAACCACACCCGCAGATGACCGGTACATTGTCTTACAGTCCAGAAGAAACAGGCGGCAGACAGCGGGAGAAATCGCTAGACACACGACACAGGCGACTGGACGACCGATATCGCGTTTTACCGTGGCCAGAAGACTGCACGATGGTGGTCTGTTTGCACGACGCTCTGTACGGTGTGTACCTTTAACGCCTGCCCATCGGAGAAGGCGTTCTCTGTGGTGCTGGGAACACCGGAATTGGAGAGACATGAATGGGGACGAGTACTCTTTACATATGCGAGCAGATTCAGTTTGAGTAGCGATTCTCATCGCATACTCATCTGGAGAGAGCGGGGAAGCCGCAATCATCCCTCGAACATCATTGTAAGGGACAGGTATGGAGGTCGCGGTGTTCTCGTTTGGGGAGGCATCATGCTTGGTAGTCGTACAGACCTTCACATCTTTGACGCAGGTTCAGTCAACGGGACCCGTTATTGTAACGAGATTCTTCTTCCATATGTGCGTCTTTTTAGAGGCGCTATGGGTTTGCAGTTCCTTTTCATGGACGACAATGCACCATGTCATCGCACAGTAGCTGCCGAACAGCTCTTAGAGAGTGAGGATATTGAACGTATGGATTGGCTGGCACGATCTCCGGATCTCAATCCCATCGAGCATGTATGGGATTTTCTAGGCAGAGGCTTGGCAGCTCGTACCTTACCACCAGTAACGATTCGGGAGCTTCGATTGGCGCTGCAAGACGAATGGGCAGCAATGCCTCAGCAACTCATTGACACCCTCATTCTCAGCATGGGCAGACGCTGTGAAACCTGCCTGGAAGTCAGGGGAGATCATATCCCCTACTAAAGACCGGATGTTTCTTGCTGGACACCCATCACAGGGATGTTTCGGCTTTCAGTCACATTGTGCTCCATGCTACTTTTTCAATCAAGCTTCTTTTTATCCCTCTGATTTCTCTTTTAGTAAGTGCTGCTTACATATTACACATGTCCTTACGTATTGGGGATCTAAGGGTATTAAATGTGTTGATTTGGAAAGCTTTTGTACAAAGTTGTATTGAAAAAACCGTCTCGTCCTTAATTTTTGCACACCAGTGTATATATATATAATTTGCATTTTTAGAAATAGTAATGATTACTAAATATCTCAATAAAAGATGTTTTATAATTCATTTCTTATTTAAAGGACTTATAAGGACATTTAGTTACATACATCTATATTTAACTCTCGAAGACGAGATTTTAAGGACTTCCAATATCTTTTTAGAAATAAGAAAAAGGTTCACATGAAGAACAATTTTCTCAAATGTCATTGATGGAATTGGTAGTAAGTGTCGTTCATTTATACAGAGAGCAAACCTCATTAAAGCTCAAATATTTTATTTTATTATTACTCTTTTATCTATTTCTGTATGCAATACCAGCGTGATAGGCAATTCAGTAAATCAAGTTTAGAAACTCAGCCTGCTACTAATGACAGGGAGAATATTATTTTTTTAATATAGTACTCTGTTTTAGTGTCAAATAAGTGAGCCAATGTATTATGCACTGTGTCTTATAATTAGTGTCTGTGTATTTAATATATATATATATATATATATATATATATATATATATATATATATATATATTAGGTGTACAACTTTGCTTCCGCCGTTTTTTTCCGAAATTCGAGGCTTTATTGTAAAAAACTGATTATACATTTATGATTCAATAATTGCGTTCGATAACGATCGCCTGTGGTTGTTCCAGTCGGTTGTAACAACTCATAATGCACTACGCCGACCTGCTCCCACCAAATGCCATGCTGGTCTTCGACGTCAAAATCACCGTTCTTGAAGTGTTGAAACCACTCTCGGCACGTTCTTTCACTAATAGAGGCGACACCATAGGTATGTAAGAGCATTCGATGAGCTTCAGCCGCAGATTTCTTCATATTAAAGCAGAAAATTAAAACCTCCCGCAAATGACGAGAATTTGGCTCATAAGCTGACATGTTTAATCGAGAATAGCTTTGTGATGCAGGCACAAATCAACTAATATTTCGATGTCGTTATGTTGACAAATACCTAAGCTTATTGTATGACATCTACGATCTATTTATTTCGACTACCACTTACCGCTACAGCCATCTATTGTAAAATGGCGGAAGCAAAGTTGTACACCTAATATATATACACACACACATATATATATATATATACATATATATATATACATATATATATATATATATACATATATATACATATATATATATATATATACACATAGATATATATACATATATATATACACATATATATGTACACACACATATATATATACATATATATATATACATATATATATACATATATATATATATACATATATATATACATATATATATATATACACACATATATATATATACATATATATATACACATATATATGTACACACACATATATATATATACACATATATATATACACGCACACATACATATATATATATATATATATATATATATATATATATATATATATACCGTATTTATTCGAATCTAAGCCTCACCCCCAAAACACACGTTTTTGCCTAAAAAATATTGTAAAAGTTTTATCGTTGTCCGATACTTAAGTAATTTAAAAAAATAAATGATCAGTAATATATAAGAAGCGTATTAATTTATTTTATTAGTATTAAACTTTTTTAAATACATACGTGAGCCTGTATTTGCTCTAACCATCAATATCATATTCTGAAAAGGATTCGTCACTCCTACTGTCTCAGTTGATTTTGGAACTCGTGTCGGTGTCGCCATTTTTTCATGCGGTGTTGCCTTCCGTGCCATCCAATCATTTTCTTCGTCGAGTGGAAAACTTTGTTAAAGATTGACAATCACGTTGTTTACACCATTGACGCATATTTGTGTCATCCGTATCAAATTTTCTGGTCACTTGTCTGCTTCCGCATTCTTCTGGCTATAAAATAAACTTTCTTTTTATACTTGCGTCATAATAAACTCGTCTTGATGCCATTTCCAATTCTGAGATGTTTAGGAAATTAAAAGAAAGCGTAAGCGGAAAAAAATCCGAAATATGAGTAGACAGCGAAATTCAGGATAGACTTGATACTGAAGATAAACTGCGGATTGTGCTAAGTCATAGATGCAAAGGGCCAAAATGGTTGGCTACATTTTTCTTTCTAAAAAGATTGGAAAATAGACTTCCCCATCCAAGGAATATTTTTGCCATCGATTCTAAGCCGCACCCAATTTTCAGTAACCTTAACATTCGAAAAATAGTGCCTCTTAGATTCGAGTAAATACGGTTTACATTACTCTTGCACTTTCATGAATTGTGAGCATTAAATAAAAGAAAGGAAACTGTTTTATTCTGTATATTTTTCCTTTTTTTTACTTTAAACCAGAGGTTCTCATAGTTTTTTTGTCTCATAGACCCCTTACCATGTTTTTCAATTTTGGATAGACCCCTACTATCCTAATATTGAATGTTTGCAAATTTATCAACTTAAACGTCTTTTTGACAGCTGATGCAAAGCTACTTACTTTAAAAAATTTAAATTTCTAGCTTTAGAAGTAGAGAGAGAGAAACACACACACACACATGTTAATTAAACAAATTAAAAGTTAATTAATTCATAAAATAAATGTTGCATTAAATAGGTGAGCACAACTTTTGTGGAACTTCTAACTAATCTGGGACTTCAATAACAAATTTTCAACATTTGGCATCAATCACGTCAGGTGTAACCCTAAATGTCCTCGATCAGTTGGGCTCAATTAGTAATCCTTTCCTCTATTGTTCTGGACTTTGGCAATCACGCTGAAACTCCTTTGGACTAGAAAAAACAATTAAAAACTTTATCAAGATATTCCATAATTTAGGATAAACAACAGGTATATCTTTTTAAAACCGAAACTGCTGCCATCCATTTCTAACTTTTACTTTAATATCTTCGTTAGTGGGTTCCAGGGGTACTCAAACTTTTTTTCTGCTGGGCCGCATACATATGTCAGCCATTTCACGCGGGCCACATACATATGTTAGTTATATCATGCGAGCCGCAACGTGAGGGTGAAGGGGGGATGCTTTAAGACCATTGAAAATTTTAAATGTTGAAAACTGATCAAAATATTATAACTCCTGCTCTACTCTTTTAATTAATAGTTTTTATATATTTATTTTTTATTTTTGTCACTAACACTAAATTAGAAGCATTTAAGAAACACTCCACATTTTCCGCTTCAGTAAACTGTTTCATATGATTACCAATAATATAACAAACTTCATAGGATGTCTTTGTTACCCCGCTGTGATATTACCACTGTCAAAACAATTTGTTGCTGTGGCAAAGATTATTCAAGAAAGTCTATTTATTACCTCACGAAAGAGATCTTTGAAGAAAAGTGTCATTGAATGTGTGTGTGATTCCTGTTTATTGGTATTTCTTAAATAAAGCACTTTCGTGACAAATCAAACAACTACTGATCCATGTTTGTTTTTCACTACAAAATAGTCAACCTCCCAATCGTCTTGAAACGATAGATGTTCTTGGAATATTTTTGGCTTGCAAGATATGAAAGATAAGGTAAAAATTAGTTCCACCCATAAAAATGTCCCAACTCCACTGTTGTATGTTATCACTAACCGCAAACGTTCCAAATAGGAAATGAATATCAATTCGTAGGCGTACGACACCGACAGCAAAAAGCAAAATTGATATATTTGATTTCTTGACAAAGAATTTCCCGCCAAATTTTTAATACAATATTCTTAACTAAGTAAATTTCTCAGAGCAATGGGCCATGACCGGGCCACTTAAAAATGCTTGGGGGGCGCAGATTGAGAATCGCTGGTCTATTCTGATCAGTTTCTCTTATAATCTGACATTATTTTTTTATCATTTTGACGGTATGAATTCGTTGCTACTGTGGTATTACCACCGCCAAAGCATTCTCAAACTTACTTTCAAAATCTTAATACACGACATTTAAATCTAGAACGTATGTTATAACACTTTTTTCTTTGCAAATCGTCTGTGACAAAAACTGGGAAAATTCGCGACGTTCAATATTATACTTCGTTAACTTAATTCTCGCAAGGAACGGTGAAAGGATGGTCTAGTTTTAATGAAATATATGCTGTTGCCTTATGAAAAATAACCTATTATTATTTTTTAAAAAAATATCTGTTTGATAGGTAAATCTGGTTTCCACTTGATTAAATTTTCTTTTGAAACTAAAGTCACGATCTATTTTAATGAGAACTACACCCCATTTAAACTTCATGGGCGACCAAATTTTTTTCTCACGGACGTGGACCCATTGCAAGTCATCATAGACTGTTGGGTGTTGATATAGACCACTTTGGGGATCATTGTTTTAAATCAATAAATTCCTAATCAAAGAAACGTACATAAAAATTGGGTCTCAGATTTATGTTCATGACATACACACAATTTCCGAAATATCAATGGTTCTATTAAATTTCAATTGTATTTAAAATAAATTAACATTAAAAAATTTAAAAATGTACCGCTAAATTTTTAATGCTACGGAAGAAAACTAATGCTTCCGAATTATTAGGACATACGTAAACGTATTTATTGTATTGATTATGATATAATTATACTTCATTTAATTTACGGTAAACGGTAAATTACTGCTGTAAAACTATGATATTCAAGAATAAATGATTAATAAACTAACAAAATCTTTTTAAATTTAGTGTTTTTTAAATGGTTTTTTGTTTTAAAATTATGCCTCGTGTTTTTTTAAAATAAAACAATATTTTCTACCTGAACATTTAAATAAAATTGTTGCTTTTAAACCGTAAACAACAATAATTATTACAGAATTGACTTTTAATATGTTTTCCTCAACATTAAAAAAATTAACTATTCATCATTTATCAATTATTTAATTCATAATTCATCAATTATTAATTAAACTATACATCATTTATCAAACATTTTAGTCGTTTCAAGAATATAGCTCCGGTAGCAAAAGTGTAGCCAACAGTTTCGGATTGTGGGATCAATTCTATCGTGTTGAGGCTCAGACGCACGTAAAATCTGCCGAGAATGCGTTAGCTCAGGTGGCGCCCTCGTCATTTGATCGAGGCTCAAAACTACGAGATCCGTCGCCAATAATTCTCGTATGGAGTTAATATAAAAATAACATAAAATGCACTACTTATATAAGAACTTTTTACAATAGTAATTGAATTGAAAAACAGATATAAAACTTCATTGAGTGTTATCCGATTTACATATATATTGTTGAATATCTAGAACTCATCACTTAGATTGATTGATATAAAATTTGAACCTTGCAAATACTTCAATAATGCAGATAAATCATTAAAGATGCAGAGTATATGCATACATCATCAGTTGCACTAGTGCCCCCAACATATGCTACTTAAAATGAAACAGAAAAAACTGAATTACCTTTTTTTTTCCTTTTACGCAAAAAGCTTCAATGTGTCTATTTGAAAAATATGGTAATTAATTCTAAAATTTATAGAAACGTCACAAGTAACCAATTTGAATACTTCAGAAACTCCCTTTCACGAAAAATCACAAATAATTAATATAAGAATGTTGAATAGAGTGTCTTTTCCATAATTATTATTCAAAAATTTCTATAAAATATAAAAGTGTGTTATTTTAATAACTTTTGAAGAATTTCAAAACTTGAATATATAATACGTCATAATTTCATGCTTTTATCTTGCAATTATTTACTCTCTCCCATACTCACACCCGCACAACACGAACATAACGCGCATATATATAGGTTTTAAAACTTATTTTATTTAAGATGTGTACTTTTATACTCCATTATTGAATGCTTCCACATTACGGTATCCGACAAGTGAAAGGAAAGAAAATTGTTTTGACTGGATGAAGAGCTTTTGTCAAATTTTATTTAGTTAAAAGATTAGAGTCTGTAATAATTTCGAACTGTGACTAAGATTTTCACACGAGCTTTTAATACTTTGTCAAAATTGTATTAATAATAATACTTTCTTTCCAATCCATTCCAATTTCCACTATTAATACTGACTTCTATCACCATGTTAGTACTTCCTGTTAGATTAGATAAAAGCTTACGTCTCTTCCAATTTATTTCTAAGAAACGCGCTTAATGGATGCCTAAGATACGTTTTACCTTTTCCTTTATTTGTTACTAAAACTAGATATATTTTTCGAAGTATAACTCAGTTATTTTACTAACTGTAGGTACATTTTCAATGAAATTTTTTTTTAATTTAATCAATGAACTGATTTTAAATTGTGATGCGAAATAAAATACATGTATGTAAGTATTTTTGATACTGTCAATCGGTTTTAAAATCATCAAAACATTCGCAGTGGGTAATACTTTTCACATAATTGCCTCGACCTTTTACGTCTTTGTTATTTAATAATTTCTGACTTGTATATCAAGATGTAAAATCTGGAAAAATTTAGTAGAAAAATTATTTTATATTATTTGCAATCCGCAATCTCCTATAGAAGAAATGGATGTCATAATTTATAATTTCTGCAAGTACACTTTGTAAAAGATTGTCTCACGAATTCACCTTATTTAACCTGTGAAGCTACTTTATTATGTCATTTGAATTAGAGGGTGTCATAGAAACATTACTATGGTCAAAGTAACTTAACAATTTTCAAAATGTCGAAAATTCTATCAATTTAAATTATTTTTAAATTGTGTTTCAAAATTTTTTTAAAGTGTTTCTTAATTTTTTCTTGTTTTAATTATATAGTAAGTTTATTTCACTGTGTTGACCTTGAATATATTACAATTTTAATGCAGAAATCGGTTAATCTGAAGATTATCTAGGTAATCTGCACATAAACTAGCCGGAAATCGTCTTATTTACCAAATTACCTTGGTAATTCGAGTTACCTCGATAATCTGCACATTATATATACTCTCTTATTAGACACTCGTTAATCTATATAGTACCTATTAGGCACTTGTAAAAGTGAAAAAAAAGGGTTTTGGTGGAACAACTGCGACACACAGATACTTCTGTACGCTTAAACTAAATGTTTATTTATTCTTTGATATCTAAAGAGTATAAAAAGTTAATATAATTGAGCAGTCAGCCCATTGGTTTATAAAATCAATCACCAATTAATTGAAAGGCTACAATACAAAGAATAAAATGGTTTAAATATTATTGCAAATGAGGAAATTGGACATAATATTATTTATGTTTCGATATCTAAAGAATCTCGCTAATACAATCAAGCAGATTAGTTAACAGAATCAATCATCAATCAATCAAAAAACTATAATTTAATGAATCGAATGGTTTATATATAACATATTATTACAACTAAGCTAATGAAATTTTCGAAACATTTGATAAAATTATGCTTTTTATTTTAGCAATCTAACGACTGTTGATATTTTGAATTGCATAGCAATTGATTTTTGAGGCACTTATATGGGATGATTTAAATTTGCCGTCAAAATTTTTAAAGCCTTGCCCGGTACTAAGGGATTGTTTTATTTCTGTCTGATGGAATTATATTTCTACAGCAGGATCATCTTTTATGATAAAAAATATCTCTTTGCAAACAATGAAAGGAAATGAGAAAAACAAACTTTTGAACTTTAACGATACGGAACAGCTAACGTGAAAATTACCTAGTTAAAATGCGAAAACTTTTGATTCCGCACATTAACCCCTTAAGTGCCACCAGCGTATATATCCATCCCTCTCTACCCAAGCGTTATGTGCTCCGGACGTATAAATCTGTCCTTTCGAAATACGATTCTTTTCTTTGCACTGCTATCAACAAAACTACTCCGAAGGCTATGGAATGCAATAAAATGACCTTTACATTGTTTGAGAAGCATTTGTTTATATCATAGAAAGATTTGCTTACTTTTGCATTTGCTCCCCCCCAATACACTGCATACTCTCCTAAGTGAAAAAGGGTAGCACTGGAGAGCCAATCACGTGATTTTTAATCGGCAGTTTAGATCTCCCTAGCTTTAATGGTAAGATATATATAAAACGGGAGATTTATCAGATGTTAGCTTATAAACCTGAACTGATTTTCACTCAGATAACAGTAGAACTAACCGGCTCCTGTACTGCATGGAAATTTAAATTATTCAAAAGTTGATAGGCTCGCTAAGAGGGATTTCCTTTTGCATTTTTAAACAATTTTGGGAATTAAAATCTCTGTTACCTGGCCCAATTAAGAAAGCGTCAAATGGTAGTTAGAAATTTCTGCTCTGATAGGTTTCATAAATGCATTTACAATATTATATTTTACATAATTTTGTGGTGCTTATTTCAACGTAAATTAAAAATAGATGCATTACTTTTTATCTTTAAGTACTTAAAAGTAATATTAAGAGTTAGTTTCATTTACACTTCCCACCGTTTTTAAATCGTCTTTTATTATTGCCTTCAACTAATTTTCCCCATCAGAAATATGAAAAAAAAAGTATTTTCGCCTTTTGTAAATTATACCAGTTGATTAGCTTTGCAGACTCAACCCGAAGCTATAATACCATCTCTGGAACTATGTTTTTCAACTATTGTTTATTTGAAGAATCTTTAGCTTTGTGTGCTTTTTTCACTTCACCATGCGATATAAAACATTTTTTAAAGTAACCTGGACTCTTGGAAATGGTATGAAAGCCCATTGCAGTTTGATTTAGATAGCATTCTCTCTTGCTCAATGTATGTAAACATACGTCTGCATCGCTGGTTAAGACAGGCATACGTTCTTCCATATTCTTCGTCTGAACGCAATTATTGCCGATATTTTTTTACAATTGTTCTCTTAGAAAGCGGGAAAACCAGAAATGAGTACGGGTTTTTTATTTCTAAATCAACAAAAGTATTAATTGTGTTAAATCTTTCAAGAAAAATGATAGATATCAACAAAACATTGAATACGTTATAAAGATTAACACGTACAGAAAAAAATAAATGTGCTTCAAATTTTTGAAGAACTTTAATAGAAAAGTAACACAGACAGTTGGGACAATTTTAAATCAGTAGAATAGCAAAAACATTTATTGAATAAATATAATACATGGGTTTTTATAGATAAACATTGCAACTTCGAATACTGAATTTTATAAGGTTGATTGAATTCATAAGAAAATATCATGTTACAAATGCAGGGGTCCGAAAATAGCTCCTAAACTCTGTATAGTTATATCGATCCTTCTTTAGAAGTACATAAAAAAGGTAAAGAACTGTAACTGTACGATCCATAGTTTACGAGAACAAGTTTAGTGAACATCGTTACAACCCTATAGTGTATCAACAACAGTATTTTTAAATATTTATAAAGACCGATGTTTAAAATGTCCGCCGTGCACATTGAGGCATGCTTTAGCGCGCCGTGGAATGAATGAGTGCATACGTCGCAACAGCGCGTTGTCCATCGAAGTACAAGCAGTATGCAGACGAGCAACTAAGCCTGTGTGAGTAATCAGTTCACCCCTATTCACCAATTCATTAAAATAATCTCATAAAGAAAAAATCCAACTGTGGGAGGTCTGGCAATCATGCTAGTCCCATTTCCGATCCAGCTAATTACGTACATGAGAACAAAAATGCTCCGGAGACCCTTCATACGTCGCCATTTACCGTACATTTCTCGTAAACTTGTAATCGTACAGGTATAGTTCTTTGTATATTTTTTATGTACTCCCAACGAGGAATCTGGCAGCGAAGAGTTTGGGCACTATTTTTGGAAAACCTGTATATTGCGCTTAATTCT
Source organism: Trichonephila clavipes (assembly GCA_019973935.1). Taxonomy (NCBI): domain Eukaryota; kingdom Metazoa; phylum Arthropoda; class Arachnida; order Araneae; family Nephilidae; genus Trichonephila; species Trichonephila clavipes. Next base: position 407,336 of record BMAU01019577.1, read on the forward strand.
TTAGTGAGTTACGTTTGCTATGAAATTGTACGATTACTGTTTAAAATAAATAGCTCTACAGATTAAATTAGAGCAATAGTAATGGTAGGATTCATTATTGGGATGGACTTTTTATTCGCGAAACGATGCGTGAAAGAATGTTGTAATTTTTAACTAGTTAACTGTGGAGCTCCAGTTTGAGAGCGTGCAATTATGTGCATCACGAAATTGAGCGAAAACGAGTATACTCATCAATCATAGAGTAAGTTACGCTGTTAAAATATTGGATAAAAAAGAAGATGGTTTTATTTCACAAAATTGCCAATTTTATTGTTAATACTTATTTACTTGGTTGCATAAACATATATTACACACATATTAGAGTTTTTATGGATATCTATGAATTTTAGTTTCCGGCAAAATTTTCGGACTGAGAGACCTAAACACGCACTGATTAACTTCTTTCTTTACTAACAAAATACTTTCGACCTATCTCGACACTAAGGAAGTTCTGAAATAGGTGCTGCAAGGGTAAACACCGCCCTCTTACCACAAAGTAAGTTTGCCTTTCTTTCCCACCCCAATAAAATAACTTTTCTTAAGGGGGCCATTTGCTAATTGGACCGGATGGGCCATTACTCTAATATCAGCACATGGTTCTTAGATTAAGCAATTGGTATTTACACCACTCGATAACTAGATAACTTGGGGTTAGCAGCTATCATTGGGCTCAGCGCCGGTACGGCATCACGCATTTATCCCATGGCTGACCACACCTGAAGGAACCCTATTATAATTCAACTTTCCAATTTTTGCCTTTGCCCCTTTTAGGCTAGCATCTAAGAAATATTATCATTCACAAAAAATAAATTCATTATGCGAACCCACGCGCTGTTTCAGCTGGTGCATACGAGAACGCATGAGTTCATCCTAAATTTTTCATAATTTTCATTCATTTGTTTTACTCCTCCAGCCTGGTGTCAAAATATTCTAAACATATTAAAATTTGATATGTTTTGTTTTTCTAAAAAATGAAATTTAAATAGCCAATGGTCACTACTTTTTAAGTATGACTTATATATTCATCAGTACACAAAATCCTGCAACTTCTCCGTGACGAGTATACTCGTCAATCCCAGCTAACTGGTTAAAGGGCCTTAAAAATAAATAATAAACACACGGGCGTAAAACATACAGAAACCCTATCCGCAAATAACGTGCTGATTTGTAAAAGAATTTAATTTATCAGCAAGAACTGTGTATTGAGGCTTAATTTCTCATTACCTAAGCTAATTTTCTGTAAGTAGATGGTAACGAGAAACAAATGGACCCAGAAGGCACCAAGTTCTTGCGGCTAATATGTATATTCGTTCTTTTTTCTCCCTCTGGAAACACAGTAATCATCCCATCGTGAATGTTGTTAAATTGTCGACACAAATGTTTATGCAGATTGATTGAATATTTTCTTTCTTTTCAAAAGCTTAGCCGAATGTGGGGAATGTTATTTGCATTAACGAAAGTAATTACTTAAAGGATCCCTGCTGTACCCAAAGGTACTTTTTCAAAGCATTTTAATTTAGTTGAATAAATAGTATCGTTAGATATTTGTAATAGAGTGTAATTTAAGTAATTTGAAATTTATGATTTTTCACATATTTGCGTATGTAACATATAAAAAGCAATTTCAATCAATTTTAAATGAATATTGTAATTGTGGTAAGTAAAAAATTGTTTAACAAAGTTTGCTTTTTTCTAAATTATGCATTTGGGATTTTAATATATATTTTGAAACGCAAAATTCGCTAAAAATATTTTTTAATTTTTTAAAAGCTAATCAGAATTATGTTTTTGAATATTCGTATTGATCCCAGTTGGGTGGCGTAGTTGTTTAGTCGCTGGCCTTATACGTCCAACTTTGCGGGTTCAACCTCAGCCCAAGTCGGTGGATTTTCATGATGAAAAAAAATCGACAGTATCTTTATCGTATGATTATGCGGCATATAAAGATCTTTTGAGTGCATGTTTGGTTTAAGTGTTCTCAGCAAAATTAAATTCCAAAAAACGATTTCCCATCTTCAAAACCCATTTGCTTTTTTTTTTTTTAGGGGTAAAAAAAACTGAGCGTCAAAATTACATTGAGACAATTGGTATACCTATATGCTGCCTCACTAAAAGTGATATCAGCTCCCATTTTCAATGGTAAAAATGCAAATCTGCAACCCCATTTGAAAAATAAAAAAATAAATGTTCGTATTCATAAATAAAAGTGTCTAGTACAGTGCTTCTGGAACTGTGGGGGCGCGAGCATACTGAAAAGTCGAAAACAAAAGTTCATTTAAAAAATTATTAATTTATACTGAAAGTAAGCAAACAAAATATGCTCTGACATAATAAAAAATAAATGCATTTACACTGATATAATGCTCTTAAAAATGTATCAATACTAAACACAATGTATTTTATAATTAATTTACCAATTACCCCATGGGCTTGTCATATGTTAAATTATATACAGAGATTAACACTCATCTTGATAGTTTGTACGGTTTATAATTAATCCCTAAACTGCCGATTAAAAGTTATGTGATTCTCCTCCAATTTCCCTATTTTCCATGTAGGTGTGTGTATGTGATGTATTGGGGGGGAGAAATGGAATAAATATATAAAAGCCAACCCTTTTCGTATACACTGTCAAATTCTTTTATTGCATTTCAAAGCCTTCAGAATAATTGTATCGATATTAGTGCATAATAAAGATTGTACTTCGGAAAGACGTATACATACGTTCGGTGTAAGTAATGCTTTGGCCAAGAAAGACGTTTATATACGACAGTGACACTTAAGTGATTAAAGTCGTATTTTTGCTTTAGCGTCAAAGTATAATATTATTGATTTAAATACACTGTTATTTTATGAAGGGGGGCGCGATGAAAATTATGATAGAATATTGGGTCGTAAATATTGAAACCTTGAGAAGCACTATCTAGTTTCATGTATAAGCCGAGAATTTTCTGAATTTTTTTGTTGTCAAACGAATGTTGTTAGTTTGTATACGGATCTGCAAATCTTGAGGGACAAAAAACCAAGTTTTGGAAAAGCGTTCTTTTTAACCTTTCCCATTAGCCATGAGCAAGCGATTTTAATCTTTTAACTTTTTAGGAGGTTTGAATGCAATCTCTATTCAAAAATAAAAAGAAGGGACAAACATCCTTTAAAACCAGTATTAAAATCCGAGATTATGAACAGTTTGTTCAGCGTATGTTTATTTATTTGAATGTTTGAGTGCTTGTGATTATGTGGCGAGAATTTCCTCCAGGGTATGAAACATAGGTTGACGATCATGTCTTGCTTTTTTTTATTTTGGCATCTCCAATATATGTTCTTTCAATTCCTTTCAAACTTGTTTCCCCTTTTACTCATGAGTGAAGAACAGTCATATCGTTATTAATGTGTTCAGAAACCACGATTACATGTTGTTAGTTGCGTATTCAGACCTTTTTTAACACTGCTTGTAGTTTGTCGCATACAGATTTCTCTTTACGCTCATTTTGTAAGAACAAAAATTAATAATAATTTTCTCAGAAAGTAAGACTAGGATTTGTATTGTACAAGATAATACATGAATGAAAAAAAAGTGTTATTGCTTACATATGTTTAACAGAAACAAATTATCTCATTTGCCTCACATTAAATTCAGATATTTATTTTCTGGACATGGGCAATACTTCCTTGTCATTTATTTTGTGTACATTTAAATTCTTTTGCTACATATACATATGTATATGTTTGAATATTAACTATTTTGCTATCTGAATAGCAAAATTAATATTTGTATTAGCATTTCATTTAAATTTAAGTATAGCTTGAATTTTAATCTATCTTTCATTGTAGATAGCATGTAAAAGAGAAATGTTTCAGTTCTATTATTTTGTATCTGTAAAGATAATGTCATCAAATGCCAAATTATGCCAAAGTAATAACCCTACCAGTCCTCAATAAAAACACAAAAATAGTGTACTGGTTTTTATAGTTAATTGGGTCGAGAAACAATGATCTACTATATTTAAGCATTTATTGCAAGTATTTATCATTATATATATACACTAGAGGACCCGACAGACGTTGTCCTGTACAGATATCTTAAATTCAAAAATTCCAAATTTTTAGGAATAGGCTTTAACAATCTGGACCGTTTTAAAATTTGAGTAAAATTGAGTAAAACTTCAAACACTAATTACATCTGAATGTAATAGTTTAACTAACTCACGATTTATTTCAACAAAATAATAACATGAAGTGACAAAATATTTTCCAGAAATGATCATAGGACCAACTTGAATTATAATAAAAGATTTTTGAATATTCGATACTGCGATCGTAGCGCAGTCTGCCGGATCCAATGTAAAAAAGTCCAAGATCAACAACTTATACATAAAAAAATAATTAAATAAACATTTCTAAACCGAATTATAAATCTGAACCATTCTCGAGTCCACTGGAACAGACAAAAACTTTCATCAAAATCGGTCCAGCCGTTTAGGAGGAGTTCAGTTACATACACACGCACAGAAGAATTACATATATAAAGATTATTTAAAAAGATATTAATTAAAAACGCTAAAAAGCGTGAATCGCGTCTGCATTTTCTTTACAATAAAGACCGGGTTTGGCCTGTTTGGCTGAAAATCAATTTTCGACACCAACTTACGTCTTTTTCCATTCCTACTATTAGCTAACGATCTGTATACATATTTTATTTGTTTGTTTATTTATTTATTTATCTTGGTGGAGTTTTCAATCGTTAATAAAATACATTTTAAAGCGCTCGATTGAGCTGAAATGTAATGTGCATGATTATATTGGGTGACAATACAATAATTTTTAATTATAATTAATAAAAATTAATTGATTAAAACTAATTATTTAAAAAATTACAAATACAGCCACTTTGGCGACTTAGCGACCCTTTTGGCGACTGATGTCAAAATTTGAAAAGGTTTTTTTCTCACGTGTTAAAGCATTCATTTGAAAGGAAATTTTATTTTATAACAATAGCATTGTTACAACAATGCAGGTGAATGTTGAATTGTATTTTTTGAATGTTTTTAATTTTTTTTTTAACTAATTGCGATATAGGACCGAATTGTAAATCTAAACCATTCTCGAATTTACTTGTGAACCCCCACAAAATATTTCATCGAAATCGGTCAAGCCGTTTAGGAGGAGTTTAGTGACAAACACACGCAGAGAAGATTTTTATACATAAAGATATTGATGGGAGGCCGCCGGTCCCCAAGATACAATTGCAGTTTTTATATTTGCCCTGTATACAGGAAACGGATTACTAAGGAATTTGGGGGTGCGTCGGGTTCAACGGACCTGATGGCCGGCAAGGTTATGTTCTTGCGCTCCAATCAGGGTGGTAGATTGGACGGTAATGAATCCGTAGCGGATTCTTTTCGAAGTGATCTGGTCGGCTTTAAAAGCTGGTCCGGAAGAATTATCGGGGCTTTTTCTCCCTCTTACGTCTGCCAGAAAAACCCTCCAGTCGGGAAAGCGCACTCACTACCCGAGGTCACCCCTCCGTGTCCCTCTCCTCTCTCTCATTTCAGATAAGTAACACCCTTATAACATTTAACGTTTCTTTCACCAACATGTTAATCAATAAATATAATTGTTACCACTATACGACTTTTAATTTAGTGTACAGTAATTTGTCTATAGAATATCAGTGTTTAATTTTAAACTAAGTTATGATGCGATGTTAACTTAAGAACCTGGAAAGTTAAGAAATTAGTATTTTAGGATAAGAAAAGAAAGTAATTAAGTAAGTTATCATCAGCGTCGCATCATATTGGTACCGTGACCAGTCGTCGGAATTTTTTTTTCTTTTACATCATCTGATGTGTAAATTTTTTTCTTGATGGGTCACCGAAATAATAATCCTACTCCATCTGTTAAACATGGGAAAACTTTTCATAGTGTGCTATTGTGTTTTAATTGTATCTATTACTCGAATTTGCTACTTGTGAAATTTTTTTTCTTGTAGTTTTTTTTTTCCGAAGAAAAGAGAGAGAGAGAAAGGTACAGCAAGATGTCACAGGTACTGGTGCTCTTTTTTTCTTTTATATTGATGTGAAATTTTTTTTTCATGCATGCATTTACGCGAGAACCGATTGGTTAAAAGTTATATTTAAATTTATGAGTTTATGAATTTCTCTTACCCTGCACGAGTGCTTGAATTCAGTTGTTTTAGTTAGAATTTAATTGTTTCCGTTGCAATTTAATCTCGTTAGAAATTTTGTTTTAATTTTTTTTCAAACATGCCACGTACACGACAATCAGACTCCCTTTTGACACAGACGGCGTCTGAGAAATTTAATCTAATTGATTTGATCCCAATGTATGACGGAGGTGAATCGTTGGGAATACGTAGGTTCCTAGACAAAATAAATGATGTTGCGAATTTAGGCCAGTGGTCAAACGACGAGAAAGTTACTATTCTGAAATTAAAATTAGCGGGAATAGCTGAGGAATTTTTTTTATCCGACCCAACCCACAGTCATTTAACAGAGTACAACGATATCGCTAGAATTCTTATTAAAAGATTCGAGAAGGCCGTCCCATTATCCACACGTTTACAATTATTTTCATCGTGTATTCAGGGTTCTTTTGAAAGCGCAGCACGCATCAACAAACTGGGAACACAGATATTCCAGTCAGGTAATACGGCTCAAAACACCGCGGTGAGGAACGCTAACGATCAATTATTACAATCGCGTTTTATAAGCGGTTTGAGAAACGATATTCGTAGGTTCGTTCTAGCACGATATACCATAAATTTAGATGAATCAATTAGCGCGGCGTTGATTGAAGAACAGAACATGAAATTAAATCAGATTGCGAATGACGAGAGATCTGGTTTGTTCCCCTCACAAACGGAAACTTCGATCATTGTGGCATTGACAAATAAATTAGAGGAAATCAATTTAAGAGTCGGGCGTTTACAGGAAGCCAGCTCAGTTACGGCTCGTAAAACAGGTGGGGATCTTTTTAACAGATAGGGGGACTGTTTTCAAATGTTTTTATTGTGGCATTCAAGGACATAGGCAAGCGGGGTGTAGAAAAAAGAAGTGGGAAGAACGCAGAGCCAATTACCAGCCCCCCGGAGAAGCGCCGCTAGCGAATTTTCTGTTTTCCGTCACCCCGGCACTCATTCTTTCGATCGGCGACATGTCCATTTCCAAGAATCGGCTTTTCGCGATAATTACGCAGCCCCCAGGCATTCGGCGAGAGGGTCACACACGACTTCTAGGAATAGGGGTTTCCAACGCAATACTAGAAACGACAATTTAAACTTCCGCGGAGAAAGCCGAATCTAGATGTTTCACAATTGGTAGAAGAACGATTTTCTCCTATTAAATCTAGAGATAATATTTTTGATCTACCAATAATAAGAGCTAGTGGGAAAGATCACAAATTCAGAATTTTAATTGACACAGGTGCGTCCGTTTCTTTAATGTCAAATTCTTTTTTCACTCAAATAAAAAATGAAAACTTTAAGGAATTTAATGTTTCAATTCAAATTAAAGCAGTGAGTGGAGAAACGGTAGAAATTATCGGTTGTTATGAAATACAATTGTCATTGGGGGAATTTCAATTTCAACATATTTTTTTTATAACTAAGCAAGAGATTAACGAGAATTATTGCGCGATTTTGGGATACGATTTTCTGAAATTGTGGAATGCAGTCTTAGATATGGGTAGAAACCGTTTATTAATTAATAAATTTTCCATTCCGCTTATCCATTATTCGCTCCCTCAGCGTGTCGTTCAGAGTAATTTTATCCATGGATTTTTAAAACACAAAACGTGTGTTGGTCTTCATTCGGTCACAAATGTTCGTATCCATATTTCAACATTACCTAATTCTATGTCTTCGGCTAATATTCAAAGTTCAGCAAAGTTAAAAACAAAAAACATTCATTTGACTACATCGCAAATTAATATTGATCCACAAACAAATGACACCATTCTAGAAATTAGAAACGATTCTGAGAACATAATCACCCTTAACAAAAACATGAAAATAATTACTGTCAATATTTACGAAGGCTTTTCTTCCGATTTTCCGTTTCTCAAGATATTTTACCTCCACTTACGGAGAAGGATTTTGACCTTTCAGGTTTGGACAGCAAAATAAAAAACAGATTATTTCAACTTTCAATTTCGCACAAAAGTGCTTTCGCTCGCTCTACGGTAGAATTACCTGCAGCCGCTACGGAGCATCATAGAATCAGTCTACAGCATGACTATCCCATTAAATATCCGATTTACAAGATTCCATTTAATTTAAGAAACGAATTTAGACGTCAGATTGCAGATTTAGAGAAGGCAGGGATTATTTCGAAATATAATTCTCAGTACAATACTCCGGCCTTGTTTGTCAAGCAAAGAAAAATGGCGCCTTGTTTTAGATTTTCGGAAACTTAATGAAATAACTTTGACTCAAGACTTCGTTATTCCAACATTGGACGACATTTTGCATGAAATTTTGGGTTCAAACTATTTTTCGGCTTTAGACATGAAGTCAGCATTTAATCAAATTCCACTACACTTTGCAGACAGGCATAAGACGGCATTCTCTACTCCCGACGGTGACAAATATGAATTTAATAGACTATGTTTCGGTTTAAAAAACTAGCCTAAAGCTTTTCAATCAATCGCACAGGAGGTCTTGGGAGATTTATTACACAACGGAGCCTTGGTTTATATAGACGAGATTATTTTATTTACTAAAACTATAGATGAACATTTTGAATTACTGAGTAAGGTTTTTGAACACTTTGAAATAATTCACTTAAAATTTAATCCGAGTAAATGTCAATTTTTAACAAAAAGTTTAAATTTTGGGGGTTTGTAGTAATGCCGGAAGGTATCCTTATAGATAAAGATAAGTCCGTTTCCATTAACGAGTTTCCAGTTCTAACGGATCAAAAGCAAATTAAATCTTTCTTAGGGTGTTGTAATTTTTATAGGAGATATATTAAAAATTTCGCAAAACGAGCACTTCCTTTAACGAATCTATTGAGAGAAAAGACACTCCATTTGAGTGGACATCTGAAACGCAGGAGGCATTCGATGATATTAAGAAAGCCATATTGAACCCACCGGTCTTAGCATTACCCGATCCAGACGCAGAATTACAAATCACAACGGACGCTTCATCTCGCGGCATAGGGGCAGTTTTGGAACAAAAAATATCCAAACTCTGAAGTCAAACCTTTATATTTTTTCAAAGAAATTAAATCCCTTGCAATCTAAATATAACGCAACGGTTTTGGAGTTCTTCGCGATATATACAGCATTAAATTTTTTTAGAGATTTCTTGTTGGGTAGAAAATTCAAAGTTTTTACTGATCATAAGCCTCTTGCAGGATTTATTTCTAATAAATATCCCTCTTGCAAAATTTTGCGTTGGAAATTGGCTCTGGAAGAATTTCATTACGATATACACTACATCAGGGGTTCTTTAAATTCAGTCGCAGATCATTTTTCCCGTTGTGTTAACAACATCACAATAGCTTTACCTGACTCTAAAGATCTTATTAAAATGCAACATGAAGATCCTGTTTTAAGTCCTATTATACAAAAAATTGATCAAAATGACGTTAGCCCACACGTCAGCAACTATTTTATTAATGGGGAAGGTTTGTTATGCCACTTGTCCAAGCGCCCCTCCAGAACACCCAGGTCTAACACCACTAGAAAACAAGTTTGCATTCCACATTGTCTTAAAGCTAGAATTCTCGAATCTGTCCATTCAGAATATGGAGGGCATCTTAAATTTTTTAAAACATATCATCGACTCAGCAAAAACTTCTTTTGGCAGAATATGTACAAAGATACAAAAAATTGTGTTCTTTCTTGCACTGTATGTTTATCTCGAAAAAACGCTTTCAAAATTCCACCAGCACCTCATCAGCCAGTAAAACAAAGTCAAGAACCGGGAGAAACGTGTCATATTGATATTTTCGGTTCTTTAAAAACCACGCCTTAAGATAATATATATATATAATATAATATATATATATATAACTATGTTTTATCTATGATAGATGCATTCACAAAATACATTCATATTGTTCCACTTCCTGATATTAAGTCGAGTACGATTTCTAAAGCTTTCTTCGATAATTACATTGTTCACAGGGGTTGCCCACATAAATTAGTTGTAGATAATGCTACATATTTCAAGAGTTCTGAATTTGTTGAATTTTGCAGAGTCATGGGCATTCATAAAAGACACATATCAAGTTATTCCGCTCACGTCAACGGGAGGGTAGAGAAACCCAATCAATCGCTAGCCAATATCCTAGCATCAATTTCACAAAACACAAACGATTGGGATGAGCAACTCCCGCACACCATGTTAGTATTAAACTCAGCGATTCATGAAGCTACATACACATCGCCCTTTTTCCTAGAACATGGCAGGGATATTCGATTATCTTACACTTACGAGAAAAACTCCGACACACCACAAAATAAGTATGAATATGTCGAGAAACTTTTACCGTCTTTAGAGCAAATTTTTAATAAAGTTTTAAATAATCTAAAAGATCAGGAGGCATCGCATGTCGATTTGAGTACGAGAGCGACAAAGCAACATCATTATGAGTACAAAATCGGGTCCTTGTGTTTTATTAAGAGGCCTAATATTAAATCTAATTTATCTCCAAAACTCAGACCTAAGTTTGAAGGTCCTTACAGAGTAATAGAGCGTTTTTCTAATGTCAATTATAGGGTTCAACAGGCGCAACAATTGAGGAAGAAATTTAACACACATGTGTCAATCGAATGATTCCATTATTAAAAGATTCTCATATTTGCACTTAAATAATTTAGATGATTTGCAACCAGACGAGACGGAGGTTAAGCGTATTGTTACAATTTCACGGTATAATTTAAGGGCCCGTGCAGGCAATTCGGCTCATTAATGCACTTACCACGCTAAATTTTTTTTTGAAGGAAACTGAAATTTTTTTTTACAATTTTTACGCTTCATCACTTCGATAGCACACAAATGGAATGGTACCTGTCTCATTGTTGCACCTTGTTTCTATGTCATGTTTAATGTTTTAGTGAGATCAAATTTTGTACTTAGTTTTTTTAATGAATTCTAGCTCAAATTTTTTTATGCAGTTTGTTTCATGTCTTGATTTGATGCTTAAATGACATATTGTTGTTTGTTGTTAATATCAATTTTTGCTCTAAATAAAATATTTTTTGATGCTATGGGTTTTATGCAATATATAAAATTTGTTGTTTGTAATAGGATTGTTATTTAATTTTGCTATGCAATTCATGTCTGCACGTCAATTTTAATTTTATAAATTTTAAGCTTTAAATTATGTTTGCAACAAAAATCAAATTTTGGGGTCCTTGGACACCTGTCATGAAATTTGAATGTTGTTGCTATACATACATAATTGACATTTTTATTTATTAAACAATTTTGTGTTGCGGTTATTATTTAGTATTTTAAATAATTTTTTCATACAAAAATGTTCCTTTATTGAATAAATTAGTTCATGCTGATTTGATTGTATAACTGTGTACTTTTTGTGTTAAATTTTGAGTTTGCATACAATGTTAATTTTTTTTGGTATCGGTATTTTGTCAGAAGCAATTTTTATTGATAAGTTGTGTTGGTGTATTAATTTTAAGTGGCTGTATTACTAAATAATGATATCATTGGAATTTATGCTTGTTAAGGTATGGATAGAGATGGTTGTTTGAATATTTTCCCTAAGAAATTATGTTGAAACTTATAACTTTGTTTTGCTCATGTTGTTTTGTTCTGTCATATGATTGCTAATTTTGATTTAATATTTTCTAGTGTTTCGGTTAGGTGTTTCAATGCTCATTTAATTTTTGTGTTGTTTGTTTTGCTATAGATTTGGAATTTTGTTTGGTTAGGGCTCTAGTTAAATTGTGGTTTGGTTAAATGAATGTGCAGTCAAAAAATAATTTTGTCTCGCTTGTGTGCTAAACTGTACTAGGAATTGAAGGTTTTGTTTGATGTCGATATAGTACTTCTGTTGGTTTAGATTAATTGTGGTTTGGTTAAATGAAGGTGCAGTCAATCATTGTGTCTCGGTTGTGTGCTAAACTGTACTAGGAATTTAATGTTTTGGTTGATGTTGATATAGTATTTTTGTTGATTTAGGTTAACTTTTTTTGATTAATGGCAGCGCTTGGGTAGATTATTGAATTTAGTGTTGATGTGATTTAATTTTTTTGTAGTTTTGGATTTTAATTGTAGTTTTGCATTGTTATTTGGAAACAAGTTTTGAGTCCGATAATGATATTGTTAAATTTTATGCTTTGTATACGCGTAGTTGTGTTAGCTTTGAGTTTGGTATTGACAAAAGAGGAGAATTTTGATTTAGTACTGTTTGTTTTAGATATTGAGTTTGATAATTTTTTTTGGTTTGAAAATGTTGAAGATGATTAGGTGTGGAATTTTTTTGTTTTATTAATTGTTAAAGGAGTTAGATAAGTTTGAGTTAGGGATTTCGCGGAATATTTGAAGAAGTTATTCGAAGGAGATAGATAAATTTTAATTTGATGAATTTGTTGAATAATTGGGAAAGTTTTTTTTTATGTAGATAGATAAGTTTGCGTTCGCAAGTATGTGGTTAATTCGAGAGTCAATTGATTTGGAAATGGAAAATTTAGTTGTAATAATTATACGGTATATTCCAGATAGTTGTTTTGATGTAGAGAAGGTAATTTAAGTTAGGAATTTGTACGATTTGAGTAAATAAGTTGACGAACATAGATAAGTTGAATGAATGATTGTGTGGTATATTTAAGAATGTTTTGAGACGAATCTAGGAAAGTTCGAGTTGAGGATTATGTGAGATTTTGTGTAAATAAGCTGATGAGCAAAGATGGTTTTTGGTTAATGGTATTGTGGAAAAGTCGATTAATTATTTGGAAGTTGCAGATAAGTTTAGTTAGTGTTATAGAATGATATTTGAGTTGTTAATTCGATGCTTTTCGATGAATGAAGTTAGCGGTATTGTTGAAAATTGAGGATCTTTGTTGTTCTTTTTGTATATATGTTGCGCGTATAGTGAAACATTTTGAGGTTTTTTTTATTATCTGGAATTGATACATTGTATTACATAGAATGTTAAAAAGTTATGTTGATTAGTTAAGTGATATTTTTTTGGGGGAATTGTGTTTAATTACGTGTAGCACTTGCAATAATTTTTTTTTTGTTTAGTTAAATTACTTTACTCTGTATGTGTCGCCTCAGATGTCATGGGTTGCATTATCAATTTTATGTTTATAATTTTTTTTTCTGAAATTTTCAACTGCATTTGTGATTTCTGGAATTCATTTCTCAAATGGAAATTCTAATGTATTGAATGTAAAAGAATTTTTTTTTCTCTCTCAAATTTTTTTATGGTATTAATCGATATAGTATTTTTTTATATTTTCTGTTGTAGAGACAAATTAAACGTTTTCCTTAGAAAACTACTGACATTTTTTTCAATTTTTACAATTCTGTATCAAAGCATGCTTTTCCATTATTTGTGAAGTACATTGCTTAAGTCTTTTTACAGTTAAGTGTGGTTTATTTGGAGTTTAGAAGTGTTTGTATGCGGAATATATTTGCTCGTCTTTAAGTATTATTTGTTTGCAAATGAATTAGTCAAATAAGTTCAATAAATTGCTCAAGAAAGACCAAAATTAAGTTTGACATATATATCTTTTATTGTTCGTAATACATAATTTAATCTTAGTATATTTATGCCAGAAAGTTATATTGATGTTAGGAGTAATTGTATATAAATCTGACATAACTAAAGTTTTCGTTATTACAGATAACTTTTATAAAGATATTTTGTATACATTTGTGTGTATGTAGAAATACATTCCGTCCAATCTTGTTAGATGTATGTTTATGCAGAATAAAAGAAGAGAGGGGGGTTCGAGCATTAAGAGAAATATGATTAATTTATTGTACATTCAATTTACTTATTATTAATTTGTATATTTACCGAGAAGACGGAGCTTACCAGATAGCTACATATTCGGCTTCCGAGACATGAAAAGTAATAAATGAGAGTTCCTGTTGTACATTAAAAATAAAAGCATGCTTAAAAATACATGCAGTCTAAATTTTCAACATCGGAAATAGTGAAATAATTAATATCAAATCGCGTGCACTGAATTAAAGGTACTCAATAAATCAAGACTTTCGCTTTTAAAGGTCTTCACTAAATGCCATTTGTCAACAATTTCATATTGTAGGAAAAGGTGAAACTAAACAAAAAAAAATCATTCGGATGAAAACACACAAACAATATCGCAATATGACGCCTCTTTTTAGCTATTTCGGGAGTCTTCCACACATTCTAAACTTTATTATTCCAGACTTATTTTAATTCTTCAGAGAGGGAGAATGTATATTTTTAAACATTTTTAGGACGTAATTTACTTCTTAATTTCTATAAAACTTTTTTAATACAAAAGCCAACGAAATTTCTTTTCTTTTCGTATTAAATTGAGTAATAAAAATGCATTTGACTTTTGAAACTGAAGAAATTCATTAATATTATTTTGCCTTTATTTGGTAGTTGAAGTATACAGAGATTATGAATTTATTTTTAATGAGTGGAATAATACCTTTTTTATTATTTTATTCTCATGGTGTACTGCAACTTGTAGAATTAATAATTTGGCGCATTTGTGAATAAAGTTTATTTTTCCATATATTTAACTGTTTCTTAAATTAATACAAGAAATTAAAAAAAACCTTGTGGGTACTATTTTATATGCATAGAAATATTATTCTGTTTTGTTCTCTGTTGTTTATTATATACACTAGTACTGCAATTTCTTTATATATATGTGTTACGGATATAAGATAAATAAATATAAGGTATAATATAAATAAATACTAATGTATATATAAAATAAATAAATTACTAACGTAATATTTGGAATTCTAATGCAAGTCATATATTGTAATACCAGTGTTTAATTATTTTCCAAAAATATTTACTTATTACCAAATAAAACAGGTATAAATTTTCTTGAAATACTCGTATATAAAGGGTGAATAAAAATAGCACCCAAATTCTACACAGCCAGATTCCCCATTGGGAGTAGATAAAAAATACACAAAGAACTGTTCTTATACGATCCATAGTTTGAGAAAGGGTTGACGAACTAATGGCATTCGTACCATTAATGGCACATGTCACAATATTTTGGGCACGTCACTGATCAAAACATTTTGCATTTTAGTTGTAAATAACAAAGTTCACTACGAAGGAAGACGAACAAACGCGAGGGACACACTTGTTTGCTACTGTCTTGTGCATAGCATAGTTAATTTCGTTGATACAACTATAATTTAAAGTTTATTTGTGTTGAATGTACGGTTATTAACTGTTATTTTTAACCTGGCTAGTTCAGCAAATAAACTAATAAAAGAGCAAGATAGTAAGTGTAACAGGATTTCAAATTTAGTGGACCGAGACATATGATATAATTAGTAAAGGCGACAAAATGGTATGTGTTTTATATTATGGATTGATTGATTGATTGAATATTAGCGTCGCACTTTTCAGATGCACGAGGACTTTTGGCGATGGACCACGTAATTTAGAACCATGGTCAAGTGACGTGGATGGCACCTGAGATGGCACCCTCCTCTCCTAACTACCACACCACACCAACGGGAGGACGTTTCAGCTCTCGACAGATTTAACGTGCAGCGCTGCCCTACACGGCGGGTCTTTAGTGTTACTGGGCTCAAGCTCGTGACAAGGCAAGCCACGATCCGATACCTATACCACCGGGCTATCGCGGCCACTTTATATTCTGGAACATTCGTATGTAGGAAATCGTCTGTAAAATGAATTCAAAATACATTTAACTGTTTGAAGAAGTCTCGTCTCGTGCTATTTAAACCAAATTTTCATCTACTTATGCCTGCGAGTCATTATTTTCAGAAATGAACAACATTAAAGATCGCTCAGAAATCGTTTGGCAGATAATTCCAATGTTTTCTACTAAAAGTAACATATTACAATCTTAATATTAATTACTTGTCATCTGATCTGCCACAACATAAGTCATACTAACGTTACTTTTATTTGAATTACACAAATTACTAAAATATTACTACTATACAGTGCAAAATGTATTTATTTTAAGTAAATAAAGGGTTTTGAGAGTTGTTAGTATTAAGTTAAATTATTTTCCCAATGATCACAAGTCAAAATTGTTTGACATCACGTCTGTACCTCATTAAAGACCTTTCTTCAGAAAAAATGGCACGTTGATCTAAAAAGGTTTGCCATCCCTGGTTTACGAGAAAATACTGTAAATGAAGATGATGCATGATGGTTCAATATAGGGAACATTTCTGTGTTCCTATACGTGATTGGTTGGATCCGGCGTACTCCGGCCACTGGATCAGACGTCGAGCTCCGGTTCTATTGATGACACAATTACCAGATATCACATCATTAGAAATTTTTCTTATGGGGCAATCAGAAGGATTTAGTATATAGAGATGTAGTGACTGTATAAACTAAATTAGTTGCTTGCACTTCGGTGGGCACCTAAGGTGGTGCGATGTGTTTACTCATCCACTACACGACACACTTAAGCCTTCCTCGATTTGCATAGCCGATATTTTAGACATCTGCCTTTTTAAATGTTTGCAAATACTGCTGTTGTCTGTCCAATATGGTGCTCTTATCTTGCACCGGTACACTTTGTTGTTCGTATTTTTCTTGCAAACAATGGATAGTACAGGTGCAATTTTCTGGGCATTTGTTATGCACTCTCACCAAGGAATCTAGATGTGCAGAGTCTGGTTTATTTTTGGGACACCCTGTATATTAGTTATTCCTTAAGCAAATAAAGATATAATTCTAAGTAAAATAAATTCTCAGTATTGAATTAGACAAATATTTTCCTTAATTTATCCGTTTCAGTGGATTTAGGTTTCCTACCCACCATTCAATTTGTATAACTCTATCCATGATTGATTGATTGACTGAATATTGACGTCGCACTGCTCAGTTACAAGAGGGCTTTTGGCGACGGACCACGTAATTTTCAACCATGGTCAAGTGACGTGGACGACACCTAAGCTGGCACCCCCTCTCCTAACTACCACACCATACTAACGGGAGGACGTTTCAGCTATCGATAGATTTAGCGTGCATCGCTGCCCTACACGGCGGGTCTTAAGTGGTACTGGGCTCGAACTCATGACATGCCTGCCATGATCTGATACCTTGACCACTGAGCTACCGCAGTCCCATAACTCTATCCATACATGTTATCAACTCAGCTATGGATCATTGTTTAAAAATGATTCAATTAACTTCATTATACTTCTAAAATATTTGAATTTTTTATTCATGTGTTGATTATTTTAAAATAAAGTACATTCTTAAATTTTGAATAATGTTTTTCTTTTTGACCTTCTTATGCAAAAAGTTATTTTATTTCAGTTTACACTTCCTTGTATAAAAAATTCAATTATTATATCAGTTTACTTAAATTGAGATGCAAATAACAGTTAAACTTAATTCAAGATATGCATATGTTAAATTTTAATAAAAATAGCTGGTATTTAAGAAATTTTGTTAAATTTATGTGTAAAAATAAATTATTTATCTTTTTGTATTCGAGGCTATTTTTTTCTCTCTTTGAAAATGCTACTTAATTAATCTCATATATGCATTCAGGGCTTGAATGCAGTTATTTTTTTTAGTTATTATTAAATATCTCTTCCTTTTGAAACATAACCTTTGTTTCTAATTTTTCTCTTTTTGTTTGTTTCTACTTATTTTCAAGGTACATTGTTGATACACAGAAAAAGAAATATTTATAAGATATGCATTATTGACATTATTTTTAGTATTTCCATTCTGTTGCTTTGAGACTTCGGGATGAAATAAAATTAAAATTTAATTCATATTATTTAAAAGAAAGTATAATTTCCCAATTAAAGAAAAAACAATTGTACTCTTCGATTTCCTATTTAAACGTATTTCAAAATATTTAATCTTTTTGTTCATTAGTACCGTCTTTTAAAGGTTAAAACAAGGCATAAAATTTCAAACTTATTAATTATACTTTTACGTGACAATGAATTCAAAATGTCTGAAGAGCTTGGTCCTCCTATTGTGTTGTTACTTTTATCAGCAGTTTACAGCCATTTTCACAAAGCTACAGCTCAAAAGATGTTTTCTGAAGGAGTTGATTTTAAGGGTTCAATTAATTTTCGAAAAGTTAGAAAAGACTAGCACAGTAAATGTTATTAAATTATGTAGACAAATAATTGTACAATTCATAATTAAACATGAGAATAAAATGATGTTATATTCATGCATTGGAATTAGATGTAGAGTTTGTTAAAATTAGTTAAATTTTAATATTTTTATATACTTATAAAATAGTTCAGTCAAACCTTCATATATCAAGAACTTAAATTATTAATTTTAATTAAAAATTTCGCTGAAAATCATCCAACTGGACCACTAAGGGGTTAAAATTTAAATATAATGAAGGGAATTAATTTTATAATAAAAGTGCTTTTGAAAGTAGTAAAGGAAGCAATTTATGATTTCCTTTAAATAATTGAAGCTTAATTATGTCTAGTCTAAAGGACACTTTATCTGTTAAAAATACGGAAATATATTTACATAATCATCCAATTCTATTCTATTAATGCAATATAAAAGGAATTTTTAACATACTCTTTTCTGCGAGCAGATTATTTCCGTACCTTATTTAAACCGAGTTTTCCGTTTCCTGGAATTTCTTAGCACCAAATGGAAGTTCTGAATGAAATATATCGATACCATGAACAATCCTTGCATTATGCATTACTTTATTGTGTATAGTCCAGAGCTCTTCTTAAACTTTTAATATTTGCAACTCAATACACATTCATAATTTTCATCGCGCCCTCCCTCCGTACAATAACAATGTATTGAATTCAATAATAATATACTTTGACGCTAAACCTACAATACGACATTAACCGCTTTAGTGCTACCGATGTATACAAACGTCTCGCTCGGAAAGTGCGTTAATTGCCCCAGACGTATATATACTTCTTTCCCAGGTACGATGTTTTCTGTGCTATGCTATTCACAAAATCATTCCAAAGGGTTTGGAATGCCACAAAGGATCTTGACAGTTTTTGTGACGGATATACTTACATCAGAGAATTTGCTTATTTATTCCCTGACTACCGCCCTTCGCCCTCGCAACACATCACGTACGCTCTGTTACGTGTTAAACGGTGGCATTGGGCAGCAAATTGCATAACTTTTTATCGGTATTTAAGGTATCCGACTTCGTTCGGAACCGTGATTTTGCAAAAGGTGTAAAGGGATAATATCTATGCTATTTAGTGTCACTTAGATTAGAAAATGTACATAAAATTGTTTTAAAAATAGCATTACAAAAAAAATTATTTAAGTACAATATCTTGACAAAAAATGAGCCTAGAATGACCAATTCTCTTTTTGTCAAAAATGCTTCTAAAGGGTGTTTTTTTTAGAGGTATAGAACTTTAAATTGCAATAAAACCACGATGTATTATTCGATTGACATGAATTTTTTTTATTCGAAAGATAATCTTGTGGCATTACATTTTAAATATGATTTCTGGCATAGGACTGCCACGGCTAACTCGGATGTAGTCCAATCTGGACGTCCATTTTTCGATGAATTTCCCAACATTTGTGGCCGTATATCGGCAATAACACGGCGAATGTTGTCTTCCAAATGGCCAAGCGTTTGTGGCTTGTTTGCATAGGCCAATGACTTTACATAGCCCCACAGAAAATAGTCTAGAGGTGTTAAATCACAAGATCTTGGAGGCCAATTCACAGGTCCAAAACGGGAAATTAGGCGGTCACCAAACGTGTCTTTCAATAAATCGATTGTGGCACGAGCTGTGTGACATGTTGCGCCGTCTTGTTGGAACCACAGCTTCTGGACATCATGATTGTTCAATTCAGGAATGAAAATGTTAGTAATCATGGCTCTATACCGATCACCATTGACTGTAACGTTGTAGCCTTCATCGTTTTTGAAGAAGGATTCCACCAGCCCATAAAGCGCCACAAACAGTCTGTTTTTCTGGATGTAACGGTGTTTCGACATACACTTGTGCATTAGCTTTACTCCAAATGCGGCAGTTTTGTTTGTTGACGTAGCCATTCAACAAGAAGTGCATTTCATCGCTAAACAAAATTCGCTTATGAAAATCGGGAACAACAGCAATCTCGTTTTGGGCCCATTCGACGAATCTACGCCTTGCTTGATGATCGTTTTCATGAATTGCCAAACCAAACTAAGAATAAATCACTTGACAGCTGTTAAATCGGTCGCCATCTTGGAAAGTAATGCCAACTTAAACTTCTATACCTGGACAAAAAACACTCTTTATTATAATAATATTTTGCCTGCATATGAGTTTTTATCAAACTGTGGGGCACGATCCCCGGTGGAGGGGGCGCGAACATATTGAAAATAAAGGCTTAAAAAAAATTTTGTAATGAAGTAAAACAAAATTCTTTCTGACATAATAAAAAAATACACATTTACAATGAAATAATTTATTTTTATCATCTGGTGATCATCAAAAATAGAAGATTCCACTTCAAACGCTCATTAGCTATCTTTGATCCTATAGCCAAATAAAAAAAGACATTTCGTCTGCTTTACTGTAATCCCACGATGAGAGATTTTTTATTATGTTTCTTTTAACACCTAAAAATCCACTTTTGATTATCATATATTTGACCTTCAAACTTACTGGTATGTTTCACTCCGTCTCTTTTTCTTTTAGGAAAGTTGTAAATAATATTTTTCTGTTGCTTTTCCCCCCATGTGAATAAGTTTTATGATATATGGATAAGCATATTGAGCACTTTGAAGGATTATTGACCAAGATGTATTTTTATGAGTATTCTGAAACATATAATGCATAATTAAAAACGCTTTACACAATTATTTTTTAGAACATGCTACACTTTCCCCCATAAACAATTTTGGGGTTTTGATTGCTGTGTTGTAAGACTTATTATGGTTTATAAATTTAAATAAGCAGAATATAAAAAAAATGGGCATCTGTGATCTCTATTGAAGGAAGTTGAAACTTATCAAGCAATTCAAGAACCTGTTGAAATAATGCATATTAATCAAGATAGTGAAAGTAAATATGAGAAAAGCGATAGACATGAAACGTTTGAGTTGAATTAAAATTTTAAATGCTGTCTAAAGAACTCCATGAATAAAACTATGAAGCCCTAAATGTAGCACTTCGCCTTGTCAAAAAGACACAAGGAAGAAAAAGTTCAAAATGCTATTTGTAGATCATCAAACGAGAGCAAAACTACAATAACGTGAACAAAATATGACAGTTTTGCTGGGAAATAACGTTCCTGTATTGTTAGCGAAAAGTGTCTGTGGTTTCTGTCCTTTATTAAGGGCACTCACACTTGGAACAATTTCTTTAGTTTAATTGAATTTTTTTTCATGTTATCTAAGAAAAATGGAAAAGTCCTTGAAAGAAATTAAGTAAATTTTCTCTTAATTAAATTATTCACTAGAATTGTGATTATTATCGTGAAAAATAAAAATAATTATAAAATAAATTATAGTAAGACACGCTTTTATAGTGAATCGAAAAAAAATTTAAAAAATAAAAATATACATTACTTAAAGGTAACTTATGCAAAATTTAGTACTTATCTTGTTAATTTGTACGATTTATAATTATGATCGTATTGAGTTTTAGCGCCAAAAAGTGCGTTATTGTTGCATTCAATACATTATTATTTGGGGGGTGATAAAAATTATGATTAAAAATTGGGTTGCCAGTAATGAAAGTTTGAGAACCAATGCTGCATATAGCTCAGACTTCTCTACAGATGCCCAACTAAAATTTTTGAATTATATAACTTAGAAGTGGATTTATATATATATATATATATATATCTATGTTTTACGACAGCAGAGGGGAGAAATTTTAAGATAAAAATGCCGATAATTATTTCATTTGGTTGTAACTCTGAAAATAATGTGAATTCTTCAAAAATCATAGTTTAACCTCTGCAGAAAGGCCCGATCTATATACAGGCAAAATATTATTGCAATAGAAGCATTTTTCACAAAAGAAGAACATTTTTAAAAAAAGGTTATTCTAAGTAAATTATTTTTCGAAGTCTTGTATTCAAAATTTTTTTGTCAAAATGACCTTAAAACAATTTATACTTGTATTCTAACCTAAGTAACACTAAATATCATGAAAATTATCCATTTATGCGCTTTTTAAACTCACGGTTCCGTACGTAGTCGGATACCTTAAGGGATTAATTATAAACCAGGAAAATTATCATGATAATTGTTAATTTATGTATACAATTTTATATATGACAAGCCCATGGGGTCGCGGGTAATTATTAAACTTGTTCTTAACTATGCATTGTTAAATTAATTATCAAATACATTGCACAGTACTGATATGTTTATAAGTGTATTATACACTGCTGGACAATTGCTAAGGACGGATCACAAATTGCTATGTAGCATAACATTAAGCGAGACATGAGGCATAGTAGGATAAAATATAGTTGCCACACTGTTCAGACATTAGAATAAAGAATATTTATTGTTCTGGAAAGTACAAAAGCTGTGAAACATCTGAAAGAAAAAAAATGTTCATTTGATCTGCGTACGGAGAAATGGAACAATGCATCTAAAAGTCTGCAGGCACCTTAAAGAAAGGTATCAGTACGGGATATGTTTACCGTGGAGTGTGATGCAACATTCCACACGTCGTACCATACTTTGCACAACATTATCCAGCAGCTGTTGAGGCAATTTATCCCATTCCTCTGTGAGTGCACGGATGAGAGTGTTCTTGTTTGTCGGAGGATAGTTTCGACCAGCAACTTGCCTCCCCAAAGCATCCCACACATTTTCAATGGGATTTAGATCTGGAGAACGCGCTGGCCATACGAGACGTTGAATACCCTCGCTGTCTAGACAATCCTGAACAGCGAGTGTTCGATGACATGTTGCGTTGTTGTCCATAAAAACAAATTTATCACCGACAGCACCACGGAAAAGACGAACATGAAGAAGTAGAACTTCATCAATGTATCGTTGGCCCGTCATAGTCCCATTCGCAACCACATGTAGGCGCGTGCGGCCATTGATCATGATGCCGGCCCACACCATGATACTGCATGTCGGATATCGGTCTTTTCCTGGATATTTTCTAGACGATAAGCAGTACCACTCTCGCGCCACATCAGTTGGCGTCTACAATCCGATGACAGACTGAACCTACTCTCATCTGAGAATAGTACGCATGCCCAGTCCTGTTCAGTCCATTGTGATGCTCACGACACCATTGCAAACGGGCAGTACGGTGCTGTCTGGTCAATGGGACACACACAATAGGTCTGCGTGCGTATAGTCCTCCTCCCCTCAAACGTCTGGCAACAGTTTTTCGGGAGATCTGCTTTCCTGTGGCAGCAAGAAACGGATTTGCCACCTGCTGAGCTGTGGTGCGCTTGTTCTTCTTGCTGATAGGACGATATATCTGTCTTCTGCAGGCGTCGTACTTCTAACACGATCTACCCCGTGCTGTCTACTACACACTCCAGTAGTTTTAAATGACTTCCACGTGCTGTGAGCGATGTCGAACTCCCTGGCAACATCTGTTTTTTTTCGCCCTTCTTCGATCTTTCCAATAATTCGGACACGCATAAAATCATCTATGTGATGTCGGGAAGACATGCCAAAATTTTTAAGTTCGTCTATTAAATCTTTCCTGTAAAACTTTGACTTGAAACAACAACTGTCCACACGCGTCAAAACCTTTAAAGCTCTTATGAACGCTATCACGTGATGAACAAACGTGGAAAAAAAATTTGCTTACTCATACTTCTTCTTACTAATATCCCGCACTTACTCTAATTTTCCACATTTTGCTTCCTTTTATTTTGTGGTTGCTATGGATGATAGTGTTATCCGTCCTTAGCAATTGTCCAGCAGTGTATTAGTGAAAATGTTTAATTTATTTTTCATCATGTCAGAATGTATTTGGTTTGTTTACTTTCAGTAAATTAATAATTTTTTTAAATAATATTTTGTTTTCGACTTTTCAATATACTCGCGTCCCCCTCGTAGGGTTATTACGTCCCCCTAAAGGAGAGTGCCTCATAGTTTGAGAAAGGCTGACCCCATCCATGCTATAAAGTAATGTATTCCATACAATTACATACTTAAAATTTTTATACACAAAGTTCTGGTACTTTCTTTGCATAAAAAATTACGTATATGTTTTTGTGGCTATTTAATCTTTTGTTTAAATGTGTTTGAATATAACACAAGTAGTCGTTGAAAAATGTAATCTCCTTAAGAGATTGATTATTTTACATTTGATTTCTAAGAGAGAAAAATTATGTTTAGTATTTATCTTAATACTGAAATGTTCCATAGATTGAAGTTCCTAGTTCTGTAATGATTTCAATGGCAGATTTATAACTAAAAATTATCGTTATTTATGTTTATTTAATGATTCTTTCAAAAATTCCTTTTCAGATGTATTTATATTGAGCGAAAAAGGAATATAACTGCATATAACAAAAATGGCTTATTTCATAGGATATAGCCCACATTTCATATTTCAAATTCGTGTTGAAATTTAAAAAATAGCACAATCATGAAATCACATAAAAGTATTCTATAAAAGATTCCTTTTACAAAACAACCCAATTTCCATCAAAAATAAAGTTTTAATTATTAAGAAGACTATAAATTCAAATATTAGATTGAAAAATAGTCTTCTACATAGACAGAGGATTAGTAAAAATAGTTTTCTAAGAAATTGGAAATATATTATTCATTTCAGCACAATTTTAAATTCCATGAAGGATGGTTGAAGAGAAAAATATAATCTTTGAATTTATAATATTTTTCTTTTTTTCCTTAGAGTAGAGTATTTTGTACAGTCAAAAGAAATTCAATTTCATGTGTACATTCCTTATTTACAGAAAGTACAAAGAACTTTGTTTACAGAAAGTATTTGAAGTAGTAGCAAATGGTAGAGCTTTTAGATTTTTAAAAATATTTACAAAAGCTCACCCTTTTTAGCTTCTTTTAACTTTTCATGTTGTTTTATTTATATTGTGTTTTATTTTTGAATATTGTACTGTTTGATAAGTGGGTGACAAATATGTTTCTTTCTCATGTATGAGTGGCTAGATATTAAATAAATACCAAACGTTTTCTCAAGTATCGGACAGTTGTATGAATACTGTAATTTGTTTTTCTTTTTAAGATATTTTTATATTATTTCACAATAATTTTATCTCTAATTTTCTTATATTCGTGAAGTAGAACCACTATCAGTTAAAGACCAGCAATTAAATACAAAACAAAAATGAATTTTCTTTGTGGTTGATATTTTCAAAAGAAAATTAAAAAATACAGGTATACCTCACTTTGAACGGCTATTTGGCTGCTTGAATGTACCGCACTAAGTGAATCCACATTAAGTAAAACATTATTTTTATAGGAAAAGTAGTAATTTGTTCAAATAACACATAAAATTAATTAAAACATTTCTGTATTTATCTTAAACTAATAAAACATTATAAAATAGTTAAAAGTAAAATATATAAATAAATCAAAATAGTGTTATTGTGAAAGTTAACATAAAAACAAAATGAAAACTTTAGCTTTTACTATAAAATGAGCCAAAGTTTTTGACACGTTTTTTTCTCTCCGTACATCATGCGATAATACAAGATATTATATATATATATATATATATATATATATATATATATATATATATATATATATATATATATATATATGAGTAAATAAATTAAAAAGAAAAAAAATGAATCCATCTTAAGAACAAACCGAAAGAAACAAGAACATTGAACCATTACAAACCAAAAAAGAGAAATTTAGTTAAAGTGGAAAAAACTATTATGATTTCCTGAGAAGTCACAGGCTTAGTACAGTGAAACAGAGTTAAGCACCGTTTTGTGAGATCTCAACCTTCCCCTACAATGGAAATTTTCCACATAATAGCATAAGAGATAAACCAAGGCAAGGGTTCAAAAACCCACGTGGGTGAATATAACATCAATAGAATAGAATTGGAATATTAAATTACTATAGGAATCCGAGCTAAATAGACATATATAAATATGTATAAATCAAAATATTTGCAAAACAGGTTGAAAATATGATTATGACTATATATATAAATTTCGTCTTTTTTCAAAACTATTTTTCTCTAGATCTTTTTCCTCGACTGATTTACGTGTTCTTCCATACCATTGAATAAGTCTTCAATGTGATTTTTTTCTGCTTGCATTTCTTTATTTCTCCTTCTTCCTAATTATTTTTTATGTTAGTGAGAATTTCAACATCAGAAGGCTGAGAGTCTATTTGAATATACTCTATAACTTGGGAAATATCCATTGAGTATAAACCTAAATCATCTACAAGTTTCTGCTGAAAGTGTATCATCTGAACATCAAAGCCATAAAAATTACTAAAACAGTAAGACAAAATATATTCTCTTCATATTATCTTTACTCACTTCATTGCATGTCCGTTAACATCAATATCATTTTGAATATTACAATTTTAGCTCCCCTCCTCTCCCCCTCAAAAAATTTGATCAAAGATAGAGATAGTATTATTTTAGTAGAAGCATTTTGGTGCAAAACTTTTCCCTCCACGTAATTGGAAACCAACCACTATTAACTGCAATTTATAACTCAAATTATAAACCGTATTATATTGGGACTCAGACTGATCGTTGGCACAGCTAGTTCTCAGTGAGCCCTGTACCAAAGTTCTTTCTTGGCCCTTTTTTAGACATTGGAGTCCCCCTGTAGTTTGGGGTTCCCGTATCATTGATACGGATGGCTGCGGCAGCCGAGTGGTATAGGTATCGGATCGTGGCTTGCCTTGTCACGAGTCCCAACACAGTACCACTAAAGACCCACCATGTAGGGCAGAGATGCACGTTAAACCTGTCGAGGGATTAAACGTCCTCCCGTTGGTGTGGTGTGGTAGTTAGGAGAGGGGGTGCCAGCTCAGGTGTCATCCACGTCACTTGACCATGGTTCAAAATTACGTGGTCCGTCGCCAAAAGCCCTTCGTGTAGCTGAACAGTGCGATGTTAATATTCAATCAATCAATCAATCATTGATACGGTAGTTGCTACTCCCCTGGCTCTGATCCTACATTTATTCAACATCATTTTTCATCTCTATATTCCCCTATTTTTTACTCATTCATATATTTTTGAAGCCCAAGAGCAAAGTAATTTAGTATTGCTCTATATCAGATAGGGCAAACCTTTTTGACAATTAGGTCGCCTTTTATTTATTGTTTTTTAATACCAGCTAGAAAGTGAAAAAAAATCAGAGTGAAAAGGGTATCAACATTTGGAAAGTTTGTTAACAAAGGAACATGACAGTTGACGATTTTGAACTCTTATTTTTAAGATTATCTTTGAAAAACTTTTAAAATTTCCTTTTTGTTTCATACTTATTTTTTTGCAATTGTAAGGCAAAAAATTAAAGGCTTACGTTGGAAGATTGTAATCATTGAATAATAATATAAATTACAGCACCATTTGGCACTTTGTTTACTGACGATTTTGAGCTGAGTATTTGAATGAACAAAAAAAAAGCAGATATATTAAGAAAAATTATTTATTAATAAACCTAGTTACAAATATGTGCATGCATAAAATTAAGCTATTACAAATATATTTAATATGAAAAGTGAGATTTTGCTCATTTTCAAATATTATCTTAATATTAGGTTCAAAAATTCTATATTCATTATTTTAATGTATTTCGCTCTCAATTTATTTTTTTCAAGCGTCTTTCTGTTTATAAATTTTAAGAAACCCTTTGCAGAAAACAATTTTTCACACGAATACAATGTCCAAAATTTTATTATAACTTCATTAACAAGCTTCTTCTATCACATAAAATATCATAGAAAATTAATCCCATACATTAAGTGCATTATTTTCTATTTTTGGTGCGGAATCATTTTTATCTCTTTTAAAATAAAATATTTCCATTTATATATACATTTTTTCCCAAGCTATGCTGTTTTAAAATTCAACTAATTCCATTTCTTACTAATTAATACCAGGCTTCTTAAACTCGATGAACTCTATTGCTTCAAACTTTGTTTTGTGTAGGTGTAAAATTAAGTGGAATGCACTTTCTAAGCTTTTAAATTAATTAAATCTCTTCTGAAAAGCTTGTTTTATTTTCTATGTAATGATTAAGTATTTTTAATTGCAATTTCGTGAGGGACAACTATATTTTCATGGAAACGATGTAATGGGTGACTTGGAAATTAACAGCTCTAGTATTATTTTTGGAATCAGAAAAGCTTTTTAATCCACAAAGCTTAATCCATAAGCTTATGTATGATACTATTTTTTCTTTTGGAAGCAAATTGTTCATTTTTCTCTTCGTTGGTTATTTATTGAGAAGCTGAAATTTTAATGCAACTTATCAAAATGTGTTTCTACATAACATGCATGTGAAATGATAATTTCGTTACAAACTACACTCACAGTCATTTTATTCTTCATAATGATGTCATATTTATTAAACCAATCTACTTGGCATGGTCTGGAACATGCAGCTTTTCTTTTTGATCTTTTTATCTACCAAAGAAGCACATATCTATAAATAACAATGCTCTTAATTAAAATACGATAGTATATTTTAGAACAGAAAACGTTATATATATATATATATATATATATATATATATATATATATATATATATATATATATATATATATACTAACTTGTTGTTCAGTCATTTGCAGATGGCCTTTTTTCAAAAACATAATATAAATTAATAAAGTTGGACTCTAGATACCTATGCCAAGACTGCCAATTCAGTATTACGAGCTATTTTACAGATCACTACCAAGAGCATTACAGAGCTTTCTACAATGAATTTAAGCCTGATTCTCTTAAGTCACATACAAATGTAATGATGTGGAATAAAATCACCGATATTCAGTTTACTTGAAAACATTATTTCATTTATTCTTGTAATTGTAAATGTGCTTTAGATATTTATATGTTGTTGTGATGTGGGAATCTAGTTAAGGTTTAATCCCACCATAAGAAGAGTAATAATTGATGATAAAGAAAGTTAATCACATTTTATTAATTTACGTTACATAATTGCTGAAAACTACTTCGGTTAATGCATGAAAATTAAATAAAGGAAAGAGCACGTGCTGATGTCTCGTGCGTGAGTGAATATTAACGTCACACTGTTTAGTTTCACGAGGGCTTTTTGTGACGGAACACGTAATTTTGAACCATGGTCAAGTGACGTGGACGATACCTGAGCTGGCACTCCCTTTCCTAACTACCACACCAACGGGAGGAAGTTTGATCTCTCGACAGATTTAACGTGTATCGCTTCCCTACACGGCGGGTCTTTAGTGATACTGGGCTTGAACTCGTGACAAGACCAGCCATGATCCGATAGCTTGACCACATGCCTACCGCGGCCACGTTGTCTCATGCGAGTCAGAGAGAGAAGTGTGAGGTATCTAGGGATCATCCGAGGGGAAGAAAAGTTTTTTGAGTTATTTGTTCATATCAGTTCACTTCTCTCTTCTTGCAAGCTGATTCCAGTTAAGGGGAGTTTAGGTCGATGCTGAGGCACACCATAGTTCATACTTGGGATATCTGTGAAAAAATAAAAATCATAGTCACTGCATTATTATTATTCTTTTGAAAGAGTCGTGGGAAAGAGTTTTATATTAAGTTAGCTAGTATTTTTAAAAAATTTTTAGAGGTACAGGTAGTTTTGTCTAATCGAAATGAGGGATGGAATCATTTCTTCACGTTAGAATAGTAGGTTGTGGTGGAAAGCTTTGGTATAGACAGCGGATTGGCCCCATCTTTGTTTAAGGTATCCGAACACGTTGAAAATTACCCAATTCGGTCAAGACAGATATTTTTGTTTTTTACTTTATTGAATAGAGCTATGTTTTGGCTTTACAAACATACTTTGTTTTGTTTCTACGCTACCTAGAGACTAAGTTATAATCAATTTTATAAAGTTTGTAAAACCGGAAGTAAGTCTTTGATCTACCAGAAGTAAGTATTTAAATTGTTTGAAGTCTATCATGGCGAAACTGATAACTCAAAATGTTATAAATGTATTTCTAAATAGAACTAACATTTTGAATCTGATATTTACGTTATTTTCCAGAAAAATTCTTATTGCACAATTTTTTTTTTTGAGTTATGGCTTGTTATTTAAATAATGGTCTCATAAAGTATGTAACATTTCTTATAATGTTTATTCAATCAGATCTAAAATTTTCAAATTTTAATAAAACATTAAAATTTTAATACATTTTCTAGATAAATGCATCTAATTTGTTTTAGTAATATTTTTACTAATATATATTTATTACTTTTTTCTCTAATTGCTTTGAAGTTTTTCAAAAATATTGCTAAAATTTCACTTATAATTGTGATTTTTGTAAAATTCAAAGAATTTATTTCAAATATCATTAGTTAAATAGTAGTTTTTTTTGGTATTGAGTTCTAAAAAAGCATTTATAATATTTAAAAATGTTATTTTGTTAAAAAGTACTCCGAACGTATTCGGATATCTTAACATTGCGTGGGTCACTTAAAAAGCTTTCATGGATCAGGACCCACGGCTCATAGATTCATTACCACTGGTATTTAATGAACAATATAAGATGAACTGTGTCTCTCGCTTTCTCGATAAAAGTGTTTATTTAGTCACATGATAAAATAAAAAACACTTTTTATGACTGTCAAAAGCAAAATAGGATCATTGCAGTTCTTTTTATTGAGATTTTGGAAAAATAGTAGCTTCACTTATTCTAGATGTATAAAGCGTTAATGAAAACCAAATAGTATTTGTAGAATATAAAAAAAATTCTAAGTCCATGTAATGAAGGAGTCAAATTTCTTCTCGTGGCAGTGAATTTATGCAATGCTTAGGTAATATAACAAAAATTTAAATCTGAGAAGATAATTGAAACTCAGATGTGTAATTTTTATATTATAGTTTAATATACATTCTGCTGATAAGTTCACCCAATCCATATCATTATAGAGTGATGTGACAAAAACTCATAAACACTATTTTCCCCTAATTTTTGTGTTTGATCTAATTTTTCGTTATGAAATAATCGTTTGATTTTTAATTTGTTACTGATTCTACCGGTTGATTCAAAATTAGTGCGACCAATTTTAAAAGCATATAACCATTTATTATGAATTTCTATCGTTTTATTATATGTTTTATTTTAAAAATGAAACATTTAAATTAATATATATACTAATCTTACCATTTTTTATTGGAAGTAAATTATAGTACTGAAATTTGATCCTCAAACCCAGGACGACATTTTACAACTTTTGAAAAAAGATTGCTCAAATTCTGTAAAAAGTAAAGCGTATATAAAAATCAAAAAAGACATTTTTCTATTGTATTACTATCTAAACTTCAAAAAGAAACAAAATTTGGCTCGCAATCAAAACCACCAATGGGAAAAAGGCAAGTGAAAGGAAGTCCTTAATGAGAAAGAAAAAAAAAAAGAAGTTGAAAATAACTATCACTGTAGAAAATCCTTTGCCTCAAAAACCTATTGCAAGCAAACAGAAAAAAACTACAGATATAGCAATCGACAACTTATCGTCAGATAAAGAAAATTGTCTACAAGAAAGTAATATTTCCAGACTGTCATCAAATGTGTGTTAAGACCACAAGAAAACGAAGAAAACGTTCTTGGTCTCCGTTTTGAATGTTACGCAAAGGTAGATACAAAGCCTGGATAACTTCAGATGAAGCACTGTTTCATTTGTCATTCACAACTAGCAAAACGAAAATGTAATGTTTTTAACGTACAAAACGTCGAAAAGACGCAGCTGTTATGTTGCTGATTCCTACACATATACAGCTGACAATGGAGCTGTTATGTTGGACGATCTCCTACACATTTCAATGACTTTTACGGGTTTTTTTTCCAATTTTTTCATGAAATAATCTTATATTTACGATGATTAGTCAAAAGGTAAGAAGACGTTTGCAATTTCTCTTTCTATTGTTATGCAACAGTGCTAGTATCCAGCCCTGAGTGAGGAGTAGTCGGCAACACTTCAATACAACGTGCTACTCCGCTTCTCTTGAAGTCGTTGTGATGCAGTAAAAAGTTTAACATGGTAGTTCCACTGTCAATATGCCCCAAGGAGGACAATGATTCGTTTTTTTGTTTGGGGAAGTTGTGAAACCTACAGAAATTATTCCTCGCATGCAAGCGTAGTATAGTGACAACTGCTTATCGCGAAGGAAGATTTACGAATGTATAGTGCACTCAAACAAGAAAGAACTTCTTTATATGACGACGAAAGATCGGGCAGTCCATAGACGTCAATCACTGAGGGTCGTCGTCTTTGAGGGTATAGGGTTGGAAGGGAAGGCTAGTATCTAGTGTAGGTATCACAACTTTCGAAAACAAAAAGCAAATCACTGTCCTTCTTTCCTTCTTGGTGTAGATCGACAATGGAGCTGTTATGTTGGACGATCTCCTACACATTTCAATGACTATAAAGAAAGACGAATGATACGTCGTATTGAAGTGTTATCGACTACCCCTCATTCAGCGTTCGATACTAGCGCTGTTGCCTAACCTTGGAAAGAGAAATTGCAAAAGTCCTTCCACTATCTGACTTATAGGCATTATAATTATTACTATCTTTTTTTAAATTTTTAGACTATTAATGATGAAGGTATTATTTCTGGAAAAAAATGATTATTTAAGTTTTACTCAAATTAAAGCATTTTTACAATACTAATATATTGCATTTCTTAATTTAGATCTTTTCCCAACTGTTTTGCAATCAAAGAATAAAAGGGATTTTAGTATGTCATTTTTGAAATTCATTTCTTAAACATACACCTCTGTGGAATATTTGTTTTTGACATTTTTTTTTATTAAAAAAAAATTCACAATCTTGTTATGGTTGCGAATTTACTAGATAAACTTAATATTGTTAACAATAATAAAGCGTTATTTATTTATCAATATTTTTTAATGTTCATTGTTTTAACATTATTCTTTTTAATTAGAATAATAAAAAATCCTATAAACATTATTATTTAAGAATTAATATATTTTATGAATACATGTAGTTTTTAACTACCGAAACTAATCTTAATGCATGTTTGGCGGCAACTATTAAATCCATTTTTATATCAGAATTTCATTACATGATAAACGAATAGAAATATTTAATCATCCACTCTATTTGTCTTGTCTCAACAATTCAAATAAAAATTCAAGCTGTGACGATGAAACATAATCTTCGTGATGCAGCTGTAGTCATAACAAAGCCAGTACATTTATTTTGTGAATAAGGACCTGTAAGCTTTCAAGTCATTTAGCACTAATTTCTTCGACAGAGAAGGTAAATAACATATCATTTGTAACAACATCCTCTTTTAGACTTAATATCTCTCAACAAGAACCTGGTTCTTTAGCGTGCCTTTATATCATTTAACGCGCTGAAAGACATTAATACAACAGTGAATGTCACAAGATCATATTCTGCTATGTGGATCTTGTTTACATTCCCACGAATGTGTTGTGTGATAAATTTCTGTATAACGGTAAGGCAAATGTTTATACATGTTTTGTTAAGAGACGCACCACAGTATAAACCCAACATCGAAAATATTCATTTAAGCTAAATATGAACACCTTCCTATTCTCAAATTGCTATTCTTAAATAAGGAAACATGTCACAGAAACTTTACAGTAAATCAAAATTCTTCCCGTAAGTTGATAAGGAAATATATTTTTTATTTTAATTCTATTTTTAGGACGTGATAAATATATTATTTCTTACTCGATATTTTGATTAAGTATGATTAAATAAATACTCAGATTTAAACTAATTTTAAATTCAGCAGTGTATGTGTTTATGTAATGTTAAACAACAATTGTACAACAACCAAACAACGAAATGGGCCACACACACGCACACATGCATACACACGCGCGCGCACGCACGGATTTTATCATTATGAAAATTTCATTTATAATCTCTTAAAATATTACTTTATTTCATTTTGCTGCTCTATTTACTTTTTTCATTTGGGGGTGACAATAAAGCAGTGAGTTACTAACTTCCTACTCGCGCTGTTCTCTTTTAGTGGATGTAATATGTTGTGGTTTCTAAAACTCGACTTCCTATGGAGCGTTTACAATATTCTTTGCCTGTAAGAAAGCCTCCATCTGCAATATCGCATACATCATCCAACGAAATCTGCAAGACGTGCAGATGCTTTTCTGTGGCCGCCATTTTTTCCTGACCTATTTGATTAGAGCACGCCAGGGACGTGATTGAACGCTGATTACCTGTACTGCTATTGACATGTTTAAGAGATGAACTGTGATGAATAGTTGACAGGTTGTTAGAAGTCTTTTCAGATGACTCCATTTTTCCTCACATATTCTATATACCTATACATCGTCTGTGATTTAATGGATCTAAAACCTAGAGTTCACATTATTTACGTTTTATGTTT
The DNA here is from genome assembly GCA_019973935.1 of Trichonephila clavipes. NCBI lineage: Eukaryota > Metazoa > Arthropoda > Arachnida > Araneae > Nephilidae > Trichonephila > Trichonephila clavipes. The sequence goes on from BMAU01019577.1 coordinate 442,068, forward strand.
CTAGTGTAGAGTTTTAAATTATACATCACTTACTGTTCATTCTTGTCTTTTTATTTGGCTACGTTTTTTTTATCATAATCTGTCATTTTATCTAAATCTGGATTTTGTATTTTTCGTACCACGTAGTGTATATTCCTACTGTCCTTTCCTTTAAAACACTGATTTTTATTTTAAAAATAAAATATATTGTTACTGTATAGAATTAATCTCAGCTTGCCCCCTAATACTCAGTTTCTCAATAAAATTGCCTGCCGTACAAAACTTAATATCTCATTACCGAAACAAATTTTCTATAATTGGATGATAACGAGAAACAAATGATCCAACCAGCAAGTATTTCTATCTCCCTGAAGGTCATTTTTTTCTGCATGTACCAAACGATTAATCAAATCATCCATTCGATTTTATTATTAAATTGTTAATGAAATGTTTATGCGGGGACTGATTGAATATCTTTTTTCCCCCTTCGTTGCTAAGAGGCAAATGTGCAGGATGTTTGTTACTAATGTATGACTTCAGGATCTCTGAGATGTTTGGTGAAATTTAGTAACGTAATTTGATTTCGTTGAGTAAAAAACAAGAAATATTTTTCTTTTTCTATGATAACTAAGAAAATTAATTTTCTTGAAAAATAAATATTATTTAAGTTAAAAGAATTACAGAGTAAATTGAATTAAATGTTGAGTGTAATAAGTCTGTTTCTAAGGAAAAATGAACGCGTTTTAAATGAAACATTTTATGTGGTAAAAGTTTTCATACAACTTATATAACACTTTTTTAGAAAGAAATATTGAAAGTAAAAATTTAATTACGCAGTTACGTGTTGGAATTAATTACTGTATTCTTATAAATGAATCTACTCACAAGTCTTAAATTTTTTGAACTTTAGAATTTTTAATTTAGCTACGTTTTCTCTGAAACTAATTTAATGATTATTAAAAATCATGTTTTATAAGCCTATAATTTTTTTCATACTTGAATCTTTGTCTTCAGATAATTAATCACATGAAACTCTCTCTGAATAACGTCCATGCATGTTTCAACAAAATAAACATTAATCCCCTTAACTCACAGCCGGCATAGTTAAACAGTTTTTTTAAATTTCAAATTAATGTCGAATTGTTCAATTTTTAAACAGGTAAAATATGTATAAAAAATACTGCATAGTTAAATAGAAACATGTCTTTTTCACTTTTTCTAATACAAGAAATGACTGGAATATTTGCGTTCGATGACGTTTTCAATAATATTTAATAAAAATAAATTATTACAAAAATAAATTTATTTTATATTAATTATAATGTCCTTGCATATATATTTTGAAAACACCAATTCTCAAATTTTTTTTAGTAAATCAAAAAATTCAGAATATTTCTTAATTTATAAAAGACACAGCTCTCCAATCCATTGGCTTGGCATTTCATTTATGCCAGTTCATACATCATTCACTGTCTTGTTAATTAATAAAATTACTTATAAGCAATTAAATTTATAAATACTCAAAGGTATTTATTAAAACATATAGTACTTATTATTATATTTAAGTACTAGACATGTGTCAGAATCAGAATTTAACTTTATTTTTTAAATTCCTTTTAGCATAACTATATATTCTGTTGTAACTGGAATATAATACCTAATTTATCAAAATATTGTAATCAACAATACAGAAGTTTTCAAGTAAATGAAACACATATTCTTAAAGTATATATTCCTGAGTTTTAAGGAAAATTCATCAACTTTCTCTCTCTCTCTCAAATTTTGAATAAAATATATGAATAGAATACAAAGAAATACTTATGGGTAATTTTAAACATTTCATTATCGTTTGTGTACAGATATATAACTATATCATATATTTTTTTATTTGGAAATTTCACAAAATAGATAAAGCTAATGATTTTATAAAAATGTTATTTCAAAGAAATTTAAAATGATTGTTGTACAAATTATTGTTGTTGTCTGACTAATGCCAGTTTGATGTTAAGATAACTGAGAAACTTTTTTATAGATTTTCATCGAGTATCATATAATATTCGGATCTTCTCCTTAGACTATCAATTTATTTTGCTATAATTAATTTTGTTAATTCCTAGTTGTTGTATGCTGTGTTCCTGACATAACGACATTTTTTGCCAATGTTTCCATCGTTAAAAATTGGCAATGCTCTCGTCTTTATTATTAATTACATAAATCCTTTCTTCAAGGTCACTTACTAAAAACCACTGGGAAAACTTTGCTCGAATTTTTTTTTTCTCATTTTTTTTTAATTGTGTCTGTTTCAAAATATATTGGCACTCATTAAGGTATTCAACTACTCTAAAATCGTGAAATTTGCCCAAAATTGACAATTTTTTAAAGATTTTATTTTATAGACCATCTTATTAGCTTTATTAAACTACCAAGTTTATTATTTTCTATTTACAAGACCAAAAACTACAAGGGCTTTAGTAAAAGCAGATGTCACTATTTAAAAAAAGATGGCATACTTTAAAATGCTTTTTACTCGAATTGTGTTCTTTTTTTTTTAAATGCTCGAACGGAGACAACGATTGCTCAGAAAATTTTGAAAATAATTAACTGAAATTTTGTTGTGTATGTTTTGTACAATAGTAGAATGATTTTAATCCTCAGATTTGTCAATCACTGTTTTTTACAAAATTTATAGCCCTTGATGTGAATATAATCGCTGTTTTTTAATTAGTTTCACATAATAACTAACATAAAGTACTCTAGTTTTTATAAAAATTTAAATATCTCTTATCCTGAAGGTCTTTTAAAAAATGAGTATCAAATCAATTCATCAGAAGTGAAAAATTGAAAACTTGCTCATAAACCATTTATACACAATGAGCCTCTTATATGGAATTTTTTGTAAATATTTACCAACATTTTTTCCATTTTAGTAAGAATAATTTCTCTTTCTCCTTAATTTTAGCATATTTTTCTTAAATTGTACTAAATAAATAAACCTCCCCCCCCAAAAAAAAAATTCTCCATGCCTCCATTTCTTCTTCAGAAAAAATTGTCACAAATAGTCGGATACCTTGAGATATCCGACTACGTTCGGAACTGATATTTTGTAAAAGAGTATAAATGGAAATTTCTTTTGATATTTAGTGTCACTTAGATTAGAATACATGTATAAAATTGTTTTATGGATATTATTACAGTAAAAAATTATTTAAATGCAATGTTTTGGTAAAAAATGTACATAGAATTACCTATTTTGAAAACATTCTCCTTTTATGAGAAATGCGTCTATAATAATATTTTACTTATGCATAGCTCAGACCTTTGTACAGAGCCTGAAGTAGAGTTTTGAATTATGTAGCTTAGAAGTGGAGTAATCCATATTTCAATACATCAGAGGGGAGAATTTTTAACAAGGAAACACCGATAATTATTTCAATTGGTATTAACTCTGAGAGAATGTGAATTCTTCAAAATCTTAGTTCAGGCCTTCTATAGAAACCTTATATTTATACAAGCAAATATATTATTATTATAAAAGCAATTTAAATAAAAGAAGAATGTTTTGAAAATAGGTAATTCAAAGTTAATTTTTTGCCATAATATATTGCCTTTAAATATTTTTTTTATTATAATAATATTCTTAAGAAAATTTTATATATATGTATTCTTATTCAAGTGATATTAAATATAAAAATTATCCCTTTATGCGCTTTTTTAAATCACGCTTCCGAACGTAGTCGGATACCTTAAGTGTTTGGTTTATTTAATTTATTATTACTAGAGAAACTATCCCTTTAAGAAAATGCCATCACATCTAACGATAAAGGAAATCAAAAACATCATGTGAATTTTTTTGGATTTAGAATATTTAAAAAATAACAATCAATGGAACATGCCTCTCATTTAGAGTATTCTGAAAAGAAAATGAATTTTAAAAATATACATATCTAGACTATTCTAAATGAAAAAATACGTTTACTTTTAACCAATCAGTTTTAAACTCTTACCACGAGGATCTAATAATTGCAATTCGAAATCGAAGCACTTTATTAAATCGCATATTAAAACACTTAGCGAAATTAAGGTCCAGACGATACCATAAGATTAGTATTTCTAAGCTTTTTTCTTAGTATGAATGTATTATTAATAAATATATTCATTATAAATAACGCGAATTTTAAATAGTACAAGAAAAAAGGAAGTTTCCCTTTTTTATACGAGTCTTCTAAATAAAAATATTCAATAATTTTCAATTTGAAGAAAAAAATAGTTTCATACATACACTAGCCGTTACCCATCCACTTCGCTGGGTTTTTTAGGATGTTATATGCATATACATATAAATGATTGATATATTAGCATTAAGAATTCAATTGTATTGACAAATATTATTGCAATTCTCGACTCTTGATTTACAAGGAACAGAACTTCTGAATAATAATAATTTCTAAAAAATTAAAATAGAGAATTATCTTTTACTCTCCGTAACCTCCAAAAGTTTGAATTTCCGCAAAATCCATTTTTTAGAGAATTTCTTCCCAATAAAATAAATATACTTGCCAAATTTCAAGTCTAAATTTAATATTCCAAGAACGGAATTTTTTTTTGCAATACGCCGCAAAAGCTCCCCGCAAGGAGTCGATTTCCATGAAATCCTTACTTAGCGGCTTTCCATTCAACAAAAGTAACATGCATACCAAATTTCATTACGGCAAGTAGTAGTTCGATAACGAATTTTTTTTATAAATACATCTCAGCAACCCATAAGTGTCATTTTTCGCATTTTAGGGGTCTATTTTAGAAATCCGTTCTTAGCGAATTTCTACTCCATGAGAAAGGAACATGCCTACCAAATTTCAAGTTTGACGGTCAAATAGTTCAAAATCGAGATAATATTTATTTCTATTGTCTCTTAAGCCTCCTCAAGGCTCTTTAGAGTTTAATTTTTGCGTGACTCTTTTTATAGCGGAGCTCTGCACAATAAAAGGAACGTGCCTACTAAATTCAAATCTTAAGGTCTAATAGTTCCGGAGATATCGTGATGAGTGAGTCTCTTTACTTCCTTATATATTATAGATACAGTACGAAAAACAAGCACACAAACAAGGGGAGAGGCTTGTTAATTAATTCATATTTTTCGATGAAACAATGATTTTTTTATCCTTTTTGTTT